>CAJQZJ010018538.1:382150-407349 GCA_907164525.1 Lophiomys imhausi | reverse complement strand
CACACACACACACACACACACACACACACACACACACACACACACACGGCTCCTTATTCTCATGAATACTTTCTGGACATCCCAGACACTATAGTAGCCCAGAACTAAAAAGCATTCTGAATTTCTGCATCTCTAAGCACTAGGGAGAAGGGCTGGAGCTTCTGTGGATGGAAGGATTCATCTCCAGGTTGGTTCTTGCTGGGTCGCCCTTCACCTTGGAATTTAAGGACGACCTACCTCTCATTCCCATGAACATCCTCTGAGACCCTCCAGCCTGCCACGGGATAGACATCTTTCCCCCCACAAACCCATAGCTGTGGTTAGAGGACCAGATTGCCCTTGTAATTTGCTGGGCTCCTTCCCACATCACTTATCTGGACCGGCCTCCTGTGCTTTCAATCTACACAGAACCCTGTGACCCACATGTGTATCTCCAGGGCAGTTGTCACACACAGCCTTCCTCACATGGTGCCACAATATCCCAAACAGAGTGGGACAGGCATCTTTATACTTTTATCTTCTGGATAATTGCTAGCACCAGAGACAAATAGGCCCACAGACCCTGTGAATGGCCAGAGACAGAACTAAAGAGCCAGCATCCCAAGGTGAGCTTCTTGTCCATCATGGGTCCACTGGCCCCAAGTGTCACATTTCTAGTTCCTAAACCCAGAAGCCAGAGCCCACTGCTGCCTGCAATATACCAGGAACGTGGAAGGACCATTGACCTTCTACCCTTGCCCTCCTCCTCTCTATTCCCAGGCCCCAGCTCCAGACTTGGATGCTAGTTGAAGGTACTAGAAGGTATGCTGCCCTCAATCAGGGACAGCCATATGTTCCTCCTCAAAGACGTGCTTCTCAAGTGGATGGATTTAAAGCCCCTCTCTTCCTGCCAATATTGCATGCCTCTCTTTTCCAGCAGGCTGGTCCAAACGCTTCCTCCCCTGCCTTTCCAACATGGGGGAGGAAGGCAATCAGAATAGATGAATAAGACGGGTCTTCCTGAACTCTCTCCTCCTCCACAGGATGGGCCTGAAGATGAGGCTGCCAGGAACTGACTTTTCAATCTTGGACCCTGAGAGAACTGTCATGCTCCAAGGCTGTGGCTGCTCAGTGTCCAGTCACCTGGACCCTGCTCCAGGGCTGTATTGGGATCCACCCAGACTCTGCAGGGGCTTGGTTGAGTCTTCCCTCAGCTCCAGAAAAGTCCCCAAAGACCAAACTGCTCCGTTTAAAAGCACTCCATGGTTTATTTGTAGGAACAGCTCCCCTTCGAGCCAGAACTGCCCAGAACAAAGCACAGTCAGACACCATGAAAAAGGATGTGTCTCCAAAGAGAGGCCTCCCTCACTGGCACGCCCACAGCGACAGGACTGGTGAATGACCGTCTAGCTTGGGGTCCCAGAAGTCCCCTTGGCAGCACCTCTGCTACAAGGTGCCTAGGTTGTCAGCATTTCTGGACTCCCACACCGGGAGCAGTGATTTGCCTCTGTGCGGATACCCCAGGAGCTCTGAGACAGAGCCACACAGGGAGAGGGGGCGTGTCCATTTATAGTGAAAGCCAAGCTGAGAAATTCAATGAACTCAGCACCCCTAGCTGTCTCCCCAGCCCTACAGCTGGCTGTGTGCTCCTGGCCTCCACCCACAGTCTCTTCCCATGAAGCACTTGCACGAGCAACAATCTGAAAAGCCAGAGCTAATCACAGGCAGGTCTTTCCTTAGGACTGTGATACCCATCATCTATCTACCCAGAGCCTCTCCTGTTGTCTAGGTTCCTGAAGGCAACATCGCCATGCTCAAGAATAAACCCTTCATGTGCAAGCAGAATGAGGGCCAGTCCCTTAACCTAGCCACAGGAGCCTGCCAGGACCCTGGATCCCTATCCCACTGGCACCAGTGGGTTCCTCCATGAGTCATTATTAACCTGTGGACAGCCAACATCTCATCAGTTTTACATTATAAATGTGAAATGTAGCTTCAGAAATGTACTGCTAGTTCCTGTGGTCTGGATGCCACTGCAGTATTCCCCCAGAAGCCGATGTGCTGGAGCAAGCCCCTGTCTAGTGGGAGGCACCCTCCCTACCTTCACTTTCTGTCCCTGAGCCCCAGAGACATCTGAATAAGCAGAGGCAGGGGAAAGGCAAGGAGCTCCAGCCCTGCCTGCTTGTCTCAGCCTCTCTGAGCTGGTTCTACCATTTCAGCCCACCATCTGGCACGCCGCTTGGATCTGCAGTGTTTACTTTCCGAAACTCTGCAGTCATGGGGTCTGAGGTGGGAGGCGACTGTGTATGGAGAACTACACTTCCTCTCATATGTTCCAGTGGCACAGAACAGCTTGCTTTCTGTACTTTAAAAATAAACCAGAAAGGAAAAATGAAAAAGGCTTGCCAAGCCCTTTCCCCACTGAGGCAGGAAGCCTAGAGGCTCCAGAAAATGAGGAACCCCCCCCTCTGAAAGGTGGGTCGCCTGGTGTCTGGTGTGATGGGAGGGTGTCAGCAGGTACCGGGGGTGGAGGGAAGTATCAGATGCCTTCTTCCATTATGGGCACCCTCTGAACCTCTCGGATTTTCTGGGACTCTGCAGATAGACTGGGTGGGTGCTGGGACAGAACACCTGTGTTGTCGAACAGTGATCCTTGGGAACCTGAGGCATGGGCCAGTGAGTCTTCAGCTCCTGCAGGGAAGCCTGAGCACTAGTTGGTCCTCTGTCCCCAAGAATTTGCACTGTGGGGGTCCAAGGGAAACCCCCTGGTGTATAGCCAACCCCAGCTTTGGAAGTGAGAACAAGGGACCCTGCAAGCTCTGCTCTCCATCATACGTCTTGCCACTTTCTCCCTCTGCCAACCTCATCCTGGCCTGCTTCTTCCACGATGTGTTACTGGAAGCTCTCAGAGCCACATTCCATAAGGCAGGAACTCTGAGCCACATTTTGCATCTTGTCTAATTTCTGTACCCACCGCAGACAGTTGTGTAGAATGAAGGACCCTTGTCAGCTTCTTTGCCATTTGCATGAGCGCCCTGGTACCAGCATATGGTATCCATGAGTGAGGCAGACAAGGTGGGATGGTGAGCCAGCTGACACCCCCAACTGAATGGTTGTGGGAGCTACCAAGACCAGTGGCTCTGGGTGTGGCTGTGTTGTCTTTCAGTTCTCTGGTCCCAAGTTCAGAGACCCTTTTGCTGTGGTTGGCCTTTTGTGAGTCAGGGCCATCAAAGATCACTTCCAGTGTCAGGAAATCAGGGCTGCACGAGAACCTGGTACCTATAAGCAGCAAGATCCAGAGGAACAGACCTGTTTCACGAAAGATGAAAATTATCCTGACTAAAGAGGTCACACTGAGCTCCAGGCCTGCTCAGGGCTTTAAGTGTTATGGCACAATTAGGTCTGCACAGGTTCCCTTTCTCCACACAGTGAAACCTCTGCCCTAGCTGCCCACTCTCAGTACCACAGTTTACTGAAGCTGCTCATGGTCATGTCTCTTGTCAAGGGGACAGGAATTTTCTCAGTCTTTAGAGCACACCAAAGGGGCAGAAAGCCCTCAGGTGTAGTCACTGGGAATGGTCCACCTCCAGGTCTCAGCAGGTCCCTCCTCAGCTCCAAATCTCCCCCACCTGGCGGATCTCACTAGCGTGTCCCCTAGGAGCTGTCTCAGTAAGTGCTGGATAGAAGATCTTCTATGGGTCTAGAATCCCCTAAATTATCCATGAGACCAGCATCAAGGATGGAAGTGGGCCCAGTGTACTCATCTAGCTATCACGGGTGGGAGCAGCCCCCCTGTACTCACCCAGTCCCAGCACCCTTTCTCTGAGAAGCTAATCTGCCCTGTGAGAAACCTATTGGTATCTGGAAGCTAGAACAGACTGCTACCTCCAAAGCCATGCAGCCTGACCGTGTTCCCTTTCCCATCTCCTCACCCACTCTTCTCTTCCATTCTTACTGCCTACTCTTATCCTCTAGCCTCCCCTCATCTTGAGGCCTTTGTGGTTGGTGTAGACACTCAGGATTCTGTACCCCTCACCTTAAAGTTCCTCTCCGTCAAGCTAACTGCTGCTCCTCCTTTACATCCCAGCCTTTCTCACACCCAGATTGTATCAGGGCTCTTGTTCTTCTCTTAATAGTCTCAAGTAGAACTTAACAACATTCAGAGCCACGTGGGCATGCTTGTTTCGTTGCTCTCTTCCCAGTGGTCAAAAGCCCTGGAGAAGAGACCCTGTCCAAAGCGCAGGCACACGGAGAGGGAGGGAGGACACAGCCTGCACAGCCCATCCCACCCACCTCAGACACTGCCACCTAGAAGTGTTCCCTTCTGAAGCTCCATTCTCTGTCCTCACCACAGCGGATGCTGACTCTCCTTGTGGCCTAGATGTCAGACACCCTCTCTTTACCAGGACAAAGCAGCTTAATTGTTCCCATTATCTTTGAGCTTTTATTATCCCTGCTGTTGACCTTCCTTTTCAAAGACAGAGGATGCTGCAGTGGGTCCTAATGAGCTTGCTCACAGGCTTGGCTCCAGCAGGCCATGAAGGAGAAACTCCGCCTGGTCCTTTTACCCAGTAGTTGGTATGAAAGATGAGGTGGAGGGAGGTATGCGGGGAGGGCACCCTCAGGGGATGCCTTTGGTGCTGTCAGCACTGGGGAGGATACTGAGCAGGCTCCTCTTCTCCTGAGGTGCAAACAAGGATGGAAATGAAACTGACCTACTATCTGCTTCCAGAGCAAACATCTGCCATCCCTCTAGCTAGCTAGAGCTACTCCAGAGACTGGCTGAGGAAGGGAGCACGTTCGAACTAGGCAAGATGGTATTCAAGGCCAAGATTATTGCTCCACATGTTGAAAGAGGGGTTCCTGGAGGCCAACTGATAGACAACCAGCTTGTGGATGAGACAGCCGAAAGAGGACAAAGGTGACGGAAGAAGAAAGGGGAACATTGAAATATAATTGAAGCACCTGGATACAGCTATGCCTGGAGCTTTCCTGAATTTTCAGTTACAGGAAGCCTTCCTGGAAGATTCTGTATAAATTGCATTTTTGTCCATTAAATTTAAAACGGGGAAAATCAATAAAGGATAGTGCCAGGTATGGTGGCTCATGCCTGTGATCCCAGCATGAGGGGGAGGCTGAGGCAGGTGTATTGAAAGAGGGGTTCCTGGAGGCCAACTGATAGACAACCAGCTTGTGGATGAGACAGCCGAAAGAGGACAAAGGTGACGGAAGAAGAAAGCGGAACATTGAAATATAATTGCCCTGAGTTTGTTGCCTGAGCCACACTGTGTCCAGTAGTGCCAGCCCACATCCCTGAAGTGGCAGAGATAAGGGTGTGATTTCAGCTCCTGTCTCCTGTCTGGACTTCATAAACTATTACAGACTTGATCCTTTCAGCTGACCACCCATGACCAGTCTCAGGATATCTGTGTAGCTAGCATGTGTGTATAAAGCCCTGAGTTTGATCCCAGCATAGCATAAACCTGGAGAGGTGCTGCATACTGGTAACCTAAGCATCCAGAGGAGGAGACAAGAGGTTCAAGATCTTCAGCTATGGCAAGACTGAACTCTATGAGAACTGTCTTGAGAGAAAAAAAAGAAAGAAGGAATGGAAGAGGGAAGGGCAAAAAGAGCAAGGGGGAAGAAAGGAAAGAAAGGAAAAGAAACTGTGCTCTGCCACAAGGGATTTGGTAACCTTGGAACCTTAAGAAAGAGGCTGGCACTGGAGAAACAAGCCTAGAAAGCTGCTGGGCCCAGAACAGGAGTGGGGAGACCAGCACCATCAGTGGGCAGGAGACAACACCTGAGTTACCAGGCCAGGTTCCAGCACACATTGCCTTCTCTGTGGTCCTCCATATAGCTTTCAGGATCTAGAGACAAGCCATTTGTGATATTTAATGTCGCACACTTTAAGAAGGTACTACTCGGTCTCCTACTGTCCTGACCACCCACCTGTCCATCTTCTTCAAGGTCAGCTCAGGGAAGACACCAGCACCTCCTAGCGGAGGGCTCTGGATCCTCTGTGCTCTAGAGGCCGGTCCTGCCAGACCTTCGCTGGCCCTGAAGGCCATGTGTCTTTTATTCTCATGTAACAACTGACAAGTTGTCTGTTAGTCTGTCCACCTCCAATGGACAATCTGGCAGGTTTTTTTTCTGAAAACATGACACTCCTCTTGGAACATGGCATCAGGAACAAGTGGCAAGTTCAGTCGGGTGACCCTTGGGACAGGCCTTGCCATCTAGAACTCCTCACCCCAGTGGAATTTCAGAGAGCAGCCCATAAAGCGGACAATTGGCTGCTGGCACCACACACCTCACACAAGGATACTTCATATGTCCTCCAAGGACTCAGAGTTTCTGCAAAAGACAGCGAGTGGATCCATCTGAGATTCTCCCAAGTTGCAAGGTAAATACAAGATTACTTCCCTCCTCAAATTATGGATAATGACACCTGGACCAAGTGTACTAATTACAGAGTTGTTGGTGACATCATTGGCTCCATGTTTACTTGGCAAACCTGGCCTATGTGGGGTAGCAGGAATCATATGTGCATAGAAGGAACCCTGCTGAACCCTCTTTATTCATCCTTTGCAGGAGTCTCCTCAGCTGCTGGCTCCAGAGGTCCTCAGACCCTGCTGGGGACCCATCAGACCTGAACTCCACTCTGGCTTTGCCCTTTGACTGTACCATCTCAGGGCTTCATTGCATAAAATGAGCACAATAAAGCTCAGGCTTTGCAGGGTTAACTAAATGGCATTGGCCTTAGAGCTTAGAGTTAGCCCTAGGGTTCATGAGAGCAGATACAAGTTACCATGCATCTACCTACCACACACAGCATATGACACATACTTCTGTAATCCTTGTGAGAGACTCATAACAATGCATCGCTAGTAGTCCACCAATAGTGACACCCACTCTCATGCAGCTGGTTAATGGTTGAGGATGATACCCTGCCTGGGCCACCATGCTTGGAACTTTTTCAAGTCAGCCCACGTTGTCCATTTCCACACCCAAGCCCCTCAGGTTGTGTCTCCTACCTATCTGCTCCCTCTCGAAGCTGCCAGGGTTCCCGCTACGCACACTAAGACGTTTCCCCTGGATCTGTCAGAGCCTACAGTCATCAGCAGGGTTAATCCATCTTCGTCTCCTCACACAAACCAATACAGTCTGATGTTTGGTGCTTCTGTGGCTCAACCGTAAATAATGGCATTTGCCTGGTGCCCTGAAATGAGGTTACGAATCAGAGTCTGAGCCCCAAGGCATGAAAGGAAACATCTCTGGAGAATTTCTGGGAAAGCTCTGTCCTGACATAGAAATTGCTTCTTTTTTCTTTCAATTTTGAAAGTGGATGTGATGGTTAGGGTGCAGCGGCCATTTTCAGCACTGAGGTCTCAGGGTGCTCACTAGATGGCAACACAGAAGGCAGGTCTGAGTTCCCACTGACCTCCTCCAGCAGCTCCTTGAGCTCCACATTTGCCTAAGCTATTTCATTTGGATTTCTGTTTGGTGCAGCCGAACTCAATCTCAAGTGAAATCAATTCCCCTTAGAGCCATCAACCATGATTCGTGGAAGATAGCCCTAATTCCATGCCTTGACCAATGCACCGCAGTGACTCAGGCTTCAAGCCAAACACTGAACACATGGTGGCTTACAACCATTATACTTCCAGTTCTAAAGGATCTGACACCGGTTTTTGAACTTGTGGAGCATTAGGCAAGCATGTAGTACACATACACACGTACAGGCCAAACATATATGCACATAAAATAAAAAATAACTCTGAAAGTTTTTAAAAGCATGGTGTCGGGCTAGAGAGATGGCTCAGCGGTTAAGAGTGCTGGCTGCTCTTCCAAAGGACCTGAGTTCAAATCCCAGCAACCACGTGGCAGTGCACAGCTGTCTAATTGCCTGGCATGGTGGCGCACACCTTTAATCCCAGCACTCGGGAGGCAGAGGCAGATGGATCTCTGAGAGTTCGAGGCCAGACTGGTTTACAAAGTGAGTCCAGGACAGCCAGGTATACACAGAGAAACCCTGTCTCGAAAAACCAAAATAAAATTAAAAAAAAAAAAGCATGGTGTCTACAACAGTCAGGGCTCACTCAGTAGCTGCAGAGAGCAGACACCCCAATGAGGAAGGCATAAACCAGAAAACAGGAGGTATTGGTGCTCAGGGTAGTGCAAACTTCAGGCACATCACAATCTTAGGAGCTTAACCAATGTCAAGGTTAAGCTTCTCTCTCTCCCAGCTGATGCCTCCTGGCTGGCTGTTTCCAGGTTCCTTGCCTGTTCTGGTGACAAGATGGTGCCAGCTGTCCAGACTTCTACCTCAGCAGCTCTGAGCATTGGCTCAGAGAACATTCCAGTCTTCACGAATGCAATGTACTAACTTTGTTGCTGCGCCCCGAGAAAAGCAACATAAGTAGGGGAACTGCTGAGTTGGCTCACAGTTTCAGAGAGCTTGGGCCGAGGCTGCCCTTAACCACTCTCCAGCCCTGTCTGTGGCATTCTTAAAGTCACTGTAGAGCACCCCACCCATCAAAATGACTAGTAATGAAAACAGGCAAGCTACACAACTTACTCAGGGAGCAGGGGCTGTGAGCAGGGCCTCAGCCCTTAACCGTGTGCGAACATCCCCAGCCGCTGCCTGCAGAGTGACAGAAGCCCTGTAGGAAAACCACCAGTACCCAAAATCCCCACTTTGGGCAGGGACCTCATGGGTCTCAAAGCATTACCCAAAAACTCTAAATGTGCCTGGACTGGTCATTCCTGAAAAGGGAGGAACTGTCCCCAGTTCATGCCAGGAGGTAGCATCACTTTCACAGAGCAGCTGGGCAGGTGACAGGCACAGATTCATTAGGTGACAATCTTTGATTCGGACTGGGTATGAAATCACAAATATCCCTGTCACTTTGAGCTGGGACAAAAGCCCAACTGACCACCCTAGAGCAATAGGGGCAGGTTATCTCCTTTCTCCAGGGTTCTGAACACAGTTGCTGAAACCGGTTGTTTGTGTCCTGCAAAGTGCTTCCTGAGACAGCATCCAATGCCCCAGCAGCCCACATTCACCACATCACCTACGGCCACCCATGTCTATTTCTGGGATGGAGACCGTTTCTGTAGTCCTGTCATGTTCTGCCTGAGCCTCTCCACTGGGGATGCCTGGCCAGTTCCACTCACCTGCTGCCTGGAGCTCCAGGATTGGTTGAGCTATTTGGTAGGTCAAGGAGTCCAGTCGCTCTGGTTGCCTCAGCAACAGGCAGGGTCACTCCATCTCGACAACTCCTGGTCTATTCTGCTAGACACAGCCCAATGATGGAAAGGAAGAATGGTAAACCTGTAGTATTTTATGGTTTTTATTTTATTTTATTACGCACTCTAATTAATTTTACTGTACTTAATTCCTCTACCTCCCTTCCAACCCCCCAACACCGGTAGGAGAGAAAGGTTAGGGGAAATGGACATAGGTCTCGTGAACTAGTTCCTGCTGTTTAGGGTCGTCGGGTTCTTTGGGGGCAACACGGACCTCAGCAGTCACAATATCCAGAAGTCCAGCAAACCACCAACACTGTATACAGCAAACCAGGAAACAGCAGCAGAACAAACCAGCAGCCTGCAGGGGAGCACCAACAGGGAGAGCAGCAACCTCTTCCTTTTTTGGAGACCCCTTTCCCCCTTCCTTTCAGGGCTCTGGGTATTTTTACCCCTCTCCTGAGTCCTCAGAATTAAATTTTCTGCAGCTGGCTAAGCCACGCCCCTGCTAGTGTATGAGGCACTTATAGAGCACAGGTATAGACAAACTGAAACACCTGGGATTAAAACAAAAACTCTCACAACTGTTTTGCTTCGTTTTTTTAAGAAACAAAACTCGCCGGGCGGTGGTGGCGCACGCCTTTAATCCCAGCACTTGGGAGGCAGAGGCAGGCGGATCTTTGTGAGTTCGAGGCCAGCCTGGTCTACAAAGCAAGTCCAGGACAGCCAGAGATATTCAGAGAAACCCTGTCTCGAAAAAAAAAAACCAAAAAAAAAAAAAAAAAAAAGAAACAAAACTCTTGCTGGATCTGGTGGCGCACGCCTTTAATCCCAGCACTCAGGAGGCAGAGGCAGGAGGAGCTCTATGAGTTCAAGGCCAGCCTGGTCTACAAAGTGAGTCCAGAACAGTCAGGGCTACAGAGAGAAACCCTGTCTCGAAAAACCAAAAATCAGAAAGAAAGAAACAAATAAACAAACAAAACTCTTACCACATAAACCAGCACAAGGCCACCACCCAGGACAGTGACCCTCAATACTCTGAGGAAGCCTTCTGGTGTACCCAACCATACTGTACTTGTCACTCTGTCCCTAAAAGCCCAAAGCTGAAAAGGCTTCCAGTGGGTGTGAACCACTGAGTCCCTCTGCCGAGGGTGCTTGGCCAGTTCCAATCACTTTCCCTGGATATCCAGTACATCCAGATTTTTTTTTTTTTGAGACAGCGTTTCTCTGTGTATCTCTGGCTGTCCTGGACTCAGTTATACCAGGGTGGCCTGAAACTCTGCCTCCTGAGTGCTGGGATTAAAGGCATGCACCACCACGCCCAGCTGGAGAGATGACTCAGCAATTAAGAGCATGGTATACTTTTTTTTTTTTTGGTTTTTCGAGACAGGGTTTCTCTGTGTAACAGCTCTGGCTGTCCTCGTCTCACTTTTGTAGACCAGGCTGGCCTCGAACTCACAGAGATCCACCTGCCTCTGCCTCCCAAGTGCTGGAATTAAAGGCGTGCGCCACCACCGCCCAGCTGAGCATGGTATACTTTTCCAGAGGTCCTGAGTTCAATTCCCAGCCACCACCTGATGGCTCACAACCATCTATACTGGGATCTGATGCCCTCTTCTGGCCTGCAGGGATACATGCAGATACAGCACTCATGTACATAAAATAAAATCTTTTTTTTTGTTTGTTTGTTTTGTTTTTTGAGACAGGGTTTCTCTGTGTAACAGCTCTGGCTGTCCTGGACTCCCTTTGTAGACCAGGCTGGCCTCAAACTCACAGAGATCCGCCTGCCTCTGCCTCCTGAGTGCTGGGATTAAAGGCGTGTGCCACCACTGCCCGGCTAATAAAATCTTAGAAAGGAAAAAAAAAAAGCAAGTACATGCAGATTGTACCCTCTGCAGCAGCAGGGGCCAAGCCAGAGCCCATACACGCAGAGTGCTCTGGGTTCTCCATATCTTGAGCAAGCAGGGATGGAAAGAGAGCTTCAGTCACCAAATATCTGCTGCATGAGTGGGTACTTGCACACACATGTATACAGACACAAATACATGCAGCATGTGCACACATGCACACATGCCTACATACATACATATGCATCCATACACAGATGTATACTCATACACACATACTCAGAGTGCTTTACACATATGTGCATATACATATTTATCCACACACATCTGCACACCTCTGCATGCATTGCATTTGTACATGTAGTTCTTGGATCATCCAACTTTCCTTTATTTTGTGTTATATATATATAAATAATAACATAATGTTTATTTATATAAATATAATATTAATGTGGAGGTTGTTGCAAGATTCATTTGTTTTATATGAGTATTTTTCTGCATATATGTATGAACCGTGTGTGCCTGGTGTCAATGGAGACCAAGAAAACCCTGGATCCCTTGTGAGCTGCCATGTGTACGCTGCGTATCAAATCAGAGTAATCATCTCTCTGGCCCTTGTTCATGTACTTATTCATTTTTAAACAGAGTCTTAACTTGTAGATCAGGCTAGTCTTGAACTCTGAGAGCTCCACCTGCCTCAGCCTCTCAAGTGCTGATGTTAAAGGTGTGTTCTACTATGCCCTTTATTTATGTATATGTGTGAATGAATGCCATGTGTGTGGGGGATTGCGGAAATTGATTGCGGAAATGCATTCCATGTCAGAGGCACAGTTATTGTTTGGTGTTTGAATTTTTTTTTTTTTTTTTGGTTTTTCGAGACAGGGTTTCTCTGAATATCTCTGGCTGTCCTGGACTCGCTTTGTAGACCAGGCTGGCCTCGAACTCACAAAGATCCGCCTGCCTCTGCCTCCCAAGTGCTGGGATTAAAGGCGTGCGCCACCACCGCCCGGCGGTGTTTGAATTTTGAGTAAAATAAAAGTAAAAATTCTATGGAGGCCAGAAGAGGGCATCAGAAACTCTGGCGCTGAAGTTACAGGTGCTTTTAAGCCACCCAATGTGGGTGTTGGGACCTGAGCTGGGGTCTTCTGCAAGAGCAGCAAGTGCTTTTAATCACTGAGCCATCTCTCCAGCCCCTTGTTGTTTTAAGCCTACAGCACCCAGCAGCCTCAGGCAATCTCCCATCCTAAACCCTGCTTAGTTTCTGAGGTCAGATGAGATTGGGCATCCCCAGGGTGGTATAGCTGTAGCTTTTTTTTTTTTTTTTTTTTTGAGATGTTTCATACAGTCTGGACTGGCCTCAAACTCTCTATGTAAACAAAGATGACCTTGATCTTTGAGGGTTTTGGGGGGGGGTTGGTGGTTGTTTGTTTTATTTTTTGTTTATTGAGGCAGGGTCACAGTATGTAACCCTGGCTGTCCTGGAACTCACTTGTATACCAGACTGACCTTGAACTCACACAAAGCCATCTGCCTCAAGAGTACTGGAATTAAAGGTATCCAATTGTTTTGTTTTTGAGAGACGAGAGAAGGTCCCATGTATGTAGCATAGGCTGGCCTGAAACTTGCTGTTAATGTTGAGTGTTTTTTACATTTACTACATTATTTATTTGGTAGGGTGTGGAATATACACATCCAGTACCTCTGTGGACATCAGGGGACAACGTGGTGTTCTCTTCTCTTCTCAGGGATCAAACTCAGGCCACCAGGCTATACATCAAGGGCCTTTACCCACTGAGCCAAGTCTCCAACTCTACCCTGGGTTCCAGCCCCTCCTTCCCCCACAGCCAGAGGACTCAGATTACATGAACCACCCAGAGTCTCATGCTTGCTAAGAAACACTACCCGCTAGCCCTTAGCCCACAAAAGAAACAGTCCATCTATGCGTCCAATTGCCAATATAATCACAGCCTTGAGTCCATTAGTGTGACTGTCCCATGAAGACAGGAGTTGGTGTGTGGGGAACAGGGGTGAGATTCATGGTTGCCGTCAAGCTGGAGCAACAATAAAAAATTTTATTTTTATTTTACTCAAAATTCAAACACCAAACAATAACTGTGCTTCTGTCGTGGAATGCACTTCCGCAATCAATTAAAACTGGAGCCACTGGTTCAGCAGCCTGCTGAAAGTCCCCAAAGGACTGGTGGAGAATCACCTCCAGCACCAGCATCACTCCGGAGAAGAGGCCTCCAATGTCGGGACAGCAAAAGCGTCCCTGAGGCCCTGGTGATGTAAGCCTAGCACCGTGGCCTAAGGAACGCCAGTAGGTGCAGCCTCGTCTTGTACTTCATGGTACACGGATGGGACATTGGGAACACACTCTGATCACCGAGGAACAGAGCTTGGACAGCCGAGCATTCTCTTGGGCTCCACTCCAAGGCCATGGCTATGAGGTCACAGTGATCCATGAGAAGTTCCCAATGTCCTTGGGATCCTAGCTGTAGCAATGACCCTTCCTTGAGGCCCAGCCTGCTGGGGGACCCTGAGGATCACACTGTGGCTCTGCAGAGCCAGCATGGTTCCTTAGGACATTAGGCTCAGTGCCAGGCCTTGCCTGGGTTTTTCTTGAGGCTGTTCAGTTCGGCTGCTCCCCTCTCCCAGGCACTTTCAAGAATCTGGACATCAAGAAATACAGCTCAGTGGTTAAGAGTGTGCACTGTTGTCACAGAAGATCTGGGTTTGAGTCCCCAGTGTCAATGGCAGGGCACTCACAAACGCCTGACACTCCAGCTTCAGAGGACTGGGTGCCCCTTTTCTACCCTTGGAGCTCACTTTGCAGACCAGGCTGGCCTTGAACTCACAGAGATGCACCTGCCTCTCTCTGTCTTCAGGGTTCTGGGATTAAAGGGGTGTGTGCCACTAGGCCTGACTCAGCCAGCTTGTCTTATAAAAGTAATCGAGTCAGATGATAGGATGGTGGTAGTCCTCTACTGAGGCAACAGGACACCAGGAACAGGTCTAATGATTATGGAGTCAAACTGGCTTGGCTCCAGACATTTTTGTTTACTTAAAGGGAAAGTAGACATTAAAACAAGTACTTATGGCGGGCGTGGTGGTGGTTCAGAGCTTTAATCCCAGTACTTGGGAGGCAGAGACAAGCAGATCTCTGTGAGTTCAAGGCCAGTCTGGTCTACAGGAGAGTCCAGGACAGCCAGGGATATAAAGAGAAACCCTGTCTTGAAAAACTAAGAGAGGGGGTTGGAGAAATGGCTCAGCGGTTAAGAGCACTGGCTGCTCTTCCAGAGGTTCTGAGTTCAATTCCCAGCAACCACATGGTGGCTCACAACCATCTATGATGAGATCTGGTGCTCCCTTCTGGCTTGTAGGTACATATGAGGCAGAACACTGTATACATAATAAATAAATCTTTAAAAAAAAAAAAGAAAGAAAAACTGAGAGAGAGAGAACTATACTTACAGTAAAGGCCTACCCCTTACATTAGCCATGCTTAGATGTGTTTAATTGTGCTCTATGCTCTTAGACAAATACACTAAAGGCCTGGGCCATTCAACATCTCAATGTGAAACCTAAGATAAGTTTTAGGCAAAAGAAAATGGTGTTCAAAGGTCCTGGGCAGAGACCAGCTTGTGAGATGAAGCAGAAGTCCTGGCCATTAATGGATCCGGGAGAGGAAGTCACGGTGGTGTCCTCAGGGACCTGGGCTGAGTGAGTTCCATGTGCCGAGGGAGAGATCTCAGCAAAGGAAGGGTATAACCCTGGCCGCTCTGGTGGATGGGTATGAGAAAGGGGCCCCTCCTATTCTTACATCCCTCCACCCAGAGAGCTGACCAGAGAGCCACAGCTGCTCCCGAGAAGATATAAATGTGAGGGAAGCTGCCAGCTCTCCTCAGACCAGACAACTGAACAGCAGAAACAAGCTCTGGGTGCCTGCTGAAGCAGAAGAAGGCAGGCAGTGCCAGGATTGGTGCCACATGATGCCTGCAAATGAGACTTCCACACGTTTCCTTTTCCAAAAAGGACAACAGACCGTCCAAATCAAGACCATGATCTTGCTAGTTTTGCATGCAAAACTATTTTCAATTTGGTGTCTCTTCCCAGGTGGCCTCACAATGTCCACTCAGCTCTGGAGCGGTCAGAGGGATGGGACCTGTCAGGCTGGTCATTCTGGAAAGCCAGCCACCACGTTAATTGCTTCATAATGGGCTACATGTTGATGTATGGAAACAATCAGTGATTCAGACGAATGCCCTGTGCCCTCAGTAGAGATTTGATTACTTTTTTATCACTAAATTAAATTCCTTCTCCTGTTTGTCTTGTTACATTAAATCTCTTCAAATCTTAATAGACTGCAGCTTCTGCCTGCAGCTCAGCCTCTGATAACATGTCTCTAAATTGTAGGGTCCAGGGCCAGAGGTGCCAAGGAAGCCAGGCAGATGTAAGATGGCTAAAAATAAAATAGTAAGGTGCTAGAAGAAGCAGCTGGCCAGGAGGCTGGATGTAGTCAGAGCGGAGGCTACCATACCACAGTGCTTCTTGTCCCCAAGCCACTACACACCTGGCTTCCCATGCTGTGTGTGGGGAACCTCCTGGGGGGCCCAGCTGGTTCCTTTGGATCAAGGCAGGACTCCTATCTTCTCCCTCAGACCAGCTTCAATATTGCTTTCACCTCTGTGAGCTATGGATCCTGCCAGCCAGGCTGCCTCCCTTTCCACCGTACTCGGGCATACCATGTGAGGAACTCTATCTGGGAAGGTCACTGCCTCTAAGAACAGAGTTCAGGTATCTTCCAAGCCCAGCTGGCGAGGAGCTCCCTGCGGACACAGCAGGTGGACTTACATACGTAGTCTCGACTGACAGGATAGGGGAGAGCTGTGATGAACTCTGGGGCGTATAGTTGGACACTTGCCCATGGTTCCTCTGAAGACCGTTCATAACACCCCCAAAGAACAGGCTGAGCCAGGTGTGGTAGGGGCACGCCTTTAATCTCAGCACTTGGGAGGCAGAGGCAGGTAAATCAAGGTTAGTCTTACCTACATAATGAGTTCCAGGCCAGGAGGACTACATAGTGAGACCCTGTCAAAAATAATAATGAAGTGACCCCTTGTGAGAGTGTGAGGGACATATGAACCCATGTGTCTATCATCTGATCCTGAAGCTGTGGTATCCACAGCTGTTGGGAGCTTCTTCAGAGCTGAGTCTCAAGCAAGGTGCCGGCCTTCAGACTGGGCGGCTCTCCCAGGCTCAATGTTGGTTTCTATGGGTAACCACGACAGCCGAGCCATGCTCATCACTCAGGATCACTGGTTTGAGTGACATCTATGCACACCCCAGCACTAGAATGTGCCTGACTGCATGGGGGTCCAGGAGGCACCAAAGAGGCAAAAGCCGAAGCCCAGGTAGGTGCAAAGACAAGAAAAATGTCTTTCATCCAACAATATGGACAAAAGTCATAGACTTCCAGCAGGAAAATCCAAAGAGCAAGGAGACAGAAAGACTGGTGCTGCAGGAACCACAAACTGACCCTGTCCCAGGTGACTGTCAGGGACAGGAGACCCTGAAAGAGGGAAGGAACCTTGGAGAGGAAAAAAGAGGCAGAGACCATTCCAGAGGATTGAACACATCAGGCACACAGAAGGTTTGCACACATACATCCAGACAAAACAAATACTCATAAAACTAAACATTTTTTTTACGAATTTTCTTTGGTTTGTTTTCACTTTATTTTGCTGAGGCAGGGTCTCACCCATAGCCCAGGCCGACCTGGCGCCCATAACCTTCTGTCTCAGTCGCCTAAGTGTGGTTAAGATACAGGTGTACAACACGGTCCTACCCAAACTGTTAATTCCCCAAAACACCCATGTTGGAATGTTAGCAGTGCTGGAGGTGGGGCCCTGGGGAGGCTATGGAGGAAGGTTTCCTGCATCTCCACAAGAACAGAGCAATAAAGAAGGAAAAAGAGCAGGACCAGAGAGAGCACAGAAGACAGAAACAGGCAGGAAGTGGAGCCAGGGCTAACCCCAACTGTGCAGCTCCAGGTCACGACAGGAATGTGGGTGACCAGGAAGAGAGAAGACAGCTGGGATGGGGAACCCAACACCAGGGAAGGCGCTGCTGACAGGTAGTGTCCTTTCCCTGTAGTAACAAGATGGTAATGTTTCCTGGGGCGGTAACTATTGCTTCCTTCCTTGCAAGTAGAGCCTGGACTCTGCCCAGGTTCAGCCTGGAATACGTTGGTTTATTTAAGACAATTAAAAAACAAGAATTGGGCTGGAGAGATGGCTCAGCGGTTAAGAGCACTGGCTGCTCTTCCAGAGGTCATGAGTTCAATTCCCAGCAACCACGTGGTGGCTCAGAACCATCCATAATGAAATCTGGTGCCCTCTTCTGGCCTGCAGATATACCTGCAGACAGAATAATGTATACATAATAAATAAATCTTTAAAAGAAAAAAAAAAAAAACAAGAATCTGGGGGCTGGAGAAATGGATCAGCGGTTAAGAGCACTGGCTGTTCTTCTAAAGGCCCCGGGTTCAAATCCCAGCACCCACACGGCAGTTCACAGCTGTCTGTAATTGCTGGGCATGATGGTGCACGCCTTTAATCCCAGCGCTCGGGAGGCAGAGGCAGGTGGATCTCTGTGAGTTCAAGGTCAGCCTGGTCTGTAGAGTGAGTCCACGACAGCCAAGGCTACACAGAAAAACCCTGTCTCAAAAAACCAATAAAAAAAAGAAAAGAAAAGGAAGCCACCTACCAAGAACAAATGGGAAATATGGACATTATCTCAGTGTTGGGGATGACACCATCTCCGTGCACTCAGGGACCCTGAACAAGACAACAGCCAGTCACTGCAGTCAGCACCCTGTGTGGCTGCTGTGGCTCCTGCCACCTAGAACGGGTCCAAGATAGCAGACAGAGTATGCTCACACACTCCACGGGGTGTGTGTTCTTCCCAGAAAAGGCATGACCCCCTACCAGCTCATTAGCACACAGCCTAGGCTGTAATTGCATCAGGACCATATTCAGGAGCAGTGACAGAGGCTTCAGAAGTCACAGAGGGACCAAGCCCAGTGGGGAACACTACCCAAGCTAGGCAAGTGAAGAGCTAACCTATGACACACTGGGGGGGCGTGCAGGGTTAGTCCATGGTTTGCTGGAGTCAGATGCAGAGATAAACCACCATATACTGAGGCAAGATACAGAGCTCTTGACATGACAGGGTGAGAGGCAGAGCTAACCCTTCACATACCAAGGTAAGATGAAGAGCTAGCCCATGACAGTCTGGGTTGTTCACTATCTATTTGTTATTGTATTTATTGTCCACTCACCACTCATTCACTCGTGTATACCCCCTCCATCTACTCACCCACTCATCGCACCCACCACCCATCATCCCTCCATCATCCATCATCTACCCATCATCCCTCCATCATCCATCATCCACCCATCATCCATCCACCATCCATCCACCCATTATCATCCACCCATCCATCCACCCATTCATCTATCCATCCATCTGTCTGTCCATGCATACATCCACCATTCAGCCATCCACCTCTGTTTGTCCATCCCTCTAGTAGACATTTTCTGGGCAACACAATGTGTCGTTGTTCTCCATCCTGTGACAGTAGAGCTCTGCCAAGCAGACGAGCTTTACCTCACTCAGCTTGCTTTTGCTGTAAGTAGCAGGAGAAAAATGGTATGAATAAGCATTCTGTCCATCAAGGGAGGACACACTGGGAAGACTGAGTGTCTAGAAAACGTTCCTCTCCTAGATGCTCAGGTGGGACCTGGAATCATAGATTTTCTTTTCTGTGTCCTCTCACCCTCTGCACTGTGCGGTCTGAGCCCTGTGGCCACATCACCCCCTGCCAGGTGGAACAGTGACTGGCTACAGAGACCTCCATGCTGAGCATGCTGGGGCCCCACTCTGCATTTGAGGGGGATTACGGGAGATTTGTTTGTGTTTGATCTCTTGCCCAGCAGTCGATAAAATGTAATTAATTTTAAAACAAGATTCACAGCTCTGTACCACACACTGGGATGCACTTGGTGAATATAGGAGATGTCTGCACTGACCCTGCTGGAAGCAGGGTGTATTCGTGGCAGGCCAGGCTTCTACCTTCATAAGAACAAGGCCAGAGCCTCCTTTCTGCACCTGCCAAGTTAAGGCATTGTCCACTGGCCAGGGTGAGGACAGAGGTCACAGAAACCTGTGAAGTGCCAGAACAAAGTAGGAAGTGGGTCAGGAAAGCTGTGGAATGACATCAGGGTGTGTGGATGGAGGAGATCTGATCTCAGATACACTCAGCGTCAGCCAGGTTCACAGATGGGTTCAAATGAGGCAGCTTGGGAGGTGTGCTGGCAGTGATGGAGCTGCTGGAGAGAGCTGGCTGGGAGAGTTTAGGCATCTTGAGGGAGCATTTCCTAAGGAACTGGGATGCTGCTCTTGAGCCTCAGGGAGCTGTGACTAGAAAGCCACAGTTAGCATCCTAGGGCTAAGCTTCATGAACTATCACAATCAGCAGAGCCACTGATCTTCCCAGTTATGAGGCCTTAAAAATAATGGAAAATTAAATCTTGGCTTCAAAGTGCAAGAGAGAAATATGGGATTTTTGTTTTGTTTTGTTTTGTTTTTCATGACAGACTTTCTTTACGTATCCATGGCTGTCTTGGACTCACTTTGTAGACCAGGCTGGCCTCGAACTCACAGAGATCCACCTGCCTCTGCCTCCTGAGTGCTGGGAAATATGGAATTTTAAATTGGTAGGTATTTGATAATTTAAGCCAGTAGCATGGGGTGGACCTGGTGCCAACCAGGGTGAGGCTCAAACTCCAGGCTTTAGACTCTTCCTTACACATACAGAGACTGGCTACCCACCCAGACATCCACTGGAACTTACTGAGGCCCAGCCAAGTAAGGTAATAGAAAGACTGACCAAAACATCTGTCACTCCCAGGAGAGCTGACCACTAAGATCAGGAATCAGTAATGGCAACACAGCTCTGGGGCCTCAAAGTCCCAGAAAAATCTCACACCCATCTTTGTGGTCCGATCATGAGGTCATGAATAGTGTCCTGGTCTCCTGTAAGATCCACCTCACCACATGGAAAGGAGGTGGATCCTCAGACTGACAACCATGGGGTTGTACCCCTGCACCCTGAAGCCTCCTGAGGCTGATTGATTGGGTACTGTCAGAAGGAATCTGAGTTTGAGATAGAAATATGAAGCAGCTGCATCCTCTTGGTCAGCCCTAAGGTCCAAGTTATACATACCATCCAAGCTGACCATCTGTGCTCTAAGTCACAGACCCATCTCAGGCCCCCAGAATGGGCTAAACAGAGAGAGCAAGACAGAAGCTTTCCACACCAAGCATAGCTGAAAAGCACGAGGAAGCACAGAAAACGTTCTAGTTTGGGGACTTCCTAAACCTTGAGCATGAAGCATCCAATTCCATTGGCTACAGAAAGTTCTGCTTCCCCCTGCCTAACCCTTAAACCTAGCCACACCCTATCTGATCCCACAGAACAATGAACCAAGTCCCCAGGGAGAGTTACTGTCCCTCTGATCCAGGGCACAGACTTCCAGGGGATGAGGTAGGGGTTGAGACTGGCTACGCCCAGTCTGACTATGGACACTGGAGATGAGAAGTGTGAGTGGTTTTGAGGCGTCAAAACATGTGATCTGTATCTAATACCAAATGAGGGCTATTCCCTGAAGAAGGATCTCACATACTTCTTGCTCTGAAGGTTTCACAGCCAGGGGTAGGGGTGGGGAGAGAAACAGCCAGCAGAACCCCAGGGTGGAAGAAGACAAGCTGCAAGCTGTAGTGGGCTCAGAGCCTTGGGGAGTACGGTGTATGGAATTTGGAAGAGGACTCAGATGAGATCTACTAGAGGGAATCTGGCTCAGCCCACTCAAGCTGAGCTGGAGAAGACATCAGGGCCACTCCAGCAGGGGCTCTGGATGGATAGTAGCCCAGGTTATAAGCTTCAGGGCCTGGGAGCAGGGTCTGGGGAAGCTGGGGGCATCTGAGCAGCTGTGGGCCAGGGCCAGCATGGCATGGGTCTGCAAGCACCAGGCTACTGCTCACTCTCTACCCACTCCCAGCCTTGCACACTCTAAACAATGCCCTGTGCCTGTGGGACATAAAGCCACCTCCCTGTTCTAGAAATCGCATTTGTCTTCAGGTGTCAGGGACATTGCAGCTTCCCCTTCCTCTGCAGAGCCACTAATGTCAAAGGGATGATGAAGGCTCTACCTCCGTGGACTAGCGTTAAAGAGGAGAGGAGAAAATCACTGTGAAGGAACCATGACTTTATGAAGACACATTGCTGAGGTGGAGTGCATCAGAACAGAAAGGCCAAGCCGTGATGGATGGGTCCAGTGCTGGGCGGGCGGGACTTGGGAGGGACAGCAGCCACCAGATGCAGAGCAGAAAACCTGGCTGGATACCTGGGAAAGTGCTGGATATTAATGTCCCCAGGTTAACAGAGATGAGAGGAGGGAAGGGCCACCCTAGAGGCACAAGAAGGGTTCATGATGCAGACCAGGCCAGGCCACCTCAGCAAAGCAAAGTGGTTAGAAGGTAGCTGGTGCCAACAGGTAGGGGGTGGGCAATGTAGCTTTGGAGATGGAAGGGAGTGGATATGACAGCAAAGGCCAGGGCTGGACTGTCTATTTGCAGATGGAAATAGAGAACTTATTCTCACAGGGACAGATGCCTCCAGAGTATCTGTAGGAGAATCTGCCATACAACTTTGGGAACAGTACAAGTGCCCGTCCACAAACTAGGGCACATCACAGGCTGGATGCTACAAGATAACAGCCATGAGAGGCCTGGCAGGTGTGCCAGGAATGCAGCAGAAGGGCAGAACAAGCCGGGCGGTGGTGGCGCACGCCTTTAATCCCAGCACTTGGGAGGCAGAGGCAGGCGGATCTTTGTGAGTTCGAGGCCAGCCTGGTCTACAAAGCGAGTCCAGGACAGCCAGAGATATTCAGAGAAACCCTGTCTCGAAAAACCAAAAAAAAAAAGAAGGGCAGAACAGCGTGAGCCCTGCTCTATGTGGGGGACAGACATACCGAGCAACCTGGAAGGCAAGGAGAACAGCAGTTCCCAAAGCAGTTCCCAGATTGGAATTTAAAGAGCTTCAGGGATGGCCGGGCATGGTGGCACACACCTTTAATCCCAGCACTCAGGAGGCAGAGGCAGGCGGATCTCTGCAAGTTCAAGGCCAGCCTGATCTACAAAGTGAGTCCAGGACAGTCAGGGATACACAGAGAAACCCTGTCTCAAAAAACCAAAAAAAAAAAAAAAAAAAAAAAAGAGCTTCAGGGAGCCATTGGAGGCTCTCAAGGCAATGCCGATGGTTCTCAAAGCTACTGAGGCTGAAACCTAGATCCCCGGAGCCTCCCTGGCCTCTTCAGGCTTGGGGTGTCTGGTAGCCACTGGAGAACCTCCCAGTGTAAGGAAGGTCATATCCAATCTTGCCCAGATCTTAGCTGCCAGGGCCCAAGGCTTTGTCAAAGCCCCAATTTAACTTCAATAAAGCCATTCACTGGGCTTGCTAAAAATGAACCTCCATTTTACCCCACTACCCTTCCAACAGACTGGACATGAGCCAGGGCTCAATCGGGTAGACTGTAGGAGTGAGCTGTTGGCTCAGGGTTCCATATCTACAGCTTCAGGACGTTCCCTGACCCAAGCTGTTCTATGTCCCTTGTCCCTGAGAGCCAAAATCTATGCAGAGGCATCCTCAACTATACAGTCTTGGTTTGCCTGTATCGCTGAGGACTTGGTGGCCTCTTGTGGGCCAAATGAGGCCCCAGCTAAGCTGAACAACCACTGAGGATGTTCTGTGTGGCATAATGCACATGAACAGGCTGAATGCCCCTAGTGCTGGAGTTGAACAAACCTGTCCTTCCCAGAAGAGAGGATCCTTCCATATCCACCTCCTCACAGTTCACCATAACTCCAGGAGAAGGAGGAAAGCAAAGGAGAGGACCTCCTTCCATAGGGAATACAAAACACCTAGCTTGAGAAAACAGACAGGGTATTGAGGGCAAGGTCACCTTCATGAGGATGTTAGGATTCACAGGACACACAGAGGAAGCCAAGCCTTGGTATTGAAATGTCCACTGCTACCCCCTTGTGCCCAACACCCTTGTTTAAGGCCTTTCCAATGGTTATACCATTTCCCCTGCCCCAGACAGTGCCCGCTTCCATGGATGGTTTACACAGCAGGATTGAGGTCATAGGCTGGGTCCTGAGCTGCTAAGAGAGGCTGGACTCAACTTGTAGAAGAGTTCCCCCAAATATGCCCCCTGCTTAAATGGCTTCTTGTGTGTGTGTTGGTGCAAATTTCTATAGCTGCTGGCTTAGAACATGCTACTTCACTCTGACTTCATCCTAAATTCCATCTCCAGTGACCCATGTCCATTTGCAACATTCTAAAGTATAGGGTGGGGCCTCCTACGTCCTTTAGGCCCCTAACAGAAGTAGTACAGACCCCTATGATGACTGAGTTGGAATTTCTCACCCATTCTGAGTGAGAAGACTTGACATGATTCTCACCCCCTGGGTCAGGGTTATGTTGGAGCCTCGACAGCAAGAATAGTCTGGTGATGAGCCTACAGGGAACTCCAACCAGGACAGGGCCTCCCCACAGCTCAAGCCTCAAGGTTGAGGAGGGACCTGTGAATCAGGGCTTGACCCTTATTCACCAAACACCTGAGGACCGTGCCCTTCTTTCTGTCAAGGTCTTCCCAAGACACCCATGGCAGCTTCCTGGGAGCCAAGGCCCCTCTAAGCAGCTGAGCCACTGTTTTGGGGGCAGGCATGGAGCTCTGTGTCTTTGTAAAGCCCTTGAATGTCTACATCATGTGACTAGGACTGAGAACCCTCAAGCACATTCTATGTACATACACGCACACGCACGTGCCCATGCATACACAGAGCCCATCAATTAGCTTCTCCGAACAAAGAAAATCCACTTTAGGATAATTTGCTGCCTAGATGCTGAAACAACGAACAATTTTCAAAGGGCACCTTCTTTTAATTACAAACAGAATTAAAGTTTTGCCCCTGAGCCAGCAGCAGCAGCTTACAGAAGAGATGTAGCCACAGGCCCCGTGTCAGCTGGTGCTAAATGGGAGGCTTCTAACACTGCCAAGAACCCTGCCTGGCTAGGAACCCCGGCTGTGCAGGGCTTTTGGGCAGAGTCTGGGATGTCAGAGTGGGTATCAGATGGGCTCTCTATGTCAGTGTGAGCTCTGGGGTATCAGTTGGGCTCTGGGGTAGGTACTAAGGTGTGGGCTGTCTTCCCTAGCTGTGTAGACTGTATTTTTGGTACATTTCAGGTCCTCACCTCTGAGCAACAGAATGACTTCATAGACATTAACCAGGCCTAGGCTTTTGGGGATGGGAGATCACAGACCTAGGCTGGCTCTGGAACTATGAAGTCCAGAAACCTCCGCACACCTTTCTGCCAAGCCTCAGGGATAACAGGACCCTGAGAGCCATGTGGACCCTGGACGGATGCCCAGTTATCCTCTCAGCCCTGTTCCCCTGTACAAGGAAGAGCTGCCTGAGAAGAGCCCAAGAGTGTGTCTGGGACACATCTTGCTCACTCACAGGGCCTCAGACCACACAAAACAGAGGTTTTTGTTTTGTGTTTTCATTTTAGTGTAACACATGTGTGTGCAAGAACATGATCCTCCAAGCCATACTTCAGTTCATCTGAGCCCCATAGCAGCCCTGCCTACCACAGACACTGTTTTTCCATGTGAGAAATAAGGACACTGAGGTGTAGAAAGTTAGGGTACCATCTGGAGACAATTCAGCTAAGAAGGGAGACCTAGGATATGAGCCCAGACAATTCAGGATCAAAAGGAAAGGCGGACAGAGATAGAAAGACAGACAAACAGAAGACACAACCACACAAAGAGAAATAGACAAAGATAAGATGAGGGAACAAACAGAAACAGAGAAAGAACAAGAAAGAAGGCGAAAAAGAGGGACTTTAAAAAGAGGAGGGACCACATCACAGGCCTGAGCCTGAAAAAGTGCATATTCTTTTTTTTTTTTTTTTTTTTTTTTTTGTTTTTT
>CAJQZJ010018538.1:358572-382050 GCA_907164525.1 Lophiomys imhausi | reverse complement strand
TTTTTTTTTTTTTTTTTTTTTTTTTTTGGTTTTTCGAGACAGGGTTTTTCTGTGTTTCCTTGGCTGTCCTGGACTCGCTTTGTAGACCAGGCTGGCCTCGAACTCACAGTGATCCGCCTGCCTCTGCCTCCCAAGTGCTGGGATTAAAGGCGTGCGCCACTACCGCCTGGCAAAAGTTCGTATTCTTGTTACAAGGACTCTACCTGCCCTCCAGCTGTTCCCTAAATCAAGCCTCTGCAGGTCACACCTGGCCTGCTGCCAGCTTGAGAGGCAGGCAACCCCCTGTCCTGCCTCCTGGCCAGGCCTCTAGGGTTGGTAGGAAGCATGATGCTGTCACCTTGTGGCCATATCCGGTTCTACATGCCTGGAGCCCATAGGCACTTCCACTCCCCTCACCAACTCTTTCCTGAAGGTCCCTCCTGCTTAATATATACCTCCAAAAGACGCTGGCATTGGCGCTCCTTCTGGCAGTCTGCAGGGGTTGAGATCTCAGATTTCTTTCCAGCGCCTCCATTTGATATCAGGTCTGAAGACTGTGCCATGCCTGGAAGGGTGGGTCTCCAGTCCTGGTAAAGAATGATTTTTTCAGGATGGGTCCCATGCATGTTTTTCAGGAGGGAGGACAGTCATGAAGCAGGTTTTGTACCTGCTTTGTATCTACAACACACACACACACACACACACACACACACACACACACCACACCACACCACACCACATATCACATAAGCAAAGCTACCCACCTAGGCAAATTATTTATCAAGTAGGTTTTATACTTGCACACTCCATGGGAGCCTCAGCCTAGTACACAACTGGGCACCTGGAGCCCAGCTGTACCCTAAGGCAGAGCCTACCTTTTGTGGGCTCCATCCTGGCCCTTGGTGGAGCCCAGATCAATATGGGACCTCATCTCCCTCCAACAGCCCTTCACAAGCCCCACTATCAGCCCTCCACCTGAAGCTCTAGTCACACTGCAGATGTATGAAAATCCCAAGACCGAGCCACACCCCCCACCATGTCCGATCCTGGCCAAGTGCCCTCTGTCCATGTGTTCTGGGGGCTACAAGTTCTTGGGCACAGCCTAAGGTTACCAGACACTTGGAAGGAACTGAAACCTAGCTAGTCAACAGGACTGGAGATGGCTGTCTCCTAGCTCCCTCCCTTGCTCAACCTCCCATTTCCATTTGAGAAGCCAAGGGCTTCCCTATGCAGAGTACAGAGTGGAAGACAACAGCAGGGCAGGTCAGCAAGGAGGACCTGGGGATTCCGAACCCAGACGATGTCTGGGGACATGAAATAGGTTCAGAGGTCTGTGCTGGTCAGGGACAGTGACAGCCTTGCTTCCCTCTGCCTTGGAAGAGCCTCTGGGAACCTGGGGAGCTGCAAGAGGCCACAAGAGGGCACCAACCTCCTTCCCACAGCCCAGCCACACCCAGAGGTGGCAGGGATGGGGGTGATAGCTGTTATCTCAGGTGGCGCTGCCCCTCCCCCCCTCTAGTGTCCTTGCCCATCTCTGGAACTCAGGGCTGCAGGAATTTGCCCTCTACTTTTCTCAGCAACATAGAATGGTGTCTGCAGATGGTACATGCTTAAAAAGGGTCTTGGCAGGAAGGAGGAAGCAGTATCCTGACACCCCAGACACCCACTGGGTCTTCTGGTCCTCTCCTGGTCTGATTCCACTTAGGGAAAAGCTCAGAGTACTGCCTTGGAGGAGGGGCTGGAGTGGAGCACTGGCCTCACAGGGCCCATCAGACCTGTGTACAGAGCCTGCTGATGGAGTTCAGGTCAGTCCTATGAGGAGTTATTTACTTAGAGAAAGTGTTCGGCAGAGTAGGGACTGGAGGCCCTTAGGAAAGTGGAGGGCTGACACAAGGGGAATTGGCTTCTTCAGAACCAGCCTGGCACAGACTTGTGAGAGCTGTAATGAGGTGTGTACATTCCTGTCAGCACAACTGCAGCCCAGCGTGAACTGGGGAGGAGGAAAGCCAGAGCCCAGCGGAGTTTCCTGACACACTGGATGGGGAATGTAAAAGCAGAAGGGAAAGCTGAGCACAGGAGCACACACCTGTAATCCCTTCGCTCAAGAGGCTAAGGCAGGACAGCCTGGGCTACAGCATAGACCATGTCTTTTAAAAAGAAGAAGGAAGCCGGGCGGTGGTGGCGCACGCCTTTAATCTCAGCACTTGGGAGGCAGAGGCAGGTGGATCTTTGAGAGTTCGAGGCCAGCCTGGTCTACAAAGTGAGTCCAGGACATCCAGGGCTTCACAGAGAAACCCTGTCTGGAAGAAAACCAAAAAATAAATAAATAAAAAGAAAAAGAATGGGGCTGGAGAGATGGCTCAGCGGTTAAGAGCACTGGCTGCTCTTCCAGAGGTCATGAGTTCAATTCCCAGCAACCACATGGTGGCTCACAACCATCCGTAATGAAATCTGGTGCCCTCTTCTGGCCTGCAGATATACCTGCAGACAGAATACTGTATACAAAATAAATAAATCTTATAAAAAAAAAAAAAGGAAGGAAGACTGGAAAGAGAAGAGATGAAGGAGGACCCTTGGATGAAGGACTCATGCCTTGGTAGAGAGAAACCCAAGCGCAGACCTGAGGGAGGGTGGTGGGAGGCAGGGTTCTGAAGGGTGTACAGGAGCCTGGTCAGGGGTGTGCAGTCACAGAACAGCAGTGAGACCAGAGGAGGGAAGGTGAGCTGAGTGTGTGACGCGCTTGTAATCCCAGCACTCGAGAGGCAAAAGAGTGAGGATCTCCAGTTTGAGAACAGACTGAGCTACAGCTTTTTGAGATCCTGTCTCAAAAGAGGGAGGAGGCAACCATGGTGGCTCATGGGTGGCAGAGGCAGGCAGATCTCTCTGGGTTCAAGGCCAGTGTGGTCTATGTAGGGATCTCCAGGCCAGCCAAGGCTACATGGGAAGACCCTGTCTCAAAAACATGGGGAGCACCAGGGAGCTGGCTCAGAGGTGAGGAGCCACTGTTGCCCTTGAAGAGGATCCAGGTTCAGCTCTCAGCACCGGCAGGACAGCTTACAACCATCTGTAAAGCCCATTCCAGGGGATCCAATCCCCTCTTCTAGTGTCCATGAGCACCAGGCATGGTGCATGGTATACATACATACATACATACATACATACATACATACATACAGGGAAAACACTTATGTCCATAAAATAATCTTTAAACTTTTGGGTTTTGTTTGTTTATTTGTTTGTTTTGTTTTGTTTTTTCGAGACAGGGTTTCTCTGTGTGATAGTACTGGATGTCCTGGAACTCTCTTTGTAGACCAGGCTGGCCTCAAACTCACAGAGATCCATCTGTCTCCCTAGTGCTGTGATTAAAGGCAGGCACCACCATGCCCAGCAATTACAGACAGCTATGAACTGCCATGTGGACGCTGGGATTTGAACCTGGGTCCTTTGGAAGAACAGTCAGTGCTCTTAACGACTGAGCCATCTCTCCAGCCCCTTCTTTAAACATTTTTAAAGGATGAGGAATACAGGTCCCCTTTATCCCCTTTATCAATCTCATCATTCCGGGGGAGGGGCTAAGTCAGGAGAGCAGTCGGAAACAAAGAGAATCCAGTATAGATGAAAGGCAGACAGGTAAAGACAGAAAGAGACTCAGAGGTCCAGAAAGGAGCGAGAGGTGGCGTCATAGGATGGGGTATCTGCCTTCAGGATTTGACGAGCTGCTTGGACAATTCTCCAGATTTCCCAAGGTGCTCAGGGCCTATTAACAATGCATATGAAACCTAAAAACGGACATTTGTGACTGTTCTTATGAACGACACCAAACCCTCTGAAGGTTCTAGAACTTATCTCCAATCTGTAGTTGCAGATTTGGTTGACAAGCAAAAGGCTTCATTCACCCCGTGGTCATACCTTGTTCTTCCTCCTACCCTGAGATGAGCATAAGCAGCTGTCACCCGACCTTGTCACCAGCTGGCTGGGGACTGACAACGGAGCCGGGATCTAGCTTGATCTAGGGAAACCTTATTACCCATTTTTCACATTAGCAACAGCTGCAATGAGTGTGGCCCTCCCACATTCACTGCAAGGTGTCGCCAGTGGTGGCAGCAGGGCCAGGGCCGCTGGGACTTGTGTGGTCTGGAGGCAGAGCCCATGGGTTTTTGCAGTGTCTTAAGATAGGTCATGTCCAGAGCACTGTCTTGCCCTCCACCTCTTGAGCTCACTGTGAAGTGCCAGTTTCGTGTCAGGGGCCTCACCTGACTCCAGATCTGCTGAGCTGTGACCAGGGACTTTCAGCCTCTGGAGACGGGATCCTCTTTAGCCTGTGAGCACACTGCTGGGTGGCCCACATGGACTAGAACCGACAGACAGACAGACACCTCAACACTTCTAGACAGCTGGCCAATACACCACTCACTACTGATGAAGCACCAGGTACGCAGGAGATAGAAGGACACTGGCCAGTTCAGTGCATTCCAGGACTTCTCCTAGGCAGAAGGCCTGAAGGGACTCTATCCCACCACTAGACTCTGAGCCATCTTCACCCCACACCTCTACACACATATACACATACACCACACACACATACACCACACACACATACACCACACACACACACACACCACACACACACACACCACATACACACATACACATTCATACACACACACACATACACACCACTCTCTCTGAACTGACTATCATTTTTTAAAGGACCTTGAAAAGTCCCTCAGTTACTGAGGTGTCTGTCTACCCGTCTTTTCCTGTTATGATAAAATTCCTTGGGGAAAAAAAAAACTCAAGAAAGGATGCGTTCATTATTTTATTTATTTGGGGTGTTTTGTTTTATTTTGTTTGCAACAGAGTCTCTCATAGCCCTGGCTGTCATGGAATTCACTATGTAGACCAGGCTGGCCTCCAATTCACAGAGATTCACCTACCTTTATCTCCTGAGTGCTGGACTTAAAGGTGTGCATACGGCCGGGCGGTGGTGGTGCAAGCCTTTAATCCCAGTGCTTGGGAGGTGGAAGCAGGTGGAAGCGAGTTCGAGGCCAGCCTGGTCTACAAAGTGAGTCCAAGACAGCTAGGGCTACACAGAGAAACATTGTCTCAACCCCCCCCCCCCAAAAAAAAGGGTGTGCATACTATGCCTGACTCAGGTTGGCCAACAAATGTGGGTACTGCCTGTGGGTGAAAGGTGTTGGCTCTGCCACTCCCTGGGGCAACTGACACATTTACTGCCTGCCTCCCCATCTGTAAACTGGTCCAACAGAGGCACCAGCTTGTAGGACTGAAGTGTGTGTGGTATTCAGTTTGGATTCTACAATAGAAGCTTACCACAGCCCAGGTGGTAAGTTTCACGTGGAAATACACAGAACCAATTGGCTACAGACATCAGAAAGCCCTGGAGAACACACCCTCCCCCCGGGCACAGTATTTTCCTTTCCTGCCAGTCAAGAATGAATGTAAGACAATGTAAGGACACCACAGCCCTTATCAGGGAGTACAATTGTGACATATGTCAAGTCAGGAGGCCTCCCCGTGAGCCTCCTTGAGGCCTAATTAGATTTTGTTGTAAAGAGATAAAAAGCTGTTACTTTGTATCAGCCAGGCATCTTTTTCAGGGGATGAAAGAGAGACGTTTGGAGAAGGATGGAAGGAAAAGGCTGGGCATTAACAGACTTTGGAATAAAATCCTGACAGATCCAAATTGATTCTGAAGCCTGAGAAGATTGAGTGCAGAGGAAATTAGATTTATGCACTGTAAAATGTACCTGCGTCTTGGTATCTATGAAAAGCTGTTAAAATGGCAATCTTTAGAGATATATGGAAATTGTATATGATTAGAACAATGATCTGTGCAGGGAGCAGCCTGTCTCTGTGGAGACATATACAGACAGCATTATCACAGTGCATAGTATAGAACAGATACTGTGTATTTGTTCAAAGCATGTAAAGTGTATGTTAAACTACAGGCTCTTGGTAACTTTTCCGTGTGTGTTCTCAGAAACCTTGGGACTATGGGGTGCAGCATAGACCTACCAGTCGCTGGACTGTGAAACCTCACCTTACCTTATCAGAATGCAGAGAGATATCAGTAGACCCAGGTTATTGCTCAGGAGATAATCTGTGACTTTGCCTCTCTGTTGGGGATAGAGTCCTAGGGAAACTTTTTCCTAACCCTGGCAAGAGAGTAGAATTCACCAGCCTTGCCATGTCTCCACTGACAACTACTGTCTGGTTTATTTTTACTATTTCTGAGGGACCTAGAAAACATGGAGTTTGGGACATGACTGCAAAACAAGCTTTGTATCTTTGTGCCATGAAATAAGAGTAGAGAGGCAGACTCCCACCCATGTCAGGAGAGGCGTTATCAGTCATGTGGGCAACACACACTCCCACAGCCACCAAAACAGGTCCACAGCCAAGCCTAATGTCCAGAGAGAAATAAAGTATGGTCCTCTGTGTGTCTCACAAAGGAGATCAAAGAGCCTGTAAACAGCTCTTATAACGCCCAGGGTTAGCATCTGCGACCAGGTCTGCTGCCTCTGCCCAAATGAGATGACCCCCATTTCAGGAAGGAGGACAACAGAAGTCAGTGGAACCTGCCACAGACTCAAGGCTTGGGCTTCACACTCATAGCTGGTGGCCCTGACACCACCAGGCATCTGCAGGTGGGCCTGTGAGGACCTGTAACCACTGGTTACAACAGTGATGCTCAGGCAGGAGGAGGAAGAGACCAGACGCTGCTCCCCCACCCCCTCTTTCTCCCTGTGTGTGTCTTTTTCTGTCTGTCTCTATTCCTGACTCTGTCTTCATCTCTCTTCTCTGTCTCTCCCTGTTTCCTCTTCTCTCTCTCTGTTCTCTCCCACCAACCCTCCCAACCCCCAGAACCTTGAGACATTAATTCCCGATGTTTCACCTGTTTGTTCTGAGCTGGCTGAGACAGATGCTATACCACCACAGCCTGAAATCTCACTTCACTATGTGAGCTCAGGCACTCCATGAAGACCTCCTGTGGGACGTGAATGTTGCAGAACCAGAAGAGATCCCCCTGCTGTGGCCTCCATCTCTCTGTGAAAATCACTGACTCATAAACTCATCAGTTCTGGGAAAGGCAGAGATCAGAGGTGGGAATTGCTGTACATCAGACACTGCTCTGGGCCTGAGAAGTGGAGCAGAAAGAAAAAAAATCACAGGGAAAAAAAAATCTCTGCTCTTCTGATTGCCTATTTCCTGGTTACAAGAGGGGAAGCAACAACAGAGTCTGGTGTCAGCAAGTTCTTGGACAGTGGGAGGGGGTGTGAGTTTAGCAAGGAGGGATCCACAGGGAAGCTGACATTTGAGGAATGTGAGAACGGAGCTATCCAAGGGTCGTGGAGAACAGAATCTCCAGAAGAGGAGAAGACAATGTAATGACATGGAAGCAGCCTGGGTGTTCAAAGAACAGCCCAAGGAGCTGGAGCAGAAGAAGAGAATGGCATAAGGACCCACAAGGCAGGAGGGTGGTCATAAAGACGAAGTTGATGGGAGGACATAGTGAAGCCATGAACAGAAAACAAATGTGAAGTGACATGGCTCTCTTTAGGAAACGTCTCCGGATGGAGACAGAGCAGGGGGTGCAATGGCAGATACCACAGTCAGATAAATAGCTCCTGAGTTAGCAGCATTAAACACATAGGATAGGCTCATACATTCTGTGGATCAGGAACTAGACTAGGTCCAGCAAGACCCTTGAGTCCTGGTGTCAGGTCCTGGTGTCAGCTGGGGCTGAGGGTATCTTCTGATGGCAGCTGGGAGAAGACCCATGCCTCCTTCTCACACAGGGCAGCTCTCAGCTGGGCCACCGGCTCTGGCCCTAAATGAGAGTGCTGGGGCAGGAAGGCAGAGCCAGGATCTTCTCACAGCTGTCTCCCTTCATTGTGTTTGTGTTCATCAGTAGTAACATGGGTCCTGCCTCGCCAAGGACCACAAGAAGGTACAAGTATCAGCAGGTGGAGTCCACTTGAGGCTGCATACCAAAGACAATGAAAGCAAGTGCTAGACACCAGCTCTATGGCAATGGTCCAGACCTGAAATGGCAGAAGCTGGGGGAAGTAGCCAGACTCTTTTTTTTTTCTTTTTTTTCTTTTTGATGCTGCAAACAACAGGATTTCACAAACAATGTGAGGAGTGTCCAGCCTTTGGCATAAAGATGGGGTTGTCACAACAGGAAATAGAAACAGCCCAGCCCCACCCAGGAAAGGGTCATTCCCATGTGAAGAGTTATATGGGGAGGGCACCCTAAAGACTGTTCTGCTTGGCAGAGGCTGACAGACCTCAACAGAGAGACCCACCTCTAGCTCAATGCCCAACCCTAATCAAAAGCAGCCCTCCTGTCAGTAAATAAGTAAATCTCTACTTGGGGCAGGCTGCCAGTGCCTGAGCCCCTGTCCAGCCCTAACCAATCAAACCTCCCACTAATTGCTTTAGGGAAGAGGCATGGCAAAGGGCTCCTAATGGGGTTTTAAGGAGAGAGACAATAGCCCCACTCCAGCTGTTGCTCGGGGCAACTGTACAAAGGGCCTTAGCTCAGGCTGAGATTGGATTACCGGCCTGTTTATTCATCCACACACATTTACCCTGAGCCACCCAGGGTGGAGAGGGAGCTTAGCAGCTGTGTCACAGCCCATGAATGCAAAGAAGAATTTATGTGGGAAGCACGCTGACAGACGACAAGAACTCATCTCTGTCAGTTTCTGTTTCCTCTATGGCCATCCCTTTCAAAGCACGACCTGAGTTAATCTGCTCAGGATCCAGGAGACAAAAAGAGAGGCTAATTCTGTGAGAAACTGAGTCATACGTAGCTTTAACTTTTAATTTAAGGCAGATTTGACAGAATCCCATCTTCCCCCTAGGAATGTCCTACTTAGGAAAGGGGAAGCCTGGCACAACCTCACATAAAATGGTAATGCACCAAGCTCCCTTTTTGTAGTAGCCCAGGTTCCCCCAACCTCAGGACAAAAATACCAGGCCTTTTACAGATCTGCAAGGCCTCGGTTTATATTTTCCCAAATTACCTTCTAGGACTAGCATAACAAGGCACCTGCCACTGCTTGAAACAAGCTGGTGACCAGTCTCCTTGTCTTCTCACTCTAGAACTTCCAGAAGTCAAAGCCTTGAACGTCCCCTGGGGAGGAAGGAAAAAAGGAGGTCTCCAGATGGAAGACCATCTCCTGGCAGGCAAGATAATGAGCAGGGAGACAGCAGGTGTCTGTCATCGGGGAGGGCCCTGTCTTGTCCTCTCAGCCATGGGTCTGGGTTGGCTGGGAGAAATCAATATGGGATGGGAGTTTTCAAACCAGACAGTAACATGGAAGGGAAGAAAAAATGTCATGGACAGGCTGAAATGGGATCAGAGTGTCCCAAGGAGCATGTAGGTACGCAAAGGTGACAGGTAGATTCACGTGGCTGGGAAACCCCCAAAAGGACTCCACAGAAGTTAAGGGACCCTGCTGGACCCACTAGGATGGGGCTCAGGGACCTCCCAGGAACAACCTGCAACCAAATGGTGATGTGGGGATATTTGATCTCCAGCCATTCCACCAGGGCTTCTTTGTTTGTTTGTTTGTCCGAGACAGGGTTTCTCTATGTAGCCCTGGCTGTCCTGGACTCACTTTGTAGACCAGGCTGGCCTTGAATTCTCACAGGTCCATCTGCTTCTGCCTCCCAAGTGCTCAGATTAAAGGCGTGCGCCACCACGCTGAGCCTGCCCGGCTTCTTGAGCTGACAGATGGCCAAGGACTGGTGTGATAAGAGTTTTGTTTCTTAGCCTGATCTACAAAGTGACTCCAAGACAGCCAGGGCGGTTACACAGAGAAACCCTGTCTCAAAAAAAAAAAAAAAAAAAAAAAAAGCCAGAGCCCCAGAAGTAGGAGTATGCTCTGAAAAAGAAAGAGGCTGCTGCTCCCCCAAGCTGTTGCTGGTTCATCCTGCTGCTGGTTTGCTGGACTGTTGGATACCCTGACAACTGAGATTGGTATTGCCCCTAAAAAAAACCTGACGACCCTAATCATTAGGAAGAGACTTACATCCATCCCTCCTCCCTTCAACCTTCTTTCTCTCCCACCTAGTGTGTGTGGGGGTTTGGAAGGAACAAGGGTTCAAAGGGAAGTAGAGGTATTAAGTACTGTAAAATAAATTAGAGTGTGTAATAAAATGAAAGATAATAAAGCTACCTCCAACAGACTGGGTGGGTGTATGCAATCCTTCCTTCTGAGAACTGTTCTAGGGCTCAGGGTTCTGAGGCTTTCATTCAGCTAATTCTGTCCACACTTTTATGGGCCTCACTGCACTGCCAGTGTAATATGAGCAAGTGGCCTAACCTGGCACCTGATTTCTGTCTATGTAACATGGGGGTGATAGTCACAGGGTCGGGAGGAGTAAACAAGATCACTTATGTAAAGCCACTCTGCCATTCTCATCACCTACGTGGGAGAGACACCCACAGACAACTACACAGAACCGTGCGTACTATCATCTGCAGCCTTGCTACGCTCTCCAGCAGGCCTATCAGGAGGCAAATTCTGGAGGGCAGGAACCCAGACATCTTGAGAGTGAGGCAGAAAAAAAGCCAGCTGTGAGGACACCAGGAGCCTGAGCCCACCCAAGGAGCAAAGCTCATTCACTCACTCACAGCTCTGGCCGCTACAGTGAGGAACCAACCACGGCTGCCTAACTAAGTCTCCTTGATTATGAGAAGCTTGGAGTGCAGACCTGGGTTGAAGATTTCACTTTTGGAGATACTTCAAGAGAAACAAACACAGCTATAGATTGCTCGGGACCCAAGAACCAGAGGATAACATCTGTTTCAGCATCCAGTAAGGTCAGCTTGTGCATCTATCTGACCTCCCTGTTACCTGATGACCAGTTCCTAGCAGGCCTGAGCTAGAGCATTGCCAACCAAATTCAGCAAAGACAGTGATGACCACAGTTCCTCATAACCTGGCATACAGCTGGCATATGTGAATAATTATCTTTCAAAACTGCAGCTCTGGACCTGGGTTGGACCTTGCCAGTTTATAGGATTTGCCACATCAGCAAAGGGCAAAGACCCATTTTCAACCCCACTGAATGGGGCTAGAATTCCTCTCTGGAGGGCGGCCCAGCCTTTGGGGTGCCTAGGTACACAGAACAGATCAGGAAGGGTTGGACCATATACAACACACTGAGCCCTGGATGCCCATTCATGGAACTAGCCCAACTCACTCACACATAGGTGCCCAACCATGGTCTTGAGCGGTGCTGGGAAGCCAGTGTGGCCCACCAAACACACGAGCCTTTATATAACCCTGGCACCAAGCTTCTGAGCAGCAGCAGCTCCTGACAAGGGAGCAGAAATGCTGTCACAATAGTCAGCCCGTACTGGGGATTTGTAGTACACTAAATACCAGGATAGTTTTGGGGTAGTTTCTTGAATGACCTGGAACTTGCTGTGTAGTCCGGGGTGGTCTCACACTCACAGAGATCCACCTGCCTCTACCTCCCAAGTGCTGGAATTAAAGACAAGTGCCACCACACCTGGCCTATATTATACCTGGGGGTAGGTTGTTGTTGGCTTTTTCTTTTCTTTTTTCTTTTTTTTTGAGATAAGGTTTCTCTGTGTATCTCTGACTGTACGGGACTCATTTTGTAGATCAGGCTAGCTTTGAACTCACAGAAGAATCTGCCTACCCCCTGAGTGCTGAGATTGTTTGTTTTTTAAGAATTTTTAAGTGAATGAGTGGTGTGTGTGTGTGAGTGTGTGTGTGTGTGTGTGTGTGTGTGTGTGTGTGTGTGTATACATCTGCACAGTGTTCACAGAGTAATAGAGACCAGAAGAAGGTGTTGGAGCCCCTGGAGATGAAGTTACAGGGGGTTGTGAATGAGAATCAAATTTGGGTTCTCTGGGAAAATAGGAAGAGTCTTAACAGCTGAGCCATCTCTTCAGGCCTATTCTGGGTTGTTGTTGGTGTTGTTTTGAAATAGTGTCTTATGTTAGCCCAAACTAGCCTCAAACTTACCTTGTACATAAAGATACTTGGAGTTTCTGATTCTCCTTCTTCCATCTCCTAAATGCTAGGATTATAGGGACAGGGCACAATGCCTGACTACTCACTGAATTCAGAGTCCCCTGGGAGACACCATTCTAGATGTCTCTACGAGAGAATTTCCAGAGGAACCTATTTGGAGGAGAAAAAACTACCCTGAGTGTCGGATGAACTAGGGTCCCAAAATTAATAAAAAAGGAAAAGAAGAAAACCAGCTAAGTACAGGCACCCCTCCTTCTCTGCTTCCCATCCTACAGACGTGTGGGGGTATGAAGAATCTTAGCTACATGTTCCCACTGCATGGAGCTGCCTGCTCTCATGTCTTCCCACCATGGTGGGCTGTATGTATCCCATCAGTCTGTGAACCAAAACAAACTCTTCCTCCCTTAAGTTGCTTTTTCTTTTTTTTTTTTTTTTGTTTTGTTTTTCGAGACAGGGTTTCTCTGTGTATCCTTGGCTGTCCTGGACTCACTTTGTAGACCAGGCTGGCCTCGAACTCACAAAGATCCGCCTGCCTCTGCCTCCCAAGTGCTGGGATTAAAGGCGTGAGCCACCACCGCCCCGCTAAGTTGCTTTTTCTTTAGACAGGGTCTCTCTATCATGTACACTAGGCTGGCCTTGAACTCGCAGAGATCCACAGGTCTCTGCCTCTGAGTGCTGGGGTTAAAGGCGTGTGCCACGAAACCCACTACAACTAGTTTATGTTGCTTCTTGTTAGGTATTTGGTAACAGCAGTGAGAAAGGTAACCAATGTGATAGCCCCGGAGATGTAATAGAGTGTGATGATTGTGTGGGATCCAGGGATTGCTGTCCTTACAAGAAGAGATACAACACACAGCCAAGCCTTGGGCAGGAGCACACCTGTAGCCCCTCTCAGGAAGGCTGAGACTGGAAGATTTTCAGTCACAGTCTACCTGGGCCACCACTGCAAGATTCTGTTAAAAAAGAAGATAGAGGGAGATGGAGGAGGGGGGAAAAGAAGAAGAGGTAGCTGGGCGGTGGTGGCGCACGCCTTTAATCCCAGCACTTGGGAGGCAGAGGCAGGCGGATCTTTGCGAGTTCGAGGCCAGCCTGGTCTACAAAGCGAGTCCAGGACAGCCAGAGATATTCAGAGAAACCCTGTCTCGAAAAACCAAAAAAAAAAAAAAAAAAAGAGGAAGAGAAGGAAGAGGAGAGCCAGAGGAAAAGCCTTATGTCAACAGGAAAGACCACAGGGACAGAGGACCTGGAGTGGAGGAGGTTGGAAGAGAACCAGCCCTGTCCTCATCTTTTGGGGTCCAGAACTGGGGCAGGACACATTCTTGTCATGCCACTATACCATACATGTATAAGCAGTTGCTCCTGCCTATACTGTCTCTGGTAGAATTTGGTCTCTCTGGATTCTAGAAGAAATCAAACAAAAACCAAACAAGAAAGAAAGTTTAGGGGCTGGCAAAAGAGGCTCCTGGGCGAGGCTGGGGACTGAAGTCTGACCCCTGATCCCATGTGAAGGTGGGAGGAGAGAACTCCATAAAGTTTTCTTCTGACCGCTACGTGTGTGCGTGTCCATACTCACACGTACACATCACAGGTATCATACATGTACACCCACACAATAATAATAATTTGGGATTTAAGGTAGTAGTAAAAAGAATAAAACCCTCTTCCAGAAGGCCACCAGCTCCTAATAGGATTCCATCATTAACTCAGGTACCCCAGGCCTGGTGGTGACACACACCTTTAATCCCAGCACTCAGGAGGGAGAGGCAGATGGATATCCATGAGTTCAAGAGCAGCCTGGTCTACAGAACAAGCTCCAGGACAGCCAGGGCTACACCAGAGAAATCCTATCTCAAAAAACAGAAGAAAACAAAACAAAAACAAACAAAAGGGACCCCTGGGGGAACAGCAGGCTTAGCCCCTTAACCAGCCTATAGCTACACCTGCTGTGTTTAGCCTTTGGAGGAAGCAGGGGAGAGTTTGGAACAAAGGCCTGTCTGTAGCAAGAAGTGCCACTCTCCAGAGGTCCCTTCTTCTAGACCTCTCCATTGCTGGCAGCCTCCATGCCTTCCTGGAATACCCAGGGAAGGGGAGGCACTCAGAATTGGCTGAGCCCAGAGACAGCAGCTAATGTCTTCTGGAGCTGTTGCCAGGTGGGGCTGAAGGGCTGGGCTGCTGTACCCTAGGGCTCTTCTTGAAGGACTCCATTGAGCCTTTACTCCTTGCAAACATGGTAACTATGTTACCAGTCTCTCACCCTTTTCCTCTCCCCAGAACATAGTGACTTCTCTCTACATACAAAACCTTCAGCGGATCCAGATGTATCTTTATACACATGCACATAGCTTGCTGCATAGACACACGGCATGAACTGGTGTCCACATGTGTGAGCTCATCCTGTTGCTGCTATTACAGTGAGCACTCAAGGGTGCGGCTGGTGGACTACAGCCCTGCCTGACTGCTGACCAAGACCATGACACTATTTCCTGCTCCCTTACCCAAATCCCCTACCTTCCTTCAGGAACATTCTCCCTAGAGAAGATTTTTATCTGCTAAAATCTTTTACAGGGTAAAGCAAGCACAGAGCTTCCTAAAGGGGCCCAATTCTGTAGTTCCTACCACGATGGCTTTCTGATTTTCACTCTGAGAGATGCCTGGAGCCTGACCACACCACACAAGGGTGGGTGGAAACATAAGAGGAGAGAAAAGAAGAAGCAGAAATTCCTCCAGATGAGGATGAGCCTTACCTGTGAGAACAACTCCCAAATAGGCCTTTAGTCATACGGCCTGGGGATCCTATGGGTTCAACCTAGGAATCTTGGGAGAACAGACTAGGAATCCTTGCCATTCTAACCTAGGAATCAATCTTTGAGAGTTCAACCTAAGGCTCCTTGAGGGATCCCTGAAGGTCCAGCCTAGGCATCCTGGCAGTCCAGCCTGAGGATTGTTTAATGTTATTGTTTAACAACACTAACCCATAACAGGCAGAGAGAGAGTGAGAGACTGGGCCTGCAGTGGGCTTTTGAAACCTCAAGGCCCAAACTGATATGCCTCCTCCGACAAGGCCACATCTCCTAACCCTTCCCAAACAGTTCCACCTGGGGAACCAAACTTTCAAACGAATGAGATTATGGGAGCCATTCTCACCCATACCACCAAAGGGTGTACGTGAGTGGGTGCATTCGTTCATGCATGCTTTTGTGCATGTGATGCAGTGCAGTGTGGTGAGGTCAGAGGACCCCATGGTGGGTCCCAGGAGCTCAAACAAGTACCTTTACCAACTGAGCTGTCTTGCTGACCCCTCATTTCACCTTTTATTTTGAAATAGGGTATTGCTAAGTTGCCCAGTCTGGTCTTAAGCTCACTCTATAGCCCAATGATCCTCCTGTCTCAGTAGCTGGATTTCCAACCTCTCCCCATTCCCAATACAGCCCACTGAGCTCTGATGAGCCCCTTTAGTCTAACCATTATAGTCGGCTAAAAATACTGAGCTGTGGTTATTGCTTGTCTGGTTCCTTTCAGCAAGCAGTCTATAACTTCCTTATCTCCCTAGTGGTCTATATTTCCTTATTTCCCTAGCGGCCTATAACCTCCTTATCTCCCTAGCAATCTATAACCCCCTTATTTCCCTGCCAGTCTATAACCTCCTTATTCCCCTACCAGTCTATAACCTCCTTATTTCCCTACCAGTCTATAACCTCATTGGCTTTGACACATTCATTTCCCTTTCCTGTCACTCAAGCTTTCAGTCCTGAGTATTTGGGGGCTGGTCTCTTATACTGGATTTGATCTTCAGCAGCTTTCAGCCTCCTCCTTCTCACCAGATCCCTCAGGGCACCAGGAAATCCCTGCTTTTCCCAGAACCCTGTGTTCAGTCCTGATTAGAATGTTTTAGAGATTCTCGGTATTTTTCCCATTCCCATAATCTTCTTAGGTAGGAGGACTCTGAAACCTAAAATTGGGTTTGTTCTTTGAGCTTTGTTGTTTTAATATTGTTACTTCTATTTTTATTTTTATTTTTTGGTTTTTCAAGACTGGGCCTCTCTGTATATCCCTGGCTGTCCTGGACTTGCCTGCCTCTGCCTCCCGAGTACTAGGATTAAAGGTGTGTGCCACCATGCCCAGCCACTGTTTTAAGATTTTTAAATTTCATTTTATGCATATGAGTATTTTGCCTTCATGTATGTACATGTACCTGGTATGTATCTGGTGCCCATGGAGGCCAGAGAACACTGGAATTACAGATAGTTGTGACCCACCATGTTGGTCCTGGGAACCAGATCTAGGTCCTCTGTAAGAGCAGCAAGTGTTCTTAAGCACTGAGCCCCAACTTTTTTTTTGTTTGTTTTGTTTTGTTTTTTTGGTTTTTCGAGACAGGGTTTCTCTGTGTAATAGCCCTGGCTATCCTGGACTCGAATTTACAATGATCCCCTTGCCTCTGCCTCCCAAGTGCTGGGATTAAAGGCGTGTGCCACCATGCCCAGCCCAACTTTGTTTTTTGAGACAAGTTCCCACACTGTAGCTCCAGATGGCTTCAAATTTGTAATCCTCCTGCTCAGCCTCCTCAGAGCTACGGTCACAAGTGTGAGCCACCACATCCAGCTCCCTTTTATTTGAACTAACAAATTATTGCAAATGTCTAATCTATCCCTCCTTCCTTGTTCCCATGCCAACAGAGAGAGGATTGCTTGCATTGGGGGGTTGAGTGATCTTCCATCAACACCCATTTAGGGTGCTGGGCTTGGTAGTACACACCTTTAATCCCAGCACTCAGGAGGCAGAGGCAGGCGGATCTCTGTGAGTTCAAGGCCAGCCTGGTCTACAAATCAAGTCCAGGACAGCCAGAGATATGTAGAGAAACCCTGTCTTGAAAAACAAAACAAAAGACCATGCAGGGAAATGTCTCAGTCGGAGTCCAACAAGGAAAACAGAGGGACATCAGGTGAGTCTACTGCAGCACAGGAAGCCTGTTCCAGAGACACAGGGGTCACAGGGTCATTTGCCCCTCCGAACCCCTCTATGTATGATCCAAAAAGGAAGGAAGCCTCCCAGTTTAATCCTTTTCCCCATATTAACCACTGACTCACAATGACCCAACACTCACCAGGCTATTTGGATGCAGGTTAGTCCCATCTGAAGCCCATTAAAAAAACAAATGAGCCAGGCATGGTGGCACATGCCTTAAATTCCAGCACTCAGGAGGCAGAGGCAGGTGGATCTCTGTGAGTTCAAGGCCAGCCTGGTCTACAGAGTGACTTCCAGGACAGCCAGGGCTGTTACACAGAGAAACCTGTCTGGGGGGTGGGGAGAGCCCTGGCGTGGTGGTGCACACCTTTAATCCAAGCACTTGGGAGTCAGAGTCTGTAAGTTTGAGAACAGCCTCTTGTCTGCAGAACTAGCTCCAGGACAGCCAGGACTTGTTACACAGAGAAACTCTGTCTGGAAAACAAACAAACAAAAATAAATAAAATAAAATAAAAAATTGAAAGTATTGGCTGATCTTCCAGAGGAGCTGGATTTGACTCCCAGAACCCACGTGGTGGCTCACAACTGTCAACTCCAGTTCCAAGGTATCTGATGCCCTCTTCTGGCCTCTCTGGGCACTGCATGCATATGGCACACAGACCCATCATGTGCTGGTAACCAAAGCATCCATACATACAGGAGTAAAGCACCTGAGATCCCAGCACTCGGGAGGCAGAGGCAGGCGGATCTCGATGAGTTCAAGTCCAGCCTGGTCTACCAAGAGAGTCCAGGACAGCCAGGGCTGCACAGAGAAACCCTGTCTCAAAAAAACAAACATAATAATCAATCAATCATCAATCTCAAATTTAAAAAAATAAGTAAATAAGTACACAAGACAACCTGCTGGAAAGTAGGGGCCCTGAAAATCCACAGAATCTCTGAGTTCAGGAAAGCCAGCAGAAGCTACGGGAGGGCTAAGCTGAGGGGCCACCATTGGGCAGAGGGCCTAGTTCTGGTAGAGCCACCTGCCAAGGACAGCAGCCAGGCCATCATCATGGTAACAACGCCATTCAGCTCTGACACTGTCTGACCTTGGCTGATCAGTGGCTTGGTCCTTCCTGAGCAGGTTTCCCGGGACCTGTCCTTTCCCATACCTTCCTGCCTGATCTCTCTCTCTCCCTCTCTCTCTCTCTCTCTCTCTTTTCTTTCGGTTTTTCAAGACAGGGTTTCTCTGTGTATCCTTAGCTGTCCTGGACTCACTTTGTAGACCAGGTCGGCCTTGAACTCACAGAGATTCACCTGCCTCTGCCTCCGAGTCCTGGAATTAAAGGTGTGCACCACCATGCCCGGCCATTACAGACAGCTGTGAACTGCCGTGTGGTGCTGGGATTTGAACCCAGGTCCTTTGGAAGAGCAGCCAGTGCTCTTAACCGCTGAGCCATCTCTCCAGCCCCTTAAATAGAGTCTCTCTATGTGTTCCAGTTTATCTTGTATTCGTTGTTACGGATGATCTTGAACTCCTTATTTCACTGCCTCCATTTCCCAAAGGCTAGGATTACGGGTATGTGCCTGAATACTTACTTGGTGTTTATATGTGCTGGGAACCAAGAGCTCCCTATGAACAAGACAAACACTACGTTAGCTCAGCTACATCATCAGCTCCTGAAAGTCCTATTTATTTCAAGACTTGTTTGCTCATTTTTTATTTTTATTTTTTAAAGATTTATTGCCGGGGCATGGTCATGCACGCCTTTAATCCCAGCACTAGGAGGGCAGAGGCAGGAAGATCTCTGTAAATTAGAGACCAGCCTGGTCTACGAGAGTCTTAGTCCTACAACAGCTAGGCTACACAGAGAAACCCTGTCTCGAAAAACAAAACAAAAAAAAAAAAAGATTTATTTTTGCCCCCGGCATGGGGACACATTCCTTTTGGGGGGAGGGGCAGGATCCAAGACATAGTTTCTCTTGGATTCAATTTGTGGACCAGGCTGGCCTAGAACGCACAGAAATCTGCCTGCCTCTGCCTCTGCTTCTGTCTCCTGAGTGCTGGAATTTAAGGCATGTGCCACCATGCCCACCACCAAGTTTGTCCTTTTACATCCGATTATTTCACTTACATTTGGAAGAAACAGAGATGAGTAGCATTTCAGATGGAAGAGCAGACCTTTGCATAGGCAGGACCAGACCATGATGGGTGCAGCCACGAGACCCTTGTGCTTCTGGCAGCTCAGAGCTTCTCAGACCTGGAAACTACTCTTCTATGAAGTTTTGAGTTTTGGTTTACTGCCTCTGGGTCCATGTGCTCCCAAAAACTACATGCCATGAGCGCCCAAAGACCGAAGCCTATATAAAACCCTGGAGAGGATAGAAGACGTTCCTGGAATTCTACAGACCACAGTTGCCCCTCGTCCCTCTTAGTTTCTGGGCCAGAATTGGGTCAAATATTCCTTTTCAAAGCAACTGCCATGGAGGGACCCATTGGCCGGCTGTGAGGTGACAGTTACAACATAGAATATGGAAACTGGGACCCAAAGCAGAGCAGGAAATGAAGATAGTGGAGTAGGACTGTGGGGAGCCGCAGGGCAGGGAAAGATGTCCCAGGGTTAGGTGAGGCAACGCTGCTCCCTGCTCCTAAGATCGTCTTCCAATGTCCACCTCAGGCTGCCAAGGCCAGGAGGTGGCCCTGACCAAACTCACCCACACTGATGGAAGGCGAGCAGGGCTCAGACAGCAGCCAGGCTATGAGGGAGGCTTGGGAACAACAGAATTGGTGGCCTTCCTTGGGGGAGAAATCAGCTGTTCCTCACCAGAGTGTCCTTCACCCCAGAGCTAATTTCTCTGAGGGGAGAGGATCAGGAGTGGAAAGAGGAACAGACGCAGGGAGCCGCTGGAAGCAAATCAAGTCATTATCAAGAAGATAGTACAGCCGGGCGGTGGTGGCGCACGCCTTTAATCCCAGCACTAGGGAGGCAGAGGCAGGTGGATCTTTGTGAGTTCGAGGCCAGCCTGGTCTACAAAGCGAGTCCAGGACAGCCAGAGCTGTTAAACAGAGAAACCCTGTCTCGAAAAACCAAAAAAAAAAAAAAAAAAAGATAGTACAGGCTCATCCTAACAAAGGGTGCTTATTCCATCCTAGGGATATTCCAGAATCTTAGAGAAGGCTGCATGGAGTTCTGTAACCGAACTTTTAAATTATTAACACTTATTTATTTATTACTAAATTCACTTATAACAAACACCAACAATTTCTTAACTATTAATCCTATAAATTCCTACAACCCCTTTAACCTATCCACTAAACCTATTGATAATCATAACAACCACTTTCATAACCTTTTAAAATGATACAGTCTCTGGGACAGGTCCTCAGTCGTCAGGAACACAGTCTTTGTTGTAGATTCTTTAACACACTTAACAGTCCTTTTTCTGGATCTCTCAGATACAGGTTCGTCAGGGTCGTTGGTTATTACAGTCTCACCTTAAATAAGGCTTCATGCTTTCTTCTCTGTGGGAGACCCCAGCCGTCTACAGGCCAACTTACTTCTTTTGAATCAGGAACTCAGCTGCTCTGCCTCAGTCCTTAAAGCCAGACACCGTTTCCTTTAGGCCACTGTTTGGACAGATCAAACCCCTCTAGGCAAAAGCTGAGCCACAGGGTCCAGTCCTTGGCCTTTTGGTGTCTTGCTCAGACTTTCTTTGCTCACCGGCTTCTTTCTGCTTCAGGGAGAGAGCTGGCCATCAATGGCCAGCCCTTTTTTCAACAGGACTCTTGGAGCTCTCTAACATCAGGGGCCTCTTCTCTTCTGGGCTCCACACACTGTCCTCAGATAGGAAAAACTCTGTTTCAGCTTAATTTGGGCTCCGCCCACTTAGCAGCTGAAAACAATGTCAGGCCAGATACTTTGTTTCAAGTCTATTGAGTCTTTCCTGTTTTTACTGACTTCAAACTTGTTTTTCAGTCTATTGAGTCTTTCCTGTTTTTGCTGACTTCATGCTGATAATGCTCTTCAGGCCCCAAATTAAGAGAGAATATCAAAAACTCCTATATATTTCCTAAATCTAATTTATCTAACTCCTACAGAGTTCCCACTTCTTGTGAGCAGCCTTGTGGGGCAGGAGCTGGGGGCAGCCATCTAGTCCCCTACAGAAGACAACAACAGAGGAGCAGGAGACAGGAGACAGGATATAGGAGGCATAGGGTCAGGTGATCCAGTCCTCTGCAGGAGATACATCCCCAAGTATGGTCTTGGACACTGGCACCCAGCCCTCCTCAGTCCCTTCCTGTTGCTGGCGGGGCTCTATCCGACCTTCAAGTCCAGCAGGCCAGACTGCTCAGGACACGGTGTGCATCCTGACCCTCCCAACCCCTCCACACAGCCCACCCTAACTCCAGGTTCACACTGTGTAAAACAGCACTGGTGCTCCAGCTTGGTGCTGCTGAGAGGGTCTGCATCAGCAGCTAGCAGCCGGGCCACTTCTCAGCTGGCCCTCTCCAGCTTCTTCACTGGTCAATGCCCTGTTCCCCCACCTTCCCTCCCTCTTTTCTCTCTCATCCATTCACCCCAATTCACTCATCAAGGCAGTTCAGGGCTAGAAGTGGACGGTGTGTAGTATGAAACATTGTTCTCACCTGATAGACAACAGGCTCCTAACCACAATCTAGTCAGAGGAACATACTGGGGGGAAAAAAAAACCACAAACAAAAAACAGAGGGCATCCTGCAAAATGTCTACATAACATGTTTCAAATGATTGGTCTCTTTAAGGCTGCCTGGGAAAACCTAGAGACCAACAGGAACAAAGAACCAAGTCTTTTTTTTTTAGGTTTTTCAAGACAGGGTTTCTCTGTGTAACCCTGGCTATCCTGGACTCACTCTGTAGACCAGGCTGGGCTTGAACTCACAGAGATCCGCATGCTTCTGCCTCCCAAGTGCTGGGATTAAAGGTGTGCACCACCGTGCCCGGCCAAGAACCAGGTCTTATCTGGGATACCTGAAGACACTGGGCTGCTGAGGAAGGATGGGGTAGGGAGTCGGGATGGAGAGGTGGGGGTAGTGGCAGGACTTCAGAGCATCAGGGTTATCTCCTCTCTGACTCAGCACCCCTGGATGTCAAAGTCCTCAAAATACAGTCTTGGAAGATGTGGGAATAGTTATAGTAGACACCTGCCATCATAGTATTGGAATAGTGTTCTCAGGGATTGGAAGCAAGACACTCACAGGTTCAAGTCACCCTCACTAAATGGCCAGACAGGGACTCCACTAGACCTTGCCTCAGAAAAATAAAGAGATGGATGAATAGAGCACAGGGCTGGAAGGTGATCCTCCCTATCCCTGTCCCACCTTGTTATCTGTCCTCATCTGGTGCCTGTCCCCTCTGACCCCTGGCACCTTCAGTCTCCTCTGGCTCCTGCCTAATCTCTACCCCCTGTAGCATCTGGCTTCTGCCTTCTCTTGTCTCTGACCCCTGGCTCTCTCTTGTTTCCCCATTCCCTTGCTCCATGATTCTGTACTTACCACTCACCCTCCTGCAGAGTCCCAGGCCTTTTCCCTGCTGTTTTTTCTGCCTACCTCATACCCCTTACCACGCATGCCCATTTTTGACACTCATTCCTTTATCCCCTTCTAATATCACCCTTGGGGGCACCATCCTAATACCTATGAAGCATTATGAGCTCTCTTTCTGGTAGTCCCAAGGTGCTCTGACAGTTGACCCTTTGTAACACATGTGTGGCATTGCCAGGTTCAAAAATGTACATTTATGTATCCTAAGGGGAGTCAGGAAACTTATTCCTGCAGTTTGTGGGGCTGAGCTGAGCAGACAGGCACCTTCGGGCCTTGTTACTGTAAAACGGGGATTTATTGAAGCTAGGGCACTCTGCAGGTTGCCTGGCATCTGGCTGCTCAGGGCTTTACTCCAATTAACCTTTCTGGTCGGAGAAGGGCTGTGAGATGCTGGGAGTGGCACAGGACCAGATGTGCATCTCCAGGCAACAAACAGCTGGCACTTAGGGTGAAGTGAGTGTCCAGCCCTGGCCTTTGTCTCCAAGATGACCCCTACTCCACACCTACAATGAAACAGTGGCCAAGGAGAGTGGGAAGGGAATCATGGGAAAGGCTCAGCTGCTGATCATTCCCCAAAGGCTGAGCAGGGTAACTTTTGCCCAGTGGGTGCAGCAGAAGCAGAGCCGGGTCTAGAAATAGTTACCAGGGCAACGTGCACTTGTTAACGCTTCATGGAGTCTGAAGACAACTGCGGGGCTGCCCCAATGACCCAATGATTTTTAGGGAGCTTCCCTGGGCTCCTGGGCAAAAGGACAAGGGCTAGCTGTATCTGTCCTTCTGAGAACAAGAATCTGTCTGCCCCTTCCACATCCTCCGAGGTAAAGACTGAAACCGGCAGGTTGGAAGGAAACTGGGAAGGCTGCCTCTGAGTAGTACAGGCTGGCTAAGCCTGGGTGTTGCTTTTTTTTTTTTTTTTTTTTTTTTTTT
>CAJQZJ010018538.1:346784-358172 GCA_907164525.1 Lophiomys imhausi | reverse complement strand
TAGGATTAATAGTTAAGAAATTGTTGGTGTTTGTTATAAGTGAATTTAGTAATAAATAAATAAGTGTTAAATAATAATTTAAAAGTTCGGTTACACTGTATAGACCTGGCTATCCTCCAACTGTCAGCAGTATTCTAGCTTCAGCCACAGGGTTATAGTGTTAAGTCTCAAACCCTGGAACAGCAGACTTGAGGTGCCTACTTAAACATCAATGGGGACCTGACCACCTGGTCCTCCCAGCCTCTAGTTTCCCAGACCTCCTGGCTTGCATATTCCAGCCCCTACCCTAAAGTTCTCCAGTCCAGGTGTTGGACTGGCTTTCCCTATATAATCCAAGCATTTTGGTTACCCCGTCTTCTTTGGGCCTCCCAGCTGCAGTACCTGACTCTCCTTTCCCTTCCTCTCCCCCTCCCTACAGGGCTCAGGGTCATGATCACTCAGAATGTCTCTGCCTCTGGCTATGCTCTCCCTTTTATCTACAAGAAACTTTCTCCTCTACCATACTTAGGAGCAGTCCTGTCCTTCCCTCTTTTTCTTTCTTTCTTTTTTTTCCAGTTAGGATTACAGGCATGTACAGCCACACCAAGTTCAGGAATTTTCTTTTAAATGTATCTCAAGGAGCCAGGTAGAGGGGGTGTGGCCAGGAACCCTTAAATCTTATCTACTGAAATCCTCAAAATGTGGCCTCACTGGGAAAATCTCAGGTGTCAGTGTGCAAATTCTCTATGACTCTGTGTATCCTTAACTGTCCTGGAACTCACTTTGTAGGCACATAGATCCATTTGCCTCTCCTTTCCTCAGGGCCAGGATTAGAGATGTATGCCACCACCCAAAAGTGGTAGTGCACACATTTAATCCCAGCATTCCAGAGGTAGAGGCAGCAGACCTAAAAATAGTAATTTGCAGGACCACTAGGACCACATAGAGAGACCCTGTCTCAAAACAAACAAAAAAGTCTCCATAGGTCAGCCAGGGTAAGGACAGGCTGGGGACCAAGGACCAGTGAGTGCTCTTATCAGAGTAGATGGGAGAAGCGGTACCAAGACCTTGAGGAACAGAAGAGATAAGGGTAATAGGGCCACAAGCCCTGGAGCCACTGGGAAGAGGAGGGAGGATGGCCTAGGGACAAGGCAGGTACTGAAGCCTTGTAACTTTTCTGGGGCTTGAAATCATTTTATGATAAAACGTTATAGGGAGTGGGGATGAATCATTAAAAATGCAGAACTCCAAACCCCAACTTGCTAAAGTCTGAGTAGCAGTTGAAGGGTCCTGGGCAGGAGCTTGTGGTGGGCACCAGTCTCTAGCAATAACCATGTTTCTACACTTGCTAACTCCACAGGACCCTTTCAACCCCAATCCACCCAGCCCCAGGCCTGAGCCGCAGGCCACAACATCTGATTCCATTCCCAGCATAAAGGGTGAGGTGGATGTTCTCTTTGCTTTGACCTATTTGTGTCCTGTATTTCTAGGGCCTTTATCTTCGGGTCTTTGCTTAAAAATCAGTGCTCAAGCCCTAACTGGAGGGGCGGAGTAAGGAGGATCTGAGGTTCAAGGTCATATTCAGCTGTGAGAAATGCCAACCTGAGATACATGAAATTTTATCTCAAAAAATAAAAACAAGCCAGGCATTGTGGTGCATGCCTCATTCCCAGTACTCAGAAGGCAGACAGTCAAGTGGATGTCTTGGAGTTTAAGGCCAGCCTGGTCTACAAAGCAAGTTTTAGGACAAAAAAAAATTAAGCCGGGCATGGTGGCACACGCCTTTAATCCCAGCACTCAGGAGGCAGAGGCAGGTGGATCTCTATGAGTTCACAGCCAGCCTGGTCTACAAAGTGAGTCCAGGATAGCCAGAGATACACAGAAACTCTGTGTCGAAAAACCAAAGTAAATAAATAAATAAACAAACAAACAAACAAACAAACATATATATATATATATATATATATAACAAAACAAAACAAAACACATGAGCTACAACCAGTCTCATGGGCAGACACACACCAAAACAAAAGGGTGGGGCTCAAGAGAATGGCTCAGGGGTTAAGAGCACTGACTGCTCTTCCAGAGGACCTGGGTTCAATTCCCAAAACCCACAACCCTCCGTAACTCCAGTCTCAGGGTGTCTGTCACCTTCTTCTGGCCTCCACATGTGGCACATAGACATAAACTCATGTAAAACACCCACACACAGAATTAAATGATAATAAATACAAAATCAAAACCTGCCTAGAGCAGGTCCAGACACACATGAGGCTCACAGTCCACAATTACTACATGAGTGAGTGACTACAGTGGACAAGTGGCCCTTCAGAGTCACAAAAGATTGTCACCTCCCAGAAGGTGACACCCATCTTAACTTTGTTTACCCAGAAGTGTGTCAGCACCCTCCCCATGGACTACCACTCTAGTCCCTTCATCCAGTGGCCACAGTGATCAGTGATGACAATGTGATGGTAATAACAGTGACAATGGTGGTTATGACAATGACATTTTTGCTTTTCCACTGCCACAAAATACCTGACAAAAAAAACTTACAGGATCCAGGTGTGGTGGCGCACCCCTTTAAGCCTAGCACTCAAGAGGCAGAGGCAGGCAAATCTCTGTAAGTTCAAGGCCAGCCTGGTCTTCAGAGTGAGCTCCAGGACAGTCAGGGATACACAGAGAAACCCTGTCTTGAAAAACCAACAAAAAACCTTACAGGAAGAAGGATTTCTTTTGATTCACAGTCTCAGGGGCCACGGTCCACGGTCACTTGGATCCACGTGCTTCACAGTCTCAGGGGCCACGGTCCACGGTCACTTGGACCCATGTGCTCCAGCAGAGCTTTATGGTACAGAACAGCACAGAAAGGAGAAGCCTACTGACTTCACAGCAGGCAAGAAACAGAGAGTGAGGGTATGGCCAGGGCCCAGGTAAAACCTTTAAAGTCGTGCTCCCTGTGACCTCCATCCACAATCTCCCCAAATAGGAGCCACCTTCTCAGCATGCTGGCCCCTCTGTATGAAGGCTGGGACTAAAAACATGCCAGGCACGGCTTCACAGCCCAGTTCCAATGCACCCAAGGGGACCAATGAGCTGGTCCTAGGGTGGACATCTGACACAGTGAGAAAGGAGTTAAAGCTGCTTCCAGAGCTGAGCATGGTGGCGCACGCCTTCAATCCCAGCACTTGTGAGGCAGAGGCAGGCGGATCTCTGTGAGTTCAAGGCCAGCCTGGTCTACAAAGCAAGTCCTGGACAGCCAGGGCTGTTACACAGAGAAACACTGTCTCGAAAAACCAAAAAAAAAAGCTGGTTCCAGCACTGAGTAGCTGTCCCGGGGTTCCTGAAGAGCCTCCTCCAGCCTTCTGGGCACACAGGTTCTAACTGTCATATTGGTAATCTGGCCTGAATCCTACTCTACCCTCCTCAGGATATAGAACCAGCCTCACCAACCTCCAGTCTTCTTGGAGGTCCACTAAATGGTTGCCAATTTCTGGTGTTAGCCCAGTAATTGCCATTGAAATAGCCAGTGTGTGTGACTCCTTCCTGGAACACATGTCCTTGTGACAGGGCACCTGCTACAAGCACCTCAGTGAGAAGAGCAGAGGGTACAGGCAATAATGGACCTAGACTATGACTGCCCAGGGCCACAGAGTCCTTTGGAAGCTATGGTACTCCCTGGGTGTTCCTCCCTGCCTTCTTCCACTAATTGTACCTCAGCTACCTGAGAAATCTCCCAGCTTCCTCCACACAAAACCTAGAGTCAGTCCCCTGGGGCTAGAGAAACCCTCAGGAAGCTGGCAGGAGGACAACAGACCTTGTTCAGCCCCTGAGCAAGACATGTCTGATATCCCCACACATAAGCATTTCCATTTACACTTAACATCTGATTGGGCTGTTTGTCCCGTCTATGTGAAAGTCCTCCCCATGCCCTTGAGTTCCTGTCCTGACATGGCCTGGAGCAGATCACCCCTTCCAGATCTGTGATTCCCAGTACCCACAAGGAGCCCTCATTCTACTTGCCCATTTTTGTGCCATCAGGACTCTCAGGACTCTCCTGGTGATCAGCCTCATCCCAGGAGAGGAATGCTGGGTCATGTGTCAGCAAAGCCAGAGGTGGCAAGAACCATCCCTGCCTGGCACCAAGTGCATGCATGTGTAAGCTTCATATTATGTGTTCACAGGTCAAGAACATATCAGGAGATTTCGTGGCCGGATGTGAGTGTTAGGGTTCCAAGTGGCTTAGCCGCCCCTCTCCCCAACACCCATGAGAGAGAGTGGTAGTGACAGGCACTGAACTGGGTTTGGTCAAGGCAGAGAGACACATTTCTCAGAGAGGAGGACACTTAGCCAAGTGCCCAAGCCCTGCTAGCCCAAGGCACTAGAAAAGCAGGGCAGTCTGTGAGGTTCTTTCTATAGGACTTGGGGAGGGGCACAGCAGGAGCCACAGAGGTCAGGGTAGCCCTGACCAGGGCCTTTGGCGGGGTCGAGCACATATTTCTTTATTCTATGAATATGTAAACATGCAATCAGCATTGGGAGGAGAAAGTTCCTGCTCTCGGGAAGTCTGTGTCCTGTTAAAGAGACACAGATCCAGAAACTAGAGATGAGCTCGCAGGGGTGAGGCTGGCACCAAGGGGGAAGAGCTGTGTAGATGGCCTTCAATAACATCTGTAGCCAGAATGCAGGGTTCCCCTTCACATGGCTCCTCTGCCTCATCTCCAAGGGACAGAGGCAGGATCCACGGTTTTCCCCATATTCCCTATGCAAACAAGCCTCCATTGAACTCTTAAGATGACCATCTGTTTCCTGCAAGGCCTGTGACTGACTCAGAATCTGTGTGACCAGATATTGCCAGAGGGGTCCTGTATGACCTCCTGTCAGATACAGGATTTTATTATAACCTCTGCCAAGTCTCCAGTGTGTCTCTGGGGAAGGGACTACGGTGTGGACAGAGCTCTGCAGGCCCGAGCGGAGCAAGTGGCAGAGTCAAGGCCTCAGCTTGCACCAACTTGCTGAATAATGAATGCATCAATGGTGGACCTCCAATCTCAGCCAAGGCTTCCAACAGCTGATAGAGTGACTGACCACTGGTCTACGCTACACCTCAGTATCGACCCACCAAGGGGTCACACAACTCGGCTCCACATGGAAAAGTCCCAGGAGCATCCCACACTCACACTGCTCACCCTCACCTATGGCCATGACACCCTAGGGGACAATGACTGCAGGAGTTCTGTTACCCCAGTATGGGAACTCCCTGTGGGGAGAATATGGCTGGCCTTTCTCCTTATTCACATCTTGGGTCCCACCCTGTCCTTGTTTGCAGGAGCAGTTTCCTGAACAACCCATCCACCGCTCTGACCTGGTATATCCATCACTGCTACATCCCACAGAACTGGTTCCTCATATGGCCCAGTCTTGGCCTTAATCCCCTGCTAAGCTGACCCAGGCTGGAACCCCAGTCCCCAGAAAGGAGCCTGAAGGTACTCATATGGTATAAACTATGTTCTTCAAAAGATATTTGAGGCCTGGCATGGTGGTGCACGCCTTTAATCCCAGCTCTCGGGAGGCAGAGGCAGGTGGATCTCTGTGAGTTCAAGGCCAGCAAGGTCTACAGAGTGAGTCCAGGGCAGTCAAGGATACACAGAGAAACCCTGTCTCGAAAAACCAAAAAAGAAAGAAAAAAAAAAAAGTGCTGGAGTCTTTAGCCTCTGCTCCTTGGAATGCAGGTCTTTCTTTTCAAATGTAGTGACGGTGTGAACACTGCAGAAGGGGAGGTGCCATTATAGAGAGAGGAGAGGCACAGAGATACACCAGGAAACTCAAGTGAGGACAAGACATAGGCAAGGTTCCTAGCATGAAGATCCCACAGTTGGGGCAACAAGAAGGAGTGCTTGTGGACATCTTGGGTCAGGCCCCTGGCCCTAAGGGCTATGACAGACTTGCCCCTGTGGTTTTAATCAGCCTTCTTTCTGCATGGCCGTGATCTCAGAGAGTCAGAAAATGCACGAAACCCATGGCTACCTTTGCAGGTCCATTTTATTGGTTAGTAAGAAGTACCCAAGAGGGAGCTGTGGTTGGAGGAAGCTCCATATAACCCAGGAGTTACGGATGAGACAGCAAGTATCTCCATGAGGAGGGACACCATTGTCTTTAAGCCCAGAGCAGTGAGAAGTAGAAGGTGGAACCTGTCTTCCTGGGGGCAGCCAGAGACATTGTGGGTTTAGCTGGAGGCCCATCACAGGAAACAAAATGAATCCTTGTAGATACCACCAATGCTGTTATTGGGGCCTGCTTCTGTAACATAACTGCAGCCACTTTTGTCTTCAGTCTCCATTTTAGTTGTAAGATGAAATTACTCATACTTTGTTACATTGTTACTTAGACACTCTAAAGAATCCCCAACTACAGCTCTACTTAGGACCAATCAAATTAAAGTTCAGTTAGAAATGCTTTGTCAGCCTAGTGTGGTGGCCCACGCCTTTAATCCCACCATAGGAGGCAAAGGCAGGTGGATCTCTGTAAATTCAAGGCCAGCCCGGTCTACAGAGTGAGTTCCAGGACAGCCAGGGCTGTTATACACAGAAACCCTGTCTCGAAAAATCTAAAACAAAACAAAAAACCCACAAACTTGATTGCTACCTGGATGCAGTTTGTTTCCTAGACCTGGTTACCAGGATGTAATTTTTCTTATAAAAAGCCTGCCTTGGAAGCAGACTGACATCACAGTTAGGCTCTGAGATCTCTTTTACTCTGGTTATGGGGGCTATGACCAGTTTTGAGGTATGCATTCAATAAATCATCAATATATGACTGAGATAGGTGACTGAGTGGTTTTTTTCAGCTATTCTTTTTTTTTTTTTTTTTTGGTTTTTTGAGACAGAGTTTCTCTGTGTAACCCTGGCTGTCCTGGACTCACTTTGTAGACCAGGCTGGCCTCGAACTCACAGAGATCTGTCTGCCTCTGGCTCCCGAGTGCTGGGATTAAAGGTGTGCGCCACCACGCCCGGCTTTTTCGGCTATTCTTGGACTCTAACATTTGGAGGTCCCACCCCACCAAGATTGAACTATAACATTTGGAGGTCCTACTGAGATTGGACTATAACAGCTATTACTGCCCTGCTCAAGGACAGCTCTGGACATGGGTGTGGGCCTGCAGAGCTATAACCCTGGCTCAGCCCTCAGAGCCTCTGTCCCACAGAGTTACAATGTCCAGTCTCTTAGAGACCCTAGTGGCCACTTTGGTTGCCTGACAGCCATCCCCTGGCTCTGTGTACATACTGGGCCTTCTGGGACACTCCCTAGGAGATAACCAGATTACCCTCCTCTCAGGGTCACTCCTGAGGAACAGGGCCCGGGTTGCCAAGAATGCCAGACCTAGAGCTTATCTTGAACATAGCGGAACAAAAGACAAGCTGCTCCTCTTGAGGGACAGTGAGGCTTTCACTGGCAACACCTCCCACTTCTGTACCTCAGCCATGGTTACAAGTGCTGCCTGCTACCAGATGGGGCCACTGGGTAGAAGATGCAGCTTGCTCCTGCTACACCAGGGTGGGGTCCAGAGCAGGTGCTGGGAAGGGGCCCTCTCCATACAGTGCTAACCCCAGGATATTCAGTCCTCATTAGAGTGGAGAGCAAGCTCTAACATCTGGGATCCCTTCCTGGTCAGAAGCTCCACTGATCACCTGGGCTAATGGATGGGATGATGAGAGGATGATGGTTCTCCAGAGGAACAGAAGCAGTAGCATGAATATCATTCTAATGGAGGTTTATCTAGTTGATTTACACAATTGGAGGCTGGGTAGCACAACAATGACCATCTGTATTCTAGAGAGTTTGAAGACCCAGTCACTACTTAGTCCAAGAAGCTGAAAACCTTATAACAAGGGAGACTAATGGTGTGGCTTCAGTCTAAAGGCCTATAAGTTCCTTGGAGAGCCGCTTTTGTGTGGCTGTGATGATTTTGTTTTTGTTTTTTTTTTTTTTTTTTTTGGTTTTTCGAGACAGGGTTTCTCTGTTTAACAGCTCTGGTTGTCCTGGACTCACTTTGTAGACCAGGCTGGCCTCGAACTTGCAAAGATCCGTCTGCCTCTGCCTCCCAAGTGCTGGGATTAAAGGCGTGCGCCACCCCCGCCTGGCTTTTTTTTTTTTTTTTTTTTTTGAGGCAGGGTTTCTCTGTGTAACAGTCCTGGCTGTCCTTGACTCGCTTTGTAGACCAGGCTGGCCTCAAACTCAGAGATCCACCTGCCTCTGCCCCCTGAGTGCTGGGATTGAAAGCATGCACCACTACGCCCTGTGAAAATTATTAATTACTTAATTAATTTGGTTTTTCTTTTCTTTTTTTTTTTTTTTTTGGTTTTTCAAGACAAGGTTTCTCTGTGTAGCCCTGGCTGTCCTGGACTCACTTTGTAGACCAGGCTGGCCTCGAACTCACAAAGATCCGCCTGCCTCTGCCTCCCAAGTGCTGGGATTAAAGGCGTGCGCCACCACCGCCTGGCTTAATTTGGTTTTTCAAGACAGAGTTTCTCTGTGTAGCCCTGGCTTTCCTGGAACTCACTCTGTAGACCAGACTGGCCTTGAACTCACAGAGATCCACCTGCCTCTGCCCCAAGAGTGATGGGTTTAAAGGTGTGTGCCACTATGCCCAGCCTTTACAGACAGCTGTGAACTTGCCATGTGGGTGGTGGGACTTGAACCCAGGTCCTTTGGAATACCAGCCAGTGCTCTTAACTGCTGAGCCATCTCTCCAGCCCCAGTGTGGCTATGTTGAAAAGATGAAGTTGGACTTTGATGTCCATAGGGTAGGACAGCAGCAATAAATGCACTCATTAAGGAAAAATGGATCCCAAACACCCTGGCTGGCTTTCTCTCCTTCTAATTTTATTCCATCTAAGCCCCCAGCCCAGTAGGTAGAACTGCCCATAATCAGGGTGGGTTTTCCTGAATCAGTTGCTTTTCCACATGTCAAATGTTTCTGGTAATGCTCCAGGCATCTCTCAATCCTGTCAAGCTGACAACAGAGATCCCTTATTACAGCGGCTGTAATAGAACAGTGGTAGGTTAGTGGTGGGGATGGTGGTGAGGGTGTGAAGGGCAGTGGGGGTGTCTTGGAGATGATGGTGGTGATTCAGAAGACGGTTCAGTTCCCGGGACCCATATGGCAGCTTACAAGTGCCTGTAACTCTAGTTCCAGCGGATCCAACACTCTCTTCTGGTCTCCGTGAACACAGGCACACAAGTAGTATACACAGAGCACTCATGCACCTAAAATAAAAATATTCTTTTTTGTGATTGAGATGTAACTTGAAGAAAAATTTTTTTAAAAATATTTTTTATTTATTTTTCGGTTTTTCAAGGCAGGGTTTCTCTGTGTAGCCCTAGCTGTCCTGGACTCACTCTGTAGACCAGGCTGGCCTCGAACGCACAGAGATCTGCCTGCCTCTGCCTCTCGAGTGCTGGGATTAAAGGTGTGCGCCACCACACCCAGCTTTGAAGGATGCTCTTTGAGATGGAGGCCTGCAAGCAGATGAGGAGTTGCTGGAAATCTTGACAAAGGGAAGAAGGGATGAGTGTGACACTGTGTGTGAGGCAAAATAAGAAAACGGACCAATGCTGGGGTGACATGCAGCCCCTAAGAGAGCAGCTCAGGCCTGTGCCTCATCTGAGATTCTCACCCAAGTCTTGCCTAGACGAGTTGGAAGATGTTCAATATGAGCTGTTACAAATTCAGGGGGTAGAGATAACAGGGACAGGAGGCTGTTTATTGTCCTCCTCATCATGCTACTCAAGGAAGTCTTGTCTAAGGGAAATTAGGGCAGAAAGTCCTGAGATGAGAACCTTTCTCTGACTTTTCCCTTAATCTTTAAAAAGAGACTTACTTTTATTTACGCATATGTATTTACCCCATGAATGCCTGCAGAGTCCAGAAACGAGCTTCATCAGATCCCCTGGAACTGGAGTTACAGGCAATTGTGACTTGAGGACTGGGAGTTGAGCTCAGGTCCCTCTAGAAGAACAAAAAAACTCACTGGGTTATTTCTCTAGCTCCTTTCCCCTTAATTTACAGCAGCTGACAGTACAGGGAGGCAAAAGCTCTGACCAGGGTCATCTCTGAGGAGTATGGGAGTAGCACACACAGGTGAATGAAGACAGGGAAGCTCTGCCATGTTCTGTGACAAGCAGCCCCTGTCTAGCCATTTGCAGGAAAAGGGCAGCTCCTCCCACTCCATGTCTTCTATGGTCACCAGGGCTCTGAGCCACATCGCTTTTTGTCCCTGGAACCAAGCCATTGCCTGTCTCTTGTCAGAGGGAAGCATGGACACGCCGAGCACTTCTCAGCCCTGGGGCCTGGCTGGTGGCTTATATACCACCAACTCTGTTCTCACCACCCACAAACAGCTCTTGAGCAGATCCACTGCCCCAGGTAGGGACAGCCAGTGTTCATGAACAGTGGCATGGTCTCCCACATGCAACTGAGAGCACATACTCAGAAACAGAAGCAGAGGGACCAGTGCAGCTTCTCACGAACCCTTAGCACAGTCTGCATTATAGCTGTGCGTGGGAGAGAGAGAGCCAGAAGAGACTAGGGTCTCAGTGGTGGTTTACTGCCCTGGGTTTTAGCCACCAGCACTTGGTAGCAATTGTAACCTTCAGCTTCCAGCAGCAGTAAACATGAACACCAGCATAAGCAGTGTCTGCTAGAATTTCAGCTCCTGAATACGGTTGGAAACTGGGACTTTCGGTTCCTAAAATCACTAATGATGTAGCTCTTGGGCCTGGATTCTGGGCACTCCACCTTGTCAGTCCTGCAGTTTCTCATCTCCAGTACTGCACGGTCTTTTCTGTCTCTAATACCCCTGTTCCTATCATTTCTGCTTGAACTCACAGAGAGCCAACAAGTGCTGCAATTAAAGTCATGTGCTGGGCATGCTGATTGACACACATCTTTAACGCTAGCATGGCAGGCAGAAGCAAGAGAATCTCTGTGAGCGAAGGCCAGCTCAGTCTGTGTAGTAGACTGTTCGAGGAGAGCCAGGACTACATAGAGAAACCCTGTCTCAACAAAACAAGACAAACAAAACGTGTGTGCCACCACACCTGGTCCACTACACCCAACTTTATACAGTGCTAGGAATCAAGCCCAGGGCTTTGTGCATGTCAGCCAAGCACTCAACTGATTCACCTAGATCCCTAACCCCCAGTTTTCTTGTTGTTTCTAACATGAAACGTGCTAAATTGTACTTGTATGGGTTTTGGGTTTTTTTTTTTTTTTTTGCTTTTTTTTGTGAAGAATACACTTTCTTTTTCCTTTAGTTTTTCTGTTTTTTTAAAATAATTTATTTTTTATTTCTTCAAGTTACATCTCAATCACAATCCCCTCCCTACTCCTCCCTGCAGTCCCACCCT
>CAJQZJ010018538.1:288491-345989 GCA_907164525.1 Lophiomys imhausi | reverse complement strand
CGAGACAGGGTTTCTCTGTGTATCCTTGGCTGTCCTGGACTCACTTTTTAGACCAGGCTGGCCTTGAACTCACAAAGATCCGCCTGCCTCTGCCTCCCAAGTGCTGGGATTAAAGGCGTGCGCCACCACCGCCCGGCAACAGCTAGAGTTTTAACCCTAAGCTTCCAGGCTGAGTATTAGGGAGCATCAAGAGAGAAAGGACCACATTTCCTGGTTGGGGAGAGTGGGGCTTCTGAGTTGGCTGTACTGTTGACTGTCCATAAAGCAGACTCTGCATCCCAAATACGTGGAGCTAAGAAGCAGAGGAACTGAAGATTGAGGGCTAAGCTCACGTGTGTCCACAATGACGGGGTTTGCACAGAGTCCAGCACAAGAACGGTGGGGCTCAAAGCAAAGTCCACAGGTGACTGATGAGCTCAGCTGAGGGATTAGGCTGGGAACAAGCAATGCCCACGCTGCCTCTCAAGAGGTCCAGATGGAGGGACACTCCGCTTTAGGCAGCAGTGGTCCAGCCTGGGCTGGGGCAGTGGTCAAGTGCTGTCGTGGGCTGATGGGAGAAAAGGTGAGGGCTTGGGCTATTGTGGGTGAAGCAGGGTAGGAAGACAAGGAGAGTTTGAGGTCAGTGTGGTCTACAAGTCGAGTCCAGGACAGCCAGCCAGGGTTATTATACAGATAAACCTTGTCTTAAAAAAAAAACAAAGACAGACAGACAGACAGACAGATAAGGAGAGTTCTAGGTTATGGGGACTTGGAAAAAAAATAAGGGCCTTGACTCTAGAAGACTCTTGCCAGCTGAGAATGAAGGATTCTAGTACAGCCAGGCTGTGGTAATTCTATCAGGGTTTCTCTGTGGAGCCCTGGTCAGGCTGACCTCAGAAGATTCACCTACCTCTGCCTCCCAGGTACTAGGATTAAAGGCGTGTACGACCACACCCTGGTCTAACTATTTTCAATAGAAGGGAAAAATAGAAATGTAAAATATCACAATTACCCTCCTTAGAATTTGAAAGGAAAAGAGAAAGCATCACTATTTCCCCTCTAGTTGCCCCCTAACAATTTAAAATACCACCGGGTGGTGGTGGCGCACGCCTTTAATCCGAGCACTTGGGAGGCAGAGGCAGGCGGATCTTTGTGAGTTTGAGGCCAGCCTGGTCTACAAAGCGAGTCCAGGACAGCCAGGGATATACAGAGAAACCTTGTCTCGAAAACCCAAAAACACAAAAAAAAAAACAAAAAAAACACCATATGGTAGGAAGGAAGGTGGAGGTGGGGGTAGGGCTTTGTTGAAGCCAGCAGGGGAAGACTATTCCTGCTAAAATATGGCTATTTTTATAGATTTACTTACTTTTTCTTTTCTTTGACTCTCCTTAATCTACGTACTTACATGGGTTTTTGTTTGTTTATTTGTAATTGAGACAGGGTCTCTCTATGCTCCATGTAGTCCTGGCTGTCCTGGAATTCACTATATAGACCAGGCTGCCCTCAAACTCACAGAGATCCTCCTGTCTCTGCTTCCTGAGTGCCTGTTACATGACTTTCTTTTTTTTTTGTTTTTTTTTTTTGTTTTTGTTTTTTGGTTTTTCGAGACAGGGTTTCTCTGAATATCTCTGGCTGTCCTGGACTCGCTTTGTAGACCAGGCTGGCCTCGAACTCACAAAGATCCGCCTGCCTCTGCCTCCCAAGTGCTGGGATTAAAGGCGTGCGCCACCACCGCCCGGCTCTGTTACATGACTTTCATTCAAAAGAATGGAATCTAAGTTGTATCTTTTACTTTGGGTGAAAATACGGCATCCTAAACTGCCCACAACATTGTAAGATCACACTGTTATATTATTGAACCCCCCTTTATGGTTAATCCGCAATGGACACAAGTGATCCCAGAACTCGGGGAGATGGAGTCAGGAGCATCAGAAGTTCAAGGTTAGCCTAAGGTATAGTGGAGGCCATGCAGGGCTAAATGTGGTTCTGTTTCAAAATCAAATTTTTAATGATTTATTTTAATTTTCTTATGTGCATTGGTGTTTTGCCTGCAAGTATGTCTATGTGAGGGTGTTCAGATACCCTAGAACTGGAGTTACAGACAATTGTGGGCTGCCATGTGGGTGCTGGGATTTGAACCCGGGTCCTTCGGAAGAACAACCAGTGCTCTTAACCGCTGAGCCATCTCTCTAGCCCAACAATCAAATCTTTTAAGAGTTAATCTAGCCGGGTGTTGGTGGCGCACGCCTTTAATCCCAGCACTTGGGAGGCAGAGGCAGGCGGATCTCTGTGAGTTCGAGGCCAGCCTGGTCTACAAAGTGATCTCTGTGAGTTCGAGGCCAGCCTGGTCTACAAAGTGAGTCCAGGACAGCCAGGGTTACATAGAGAAACCTGTCTCGAAAAACCAAAAAAAAAGAGTTAATCCAGTGGATCTCTGCGAGTTCAAGGCCAGCCTGGTCTACAAAGTGAGTCTAGGACAGCCAGAGATACACAGAGAAACCCTGTCTCGAAAAACAAAACAAAAAAAAAAACCAGTTAATCCAAATAGGTCTGACAAGACCTGAACCACTTACAGACACTAGACGTCTCTCCCTGGATCCAATTGTTTACAGATCTTCACTGCTAAGCTTATCCTCTTTTCTGTGTTAACTCAAAAAGCCTGTTTTCTTTTACCCTTTTTAATCTTTCTCTCCCTTTTAGATAGTGGTCAGAATTCTAAGCCTATTTACCTGGGACTCTAGTGTTCTCATTCCGATTGAAGACCCCCAACCAATGCAGCTGCTGTACACTCCCACTGCTGAGCCTGCCTTCTTACTCAACTGAAGCAAGACTTTCCTCTTATCCAGATTCCTCCTCCTGGCAGCTGTGGAGATGTACAGCTTGCCTATCCTATTGCTTTGTTTTCCCTCTCAGATTCTAATAAGACATCCTCAAGTTTATTCTGAGCATTTGTACATCCCTTTATCTACAAAACTAAAAACTCACAAAAGTGATCAGTATTCCCTTATAACAGGCCTCAACCTAGGGAGGAATGGGTGAGGGGCTGCAGTTATCACGAAAGGGCTCGGGATGTACAACAGTGCTTGGGAAGCAGCTCTTTTTGCAGAGTCCCTGTGCTGGTGAGGCTTCCACCTTCAGGTAGAGGATTATCATTTCCACCAAGAAATTCGTATGAATTTCATCACAAACTCCATCAAGTCCTTGCAAACGTGGGTGGAGACTTGAGCTATCACAATGGTCCTGAGTGGAAGCAGATGAGTCCAGTCCACAGCGCAGGCAAATGTGGCCTGATCCAGTCCTTCTTAGCCTTGCCTCCCTCCCAGACTGTGTCCTGTGGGAGAAAATCTGTGCAGATGTCTTTGCACAGCAAGCCTTCCCTGAGGAACAACTGAACTCTAGAGCCCCATTCCCCCAGGGACACCGTGGCTGGTCCCTAAGTTGGAAATGAATTAAAGGAGGGAAATAACCTGGGAGTTTCTACCCCAGGAGAGCTAAAGAAATTGGGAAGAAACCCAGGAAGAAAGGTTTCCTAGCCTGGTCTCTGGAGCCGTGGCTTTCACTGAGACAAAGTATTTGAGAACATAGTGATGGGTTTCAGACTTGGGACAATAGGCTGAAGCGCCTATTTAACATGCCAAAGCTGACGGGGGCCTCCAGGTTGTCCCGGCATCCCTCAGTACCTACTTGAGTATGCGTGGCTAGCATACCCACCCTCTATGCTCAACTTTTCAGCCCAGGGGCTGGGCTTCCTCTCACCCAGAGGGTCTTCACTATATAAGCCAAACTTTTGGTTCTCCGTATTTCTCTTTCTCTTCTCCCTCCCCTCTGCAAGAATACTTTCCTTCCTTGTCCTTGGAACCAGTGAACTTGCCTGAGAGCTGCACCCAATAGACCTGCCTTTATACTTTAATCTGGCTTGAATTGGATTATTTCATCGGTAGAAGTAACCTATCACCTAGGAGATCTGGTAAGCAGGATTTCTTTTGGTTTTTCGAGACAAGGTTTCTCTGTGCATCAGTGCCCTGGCTGTTCCGAACTCACTTTGTAGACCAGGTTGGCCTTGAACTCACAGAGGCATGCCTCTGCCTCCCAAGTGCTGGGATTAAAGAAAGGCATGTGCCACCATCCCCAGCCAGATACCTTTTATTTCTATTGAAAACTTTAAAAAGTGAGTCTCAGCAGTTTTGGGGGGTAGAAAAGGGGAGGGAAACTATACAAGCTGGGGGTGGGGTGGCCAGCCTCCGGAAGCGGGGTCTAAAGGAGAATAAAGCTAGCAGGAATGAGAAGTTGCTTTGGTTCTGCTCTTTCTAAGCGGATTTTTAGCTAATTAGATGCTAGCTGTGAGTGTTTCCATAATAAAACCTGGAATGGGAAAAGAGGACGGTGAACCACCCTCATCCTGGGTAGGCTGGCAGGTGTGCTGGTCCCTGTGTTGAAAGTGAAGGGACACTGGTGGGTGGTAGGCCATCTTCCCATGCTCTATGGGACATTGTTACAGAGCCTAGCCTCAGGAGCCAGATCGTGTGCACCTGAGGTCTTGTCCTGGGCTTACTCCCGATGTACCCTCTTCCTTTCAGGGCTGCCACTGCTTGGGTGCAGGCGTGGCTCAGGGTCACTTCTCACTCAATGCCTAAGCTGTGACACCTGTTTCTTCATGTCAATCCACTTCTGAAAGAAGTACCTCAGAACAATGCTTTTGCTTAATTGCTGTGTGAATTGGTAGCCTTCTCCATGTGCACCAGGACATTCCAACTGGGGAAGTTGCTTTCTGCTGACGGAGGGAACCCATTTTGTCTAGGTTTGAATTTCCTAGCTGCCCACTCCACTCTCTACACCTCCTTCGAGCTGCAGACCTCAGGTCCTTGGCCTAGCAGGGATATAGGTCCCTAAGGAAAGCATGCTTGAGGCTGGAGGGTTTCGTTATCGGAGAGCCACCTAATTTAGTTTGGGGAGCAGGGTGAGACTGGGTTTGAGGGCTTGCAGGTGAAGGACGACATACATACAAACTGGCTCCCCTACTCCAGCACAGTGGGCCCTCTACGTTCACGTGCTTCCAGTCAGTTTGCCGGAAGCTGCCGTGGGTGCATAGACCCATCATCTCACCTCCCAAGTGGAGGGCGGAAAGGGCGGCGCTGACCTCCACAACCTCGCCGCAGACGGCCGGGCTGGGTTCGTAAGTGAGCGCTTGGGGCAGGGTAGGCGTGGTCAGGGGGCGGGGCCCGACCAGGACTAGGCTCGCCGCGCAGGTGAGCAGGACCGGAAGGCGAGGGCGGGGCTTAGGGAAGGTAGCGAGCTTAGGCTGGAGGGGTGGAGGCGGGCGGAAAGGGGCGTGGTCTGTCGGACAGGGCGGGGCTCTAGAGTGCGCGAACGGGTGTGGCCTGCTGCAGGGGCGGGGCAAATGGAAGGCCCCTCCTCAGAGGCGGGGCCTGGTGTGAAGGGCGAGGGGCGGCTCAGGGAGTCCGGAAGGGCGGGCCCAGGGCGGGGCGGAGTCCGCAGGTCATCCTCCCCCGGCTGCACCCGCTTCCTCTGGCACTCCGGCCCGGCGGAAGTGCGTCAGTTGTTATCCGCTCCGGCCGCTGCCACTACTGTGTCTGGCTCACGATCCCGGTGCTCAGAAGCTCCACCGCCCGCCGCCCGCCGCTCTCGTCCGCCCGCAGCCGCTGCCCGCCGGTCGTCATGGACCGTGTCCCTCCGGGCCTCGTCTAGGGCCGCCGAGCGCCAGCGGTCCTCCGATGCGCCGGGCCCGGACCCGGGGTCCCAGCCCGCGCGGCGTCCGGTGCTGAGAGCCCGCTCCCGGCATGCCCGTCCCGGCCCCGAGCCCGCCCCGGCCCCTAACCCGCGCGGCGCCCTCGCAGCCCGGCGGCGCGGCGTAGCAGGCGGCGCGGGGCGCCAAGGTCACAGACGCGGCGCCGCCATGGAGGCCAAGGTCCGGCTGAGTCGGCGTTCGCGCGCGCAGCGAGATCGCGGCCGGCGTCGAGAAGCCGCCCGGGACGCCCGCGCGCAGAGCCCGTCGTCGGGTGACGAGCCGGAGCCCAGTCCTGGCAAGGAGAACGCGGGACTCCATGGCGCGCCGCCTCAGCGCCCTACGCCCCTGCGCGCCGCGCGCCCCCCGCGGCGCCGCCGCCGCGAGTCCAGTTCTCAGGAGGAGGAGATTATTGACGGCTTCGCTATAGCCAGCTTCAGCACCCTGGAGGCCCTGGAGGTAGGTGGGCTCGAAGGCCGGGCCGGGGACCAAGGAAAACCTATCCGCACGCCGTCTGGGCCCTTGCTGCACCTTGCCAGGAAGAGGACCCGGAGTGAGGGGTGTGTGGGAGGGCTTAACCAGGCCGCCCAGGAGGGCTCTGCGGTGGTTGTTACTTGTTGCCAAGTTACGTTGCGTCCAGGACCAGCTGGGGAATTGGACAGTGTTGGGCCCCGGGAGGCGGTGGCGATAAGATGGACACTTGGGAGATTCTTCCTGTTCTGCGATCTCTTAGGGGTTGTTTGGAGGGAACAGGTGGCAAACCCTTCTTGGTGATTGATTACTTATTGCGTGGGTATAGGTAATAGGTTTACTAAAAATACTCCCTGTCTGAGTTGTCATGCACAACATTTGCTGAGCAGAGTGTCCCTCCTACCTGAACTCAGGTTAGCAGAGAAGGAAGTGAGACACTCTGTGATGTCCAGCCACTGAGTGGGTGGGCGAGTAGCTGTTGTGTCTCTGAAGCTCAAGTGGTTGGAAATGCTAGTCAGGCCTTCAGGGCACCAGCAGAACTTTCAAAGGCCCTACTAGCCCCTAGGAATGCAGAGATCTTCATCCAGGTGAGCACTTTGGGAACCACATCTCATCTGCTGGGCTGTGGTCCCAGGGGTCACTCTGCAGTTCTTTCTGATCTCGCCCTGACTGATGATCTGCGATTCCTCAGTCTCAGTCAAAGCTTTGAGAAAAGGGAGTTGGTCATTGCACCTCTAAAGAGAGTTCCCCCCAAGTTCATAATTCAAATTCTGGGGTCTGCCAGGGCCTGTAGACCTGAGGGTTAGATGGTGATGGCCACTGGGAGTAGCCGTGGGATGGGTTTGTTCGAGATACCTGTGAATGAATGAGGGGCTTGTGTTCAGCCTTGTGGTCTTCTGCGGCACATGAGATGAGTTTTGGACCCAAGCCAGTTGTATGTGTCCAGTGCATGCTTGAGGTTCTCTGCCTTAGTGATGGTAATGACAGCTAGACACTGCTTGCTAAAGGCCCCCCCTCCACATTGCAGCCATGGTATCACATGTTCCCATTTTGCCACACCTGTGTCCGCTGCCAGGTCCAGAAAGAATTCAACACATCATCCCGCACATCATCCATTTGGCCTTCTCATTTCTTCTCAGGCCTCTTGGGTCTCAGGCTTTATAGCCTCACCTTAAGTGGGATATCTGCTTTTGTACTTTTGGTGCTGTCACACCTTTGCCCAGCTGTCAATTTAAGATCTCATCTGAAGCAGGGATATTTCTGTTTTCTTTCTTTTAATCTCTTTTTTTTTTTCCCAAGGCAGGGTTTCTCTGTGTAGCCCTGGCTGTCCTGGACTCACTTTATCGACCAAGCTAGCCTAATTCTGCATGCCTCTGCCTCCCCAGGGCTGGGATTAAAGGTGTGCACCACCATACCTGGCAATTTCAGACAGCTATATGCTGCCATGTAGGTGCTGGGATTTCAACCCGGGTCCTTTGGAAGAGCAGCAGGTGCTCTTAACCGCTGAGCCATCTCTCCAACTTTTCTTTCTGAATTTTTTTCCCTCCAGGACAGGCTTTCTTTGTGTAACAGAACCCTGGCTGTCCTGGACTCACTTCATAGACCAGTCTGGCCTCGAACTCAGATCCTCCTGCTACTGCCTCCCTAGTGCTAGGATTAAAGGTGTGTGCCACCACACCCAGCTGTAGGGACATTTCCTAGCCCCATGCCTTTTCCTCACCTCCCACACAGTGGAGGCTGATTGGCATCTTTGGGACTCTGCCACTTAAACTTGTCAATGGGAGGATTGTGCCAATGGGTTCCCATACCCAGAACAAAATAACCAAAATACAACATGGTGAGGAGTGAATGCTTGTGAGGACAGAAGTTCGGAGGCACTGCTTTAAGGTCACATTACACTGTCATGAGACGAGAGCCCATTTGTATCTAAGTGGTCTGCTTGTGTTGGCACCAGTTGTATTCTCTGGCTTTTTCCTTTTCTAGGCCACGTTCAGAGAGTTGACTTGTACAGGCTCACCAACTTACCTTCAGGTTTATAAGGAATTATCCTGCTTTTCTTTACACTTGTTTAAAAAAACTTGGTACCCAAATGGCAGTCTCACCTTCTGAGTCTGGCCTTGGGAAGTTCTTGGTTTCTGGGCTGGTCATAATGTCTAGATTGTAGGCTGGGTGTGGTAAATCTTTAGTCCCAGCTCTTGGGAGGCAGAAGCAGGTTGATCCAGTTCGAGGCCGTCCTGGGCTATAAAGAGTTCCAGGGCAGCCAGGGCTGTTAAACAGAGAAACCCTGTCTCAAAAATATCTAGATTGTGTCAAGAGGAGTTTTTCTGGGTCTTGTTTGGTAGTGGACTGTAGGGGTTTTCTCCCTGAGATGAAGTAAGTGATAATCCCATCGTATCAGTGGTGACTAGTTCATTTAATCCTTCAAATGACTTTTTTTTTTTTTTTTTTTTTCGAGACAGGGTTTCTCTGTTTAACAGCTCTGGCTGTCCTGGACTCGCTTTGTAGACCAGGCTGGCCTCGAACTCGCAAAGATCCGCCTGCCTCTGCCTCCCAAGTGCTGGGATTAAAGGCGTGCACCACCACCGCCCAGCTTCAAATGACTTTTTAAGCAGGTTTGGTCACTCCCACTCTACAGATGAGAAATCTGAGGCACAACCTCACTGGGGTCTGCACTGTCTGGACTGTCCTGATGTCAGCAGCCTCACATGGTGGGGGAGATGGCCAGTTGCATTCTCAGGATCAGCAAGACTCCAGGCCAGAGGGAGAGCTTGTCTCAACAGTGACCTTAAGATCCCTGTATGCCATGACACTATTTGAGTGACAGAAGCCTGCATAATCCCACAAAGGCAATTCAGTAGATGTGAATGATTCTTGATGTATGGAGGAGTAATGTCCCAATACCTTGTTTGAGGATGCCTGTGTAGGCTCCCTGTGCCAGAGCAGCTTCAGAAATCTCTGCACATCTCCCTTTGTCCTTGTAGGGGATTTTTTGTTTTGTTTGTTTGGGTTTTTTTTGTTTGTTTGTTTTTCAAGACAGGGTTTCTCTCTGTGTCCTTGGCTGTCCTAGACTCACTTTGTAGACCAGGTTGGCCTTGAACTCACAGAGATCCACCTGCCTCTGCCTTGTGAGTGCTGGGATTAAAGGCGTGCACCACCACACCTAGCTGTTTTGTTTTGTTTTTGGAGACAGGGTTTCTCTGTGTACCCTGGCTGTCCTGGACTCACTTTGTAGATCAGGCTGGCCTTGAACTCAGATCCGCCTGCTTCTACCTCCCAAGCACTGGGATTAAAGGTGTGCGTCACCACGCCCAGCCCTTGTAGGGGATGAAACCCTTGACTCCTTTGTGTCTGTGGGGACAGTAGGTACTTCTCCAAATGTAATGGTAGTGGTTGTTGGCTGGAGGATGCAGGGTGGCACTTACTGAACTACAGAGATAGATAGACTAAGCCTCATGTTGGAACTGGGCATGTGGACTGGGCTTCTCTTGAAAGGTTGGGGAATGAAGGACAGGGATTCATTGAAGTGTGGATCCTTAGGCATTTAGGAAAAGGAGATCTTGTTGTCCTTCTTCCTTGTGAGTTCTCTTCATGTACTGATGAAGGTGATGGGACTATGTTCCCCTCAACCCTAACAGTGAAAGGGTGAGGAACTGGTGTGAGACCAAAAGCATAAGGGTCTGAGGTCACTGAACAGGTTGTGCTCGCACCTGTGCTTCCAGGAGGCACTTGGAGCCCTGCACCCAGCCTCAGGCAGACAAGCAGCTCTGTCCTTTAGGGCTAAGACTCTGGGGCAGATGGTCAGGTCCATGTAGCTTGAAGGTGATCAGCATCCAGAGAACATTTTTTTTTTATTCGAGACAGGATTTCTTTGTATAGCCATGGCTATCCTGAAACTCATTCTGTAGATCTGGCTGGCCTTGAACTCAGAGATCCACCTCTCTCTGAGGATTAACGGCGTGTGCTAGTACACCTGGCTGAGAACATTTTTTACTACCATCTCTAAGCAGATGGGGTTGGGGAGATGGCACAGTGGTTAAGAGCACTGGCTGTTCTTCCAAAGTGTCCGGGTTCAAATCCCAGCATCCACATGGCAGGTCACAGCTGCCTGTAATTGTCTGTGATTTTGAGGTCAGCCTGTATACAAATCGAGTCCAGGACATCCAGAGCTATTACACAGAAACCCTGTCTCGAAAAACAAAACAAAACAAAATCCATGTGGAAACCACCTATGGTTTCATATCATGTGATTTTGCTTATTTGTTTATTTGAAATAGCAAGTTGATTGAGGATGCTTGGAAAGTCAAGCTCTTTAAGAAGATGGGTGCAAGCCCAGCAGTGGTGGCACACTCCTTTAATCCCAGCATTCCAGAGGCAGAGGCAGGTGGATCTCTGTGAGTTCAAGGTCAGCCTGGTCTACAAAGTGAGTTCCAGGACAGCCAGGGATACACAGAGAAACCCTGTCTCGAAAAACCTAAAAAAAAAAAACCCAAAAAACCTGAAACAAACAAAAAAAGGTTGGACGTCATGCTGCTTCAGTACCAGTGCCACATTCCACACTATCTGCTGTTTTTTTAGAGCCTCTGTCTGGGGAAATAGCCAGGAGCAGATGTGAAGGGAGGTAGTGTTTACTCAGGGTGGAGTCACAGCAAGTATTTGTTGTAAGACCCTGGTGGTCCTTCATCCATAAAATAGACACCAAGACCTTTTAATATTTCAAGGCTTAGGCCTTAGCTGTGCGGACTGTTAACTAGCCCACCTTAAGTTAACTGGTCTGCCTGGCCCCATCCAGGCCCGTGTCATGTCCGTCTCACGCCTTCCTATTCTCTCTGCCCACCTACAGGCTGTCCACTTCTGTTATCCAATCAGCATCCCTCACATGTCATGGATACAGGAGATGGTTCAAATTTCATAACAATGCCTGTGGCAGGGTGGTAACCAGATCTCAGGGCACTGCAATCAGCTTCTGAAAACAGTGCCCAAGACAGCTGTGTCACTTGCACATAGAGGGCTCCTCATAGTGGCCATAGAGCTGTGCTGTCTACACAGGGAAGGAGATTGTTCTTCACAAGGCACACAGCACAGCTGGATACACTTGTGGCATCTACAGTGAGTGGTAGGCTGTTCCTCACAGTGGAGATGTATAATATGGAAGCTATGCCATCTACAAAGGGAGGAGGGAGAGTCCCAGAGAGACACAGCTGGATAGCTGATCTCACCTACATGGAGTTGACGAAGGTACCTCACAGTGGAGACAGCTTGGTAGAGCTGCATTGTCTACATAGGGAGGGAGTATAGCTTTCCTAACCCCTGAGCACATGAACTGTACTGGGGGCAAAAGTGGAAAGAAAAATTCCCCCAAATGCTGTGTCTGTGGTGCTCATGACTTAACTGTTTTATTTTTGCATTCTCTGGTCAGTGCATGTGACTTAATAAAATGTCATAAAACTACATTGTATAGAGCTGTGCTTAAACTGTCAGCGGGGCTGGAGAGATGGCTCAGCAGTTAAGAGCACTGACTGCTCTTCCAGAGGTCCTGAATTCAATTCCCAGAAACCACATGGTGGCTCACAACCATCTATAATGTGATCCGATATGCCCTCTTGTGGAATGCAGGTGTATATGCAGACAGAACACCCATATACATCTAAATAAATAAGCAAATAAATAAATAAACAAACACCCCCACACATAAACAAACAAACAAATAAATAAATAAATAAATAAATAAATAAATGTTTGGTTTTTCAAGACAGGGTTTCTCTGTGTAGCGTTGGCTGTCCTTGACTCACTTTGTAGACCAGGCTGGCCTTGAACTCACAGAGATCCACCTGCCTCTGCCTCCCAAGTGTGCCACCACCGCCCTGCCTCCCTAGTGCTGGGATTAAAGGCGTGTGCCACAATGCCCGGCGAATAAATCTTGGGGAAAAAAACTGTCAGCAACAGGAAATGCTGATAACCATCTCTTTAATTCCAGAACTCCAAAGGCAGGTGGATATGTTTGAATTCCTGGACAGCCAGGGCTATGTAACAGAGTTTGTCTTAAAAAAACAAAACAAAGCTAGATGTGGTTGGGCACGCCTTTGGGAGGCAGAGGCAAGCAGATCTCTGACTTCAAGGCCATTCTGGTCTACAAAGCAAGTCCAGGACAGCCAGAGCCGTTACACAGAGAAACCTTGTCTCAAAAACAAACAAAACCCCAAAGCTTGTCATCCTAGCTGACTGCCGCCAGTCTGTGCTGTGACCTCTGAGAATGGCTGAGCAGCAAACTAGACTTGTGGGTTTATCATGAGTCTCATGTCTGCAAGGTTCTTTTTTTTTGTTTTTGTTTTTCAAAACAGTTTTTCCTGTATATCTCTGCCTGTCCTGGACTTTGTAGACCAGGCTAGCCTCCAACTCACAGAGATCCACCTGCCTCTGCCTCCCAAGTACGCCATCACCGCCCTGCTAAGGTTAGGTTCTTTTAGTCTTTTTTTTTTTTTTGGTTTTTCGAGACAGGGTTTCTCTGTGTGTCCTTGACTGTCTTGGACTCACTTTGTAGACCAGGCTGGCCTTGAACTCACAGAGATCTGCCTGCCTCTGCCTCCCTGAGTGCTGGGATTAAAGGCATGTGCCACCACACCCAGCTAAGGTTAGGTTCTTGAGACACCTTGGGAAGGCGTTCACCCTGACTGTATTCTGGGGTGGGTGGTTCTTCTGTGAGCTGCTGATGGGCTGGGTAGGGAGTGCCCCGCATGCCCTGCCATGTGTATATACATAGCCGTGGGAACTGGAATTTCCTATTCAGGAATCTGAGCTTGTCCAGAGTACCTTCTTGTGGCTGCCTCCTGCTGTGAGGTTCAATGTGTGTAGATGCCTTCTCCAAAAGTCGCAGGCTTGAAGCTTGGAACCTAATCTGCTCTTAGACTGTGTTAGGCCATTTGCAGGAGGTGTTGATCCTACAGCTGTAGAGCTGTTGGGGAATTAGTCTCAGGGTGAATTAATGGGCACAGCATGGGCACTAAGGCTATATCTTAGGCCCCGGTGGACCGTATGAGTGTGCAGTGTCCCTTGGGCAGCCTGTCCAGTGCCAAGGCCTTGTCTGGAGCCTACAGCTTCTTGGCTTGCCTTGCCTGGCACTGTGATGCAGGAGACCCTAGCCCTTCCCCCAGCTGCATAGCTCTTGGAAGGGCCTCCTTTATCTCCTGGAAGCTCCTTACCTGTGCTCACTGGAAGCTCTTCTTTTTAGCGTATTGGGCCTGTTAACCTCTTGGCTTGAGCTTCTCCATACATCTGCATCCTTATGGCCACATCTGCCTCCCTGGAGTCTATACACTAGCTTCAAACTTGGGCCTTGGCTTGGAAATCCTCTCTGCTTGGAAGAAAGGCTCTTTCCCCTACTATCTGCTTGCTTAGGAAAGCCACAGCAAGGAACAGTACAGTACTTCCTGCCCCACCAGGGTTCTTTTTCTACCCTGCTCTCATCCTCTAACAGGCTGCCCTTTTCTGGTTGTCTGCCCCTCAGACGATAGCAATAGCAGGTACTTGTTTTGTTCTGTTCCCCTCTCTCTTTAACACTGATCCACCAGCCACCATGACATGGATCCAGATCTTCATGAGAAGTGCTCTAGGAGCAGGCCTAGTGTGGCACCTGGGGGAGACTGAGTCAGCAGTGGTTGTGGGAGGGGTCGGCTCTGATAGAGAGAGAGAGAGAGAGGTGGTTCCTTGGCAATCCTTCCTGGTCTTGAACTTACTGTGTAACTGATAAAACCTGCCTCTATCTCCCAAGTGCTGGAGTTAAAAACATGTATATTGTACCAGATTTGGTGATGCACTGGCGATCAAAGCCAGGTCTTCTGCACCTCCTAGACAAACGCTCCACCACTTGAGCTACACCCCCAGCCCCTTGGTTGCTGTCGAATGAGTAGTAGAACTTTTCTTTTGTTTGTTATACTTTTTCCCATCAATTATTTTTTGTTTTGTACTGATTTTTTGAGACAGGGTTTCTTTTTTGTGTAGCAGCCCTGGCTGTCCTGACTGACCTCAAACTCACAGATCTTCCTGCTTCTGTTGCTTCCTGAGTGCTGGGGCTAAAGGCATGCGCCACTGTGTCTGGCTTCCTCTCACTCAGTTCTTGTTTTGCTTCAGTGAGAAGGCCATTTCCCCAAAGCTGTTCCCATTTGCTCTTAGGCATTGCTCCCGAGTTCTCTCTTGTTGGATCTCCAGTACTTGTCTCTGGTCTCCTTCTGTTTATAACCCTAAGTTTACTGTGCTGGCAGTTTATTTCATCTTGCATTTCTTAGCATTGCCAAAGCCAGGGGATTATTATTCCTTGGCATCTTGTGGATGAGGTCCCTCTAATTTTGGTTCTGACAGCAGCATCTCATGGGAACACTGGTCTTGAAGCACCTTCCTGGGCCTTGCTGACTGAGCTTGGGTTTTGTTCTTCGGGTCAAGTAACATTTCAGTTGTTAGCTCTTGGTGTCTCTGGAACCCCAGAGAGGGTTGCATATATGGGTGGAGTCCATTCTAGGTTTTGCTTTGTGCTTTGCCACTGTGTCCCTGGTGGGGTTGGTCTGTCTTGTTCCACCAGCTCTACTGTTTGGACTGAGAATTTCTCTTTTCTTACACACTGGAGTAGCTGCTGGTGCTTCCTTCTCAGGTCCCTGAATCTAGCCTTAGTGGTGACCAGTTGGGTCAGCATGGTTGGAGGTGGGGCCTGGCTTTTGAGTCAGGAAGCCTTTTCAGGAGGTGACTTATGAGCAGAGACCTAGACCTGGAGGATACATGGAACAGCAGTGCCCATCTGCTGAAGCTCTGGGCACTTAGTCTGGGAGAGGCCTAGTCCACTCAAGTCCCTGGGACCCCAGCTGCTTCCTGTTCAACACTCACCTTGTCACCCTCCACCCAGACTCCACAGTCACTGGACAACTTCCTTGTTACCTTCCATGAGCTACCTGCTCCCATCAAGATGATCCATGGCTTGAATCTAACCCCAGTGTTAGCCTGCAGCTCTTCCACCCACTGGGTCCCTAACTGCTACTAGGTGGGATAGAAAGAACCTCTGTTCCCAACATGTGCTTGGGTGAGAAGGGAGTAGGAGGGAGGTGATGGGGGTTGTGTGTAGAGTAGAGGAGAAGATCTGAAACTAGTCAGAGCATCACAGTGGAGCGACAGGTACCCGGCGGCTCCCACATCCACACCGATCTATATAGGCCCCAAAGGTGCACAGTGTCTCCTGTGCCGGGTGCTGCTTTCTCTCTACCCTAACCCAACTCTAAGCAAATCAGAGGACCGCCCTTGACTATGGAGGCTAGGCCTAAGGGTATGTGGGGTGGATCTGCTTGTCCCAGCAAGAAGAACATGACAATTCTGACACATCCACAGACTCGGACTGACAACACTCCAGAGAAGTGAGGGAGGGTGGTGCCTTCTAGCCCCACTCTGCCATTAGCCTGTTCCCTTAGCCCTTTCACTGCAGGACTGGAAGTCCCTAAGTATATGACCAGTGAGGCCTTGGCATCCAATCAGACTTTGTCAGGTCCCTGACTATAGGTCTGTCTCACAGCACGAGCAGGCAGGCCTAGCCTGGGTTTTGGGGTGACCAGGGCTGACCTACCTCTGCCAGCCCCAAAGATCACCTATAAGGTCTGTCACCAGTGAGTGTCAGGAGAGCGTCGAGTGTGTTGCTGGATTATGGGGGCCTTGAAGAAAGAGACATAGAATGGTGGGCTTCAGTACAGCTAGGGTGCTGGTGGCTTTTTGGGCAGGTTGGTCATTGGGTGGCACTTTATGTCCTTTTCAGGTTGGCAAGCTAAGGAATGGATGAAGGCTGGGGCAGAGGGTCCCCAAAGTACCCAGGGTGGTGCCTTAAACCAGTGTGAGATGAATGTGTTGGGGACTCTATTATGCTCTGAGTAGTTAAAACAGGAAAGTGTACTGGCCAGGTACTAGTGTTCCTCAGCACAAAATGAGCTTTTTCTGTGTGGTTTCTGTTGAAAGCTGGAATGGAGAGCTGCTGGGTTTGTGGCCTCATGCTGTGTACAGAGCTTTCTAGCCCAGACAGATGTACGGTATGGTGCATACAGTTTTGTATTGGGGTGACTCCTGGTAGAAGCCTGACCGTGGTATGGCTTGGCAGCCCAGCTCTGATTCTGACTTGAATCAGGAGGAACAGCCACTTGTCCTTTAGACTTCTCAAGATGCCTGGGTGATGCCTGTGTCTACTCTACCAGCCTGTCCCATGTGGCTGTAAGGACTAGAGGAGCATGTGTCAGCAACATTTTTGTGGCATAGCTGTTGTTCCTCAGAGCCCTGGCCCTAACCCACCTCTGCCTTCTTGGTTAATGGCAGAGACAAGTCAATGCCAGGGTGCAGGGTTTGGAGGGTTTTGAGAGCTGGGTTTTCCTCCTGGTAGCCTCTAAAGAGGTTGCAGTGTTGTTCCCACCCTCATGGGGAAATTGAGGTTCAAGAGAAAGATATTTCTGAGTGCAGTGATGGTGAGTCACCAGGTGAGATTCAGGCATAGATTCCTAGAGGGTGGCCAGCTCCCTCTGTTCCTCCTACTTTTTGTCCCATATTGATAATAGCGCTTGCCTTGGCATCTGACTGACCAGCTGACTACTGACTTCCATGTCCATCATTTCTTTGCATTTTGGTTGTGGTCTTCCCTCCTCCCTGCAATTTGTTCTCCACCCTGACAGCATCCTCATCTTCAAACGGCACAGGTTCTTCTGTAAAAGCCAGAGTTGTCACAAGGACACTTTTCATCTGCCCTGGCTACACTGTCCTCTCACTCAGACCTGGCTCTGGGGGAGCTGCTCATACTGTAGGGCTCTGCTTGCCCCTTGACCAGATTCTGCTGTTCTGTATGACCTGCCCTACCCTCATCCCATGTTGTCAATACACTTAGAACTGGGGACTGAATGGCCCAGACCCAGACAGGGAAGGAACACAGTGACTGTAGGGAGGAGTGAGTGTTTCTTCAGTGTCCCCAGCTTCTCCCTCCATCTGAGATAGGGAGGGATTGGTCACGCAAGGGGTAAACTTGCTTCTCAAGGCTGCAAACGTAGGGGCTTCTTGTCACTCAGGAATAAAACCCACATTTTGTTCAGGGTTCCAGGAGAAGCAGTGGGTCTGTCTCAGGGCTTCTTTTACACATTCTGCAGCAGTGCACCACTGTGTACAAGCTCCCAGGAAGAGGCCTCTGCCCTCAGCCTTGCCAGTCAGGCATAGCAGGAAAGTCTATAAACTGCTAGGGAAAACTGCTTCCTGCTGTGGGCCTTGGCTCCTTATCTTCAGGGAGGGTAACGAGGCAGCATGTGTTTGTTCTCCCTGCCACCCACGGGACCCAGGAATCCTGTGGTGAACATGCTTAGGTCCCTCTGGGTGTTTCTTTTAGACTCAGTCCACCCCAGGCAGACCCTGCTGGACTTCTATCCAGAACTGGGCCACTTGCTGTGGTCTCCAATGCAGAGAGGAAGAGCAGGCTCACTGTGGACACTTGTCCACTGCCCCTCCCCACCCAATCCAACTCACCCAGACCCTTTCATGTCTAGACTTGTGGCATCAGAAATATCCAGGCTGGGCTTCAGCTGCCTATGTGCTTCAGGGAGGCTTTGGGGTCACCCTGGATGACAGCTGAGCAGAGCTATGCTGAACTGTGGAGGGGCCTGGAGTGTGGCAGAAATCAGACATGAGGTGTCTTCCCAGGATTCAGAGGAGAAAGTGCTGCTGTGGACAGATAGATTGCTGGCCTGCCTTGTTCTCTGTCTAAAGAGAAAATGGCTTCGGGTAGACTTTCTCTCAGGAGTACTGACCTCATAGGAGAGCACTGAGTGAGGGTCTAGTTTGTCTTGGACTGGCGCAGAGGGACTTGAAGGTCACCACTCCCAGGGTACCCTGGAGCAGGCATCAGCCATGTGCAGAAGCCTTGGTCCTGTCCTAGAGCCCCAGACCTTCTTTCCTGCCTTAGCCACACCAACTGAAGCTTGTCTGTGCTCTGGGACCACCCTGTCCATCCTCACAAAGGAGCGGCCCCAAGCAGGCCATGGAGTTAGAACGAGACCCCTCATACATGCTCCCTCATTGGTCTTGTCTTAGGGCTCAGTCCTAACAGCAGTTCAGAGAAAGCATGCCACCCCCCACCCCCCAAAAAAAGACATGGGATCAGACAACAAGGCTGTTAGAATGGACCATGGCCTTTGAAAAAATTGGAGCTGGAAGGAAGGAAATGTTAGGCTGTGGATGGATTGATTGTGGAGACTGGTTTCAGAACCATTGCTCAGACCAGCGTTGTAGACATGGACTTGTTAGGAGTGGGTCACAGTAGGTAGTAGCTTGATGTAAACCTCAAGTGAGTGGCCTCTACGCTCCTGTCTAGCTCCAGCTCCTCCCTGAATAGCACTGCTAATATCAGGGCTTCCCACCTTCTGCACCTTGTTCAGCCACATCTCCAGGTGACCCTCTGCCAGACAGTGGCGTGCGACTAAAATCTGAAGGGATAGGATCTTTCCCAGAACCTCGGTGGGTGGAATGCTCAAAATACTTAGTTCAGCAGTTGCAGGATGGCCTGTGGTGGCCCATGGTGCTCTGGCCTCCCAGCTTTTCACTGGATGGCAGCTCTGGCAGCATGGTCTCTGCCTCCCTGAATCATTTCACAGCCCACACTGGTCACTTGAATCTTGGCCTGTACACTGAAGCCTGCTGTCATTAGCTGTTGGCAGCTGGATAGTGGGTATGAAAGTGATCTTCATGAATTTGGAAGTTTCAGAGATGGGGTGCAGTGGTCTAGAGTAGAGCAGGTAAGAGGTGATGAGGTAGTGATGGACATTCCTCTTGGGAACACGTGACAGGTTCTACATGAAACCGGTAGGCAGTTTGGAGAGATCAGCTGAAGAGGGGAAGATCTGGGTGGGAGAGCCCTATTCCCATCTGGAGAGGCAATTAGATGCCATACAGTTGGTGCTGCCCCTGGGGTCAGAGGGCCACAGGGACCTGTGTGGTTCCTGGGAGTCCTGCCTGGGTGGAGGACTTGAACTTGAGCAGACTGCAGCCCAGAGAACAAGTGAGTAGGTAGGTTCAGCATGAGGGAGTGTTAAGAGGAGGGGTCCTGGGAATCTTAAATTTTTTTTCAAGACAGGGCTTCTCTGGGTAGCTCTGACTGTCCTGAACTCACTTTGTAAACCAGGGTGACCTTGAACTCACAGATCCACCTGCGTCTGCCTCCCTGATTGCTGGGATTTAAGGCGTGTGCCACCACACCCAGTTTTATTTATTTTTATTCATTGTGCATTGTTTTGCATGGATGTATGTCTTATGAGGGTGTTGGATCCCCTAGAACTGGGGTTACAGACAGCTGTGATCTGCCATGTGGGCACTGTGAATTGAACCCATGTTCTCTGGAAGTTCCAGAACAGCCAGTGCTCTTAACCACTGAGCCATCTATCTATCTCTCCAGCTCCTTTGTTTGTTTTGTTTGTTTCAAGACAGGGTTTCTTGGGGCTGGAGAGATGGCTCAGCGGTTAAGAGCACTGACTGCTCTTCCAGAGGTTCAAGTCCCAGCACCCACATGGCAGTGCACCTTTAATCCCAGCACTCAGGGAGGCAGAGGTGGGTGGATCTCTGAGTTCAAGGCCAGCCTGGTCTACAGAGTGAGTGCAGGACAGTCAAAGATACACAGAGTGACCCTGTCTCAAAACCAGAAATAAAAGCAGAAGTTGAAAGGACAATTTCCTTTAATGGGCTCTCAACTTTGGTACTCTTTCTGAGGAGGGGAACACAGGTTTGATTGAAGTGTGACATATGATTGTGGGTCTGTTGCCTAAGCGGGGCCTTATGTGTGGGCTTGAATGTTGGTGGCTAACCCTGATGCTTATGGTAGTCAGTGTTTTCCATCTTCCCAGCAGGATGGCTCCTTGGGCTCCCAGTTCTGGATGACTTTTTTGAGCCTCTGGTGTCTGCATTTGTTTTTAAGGTACTCAGTACTGGTTGTGTGTAGATCCAGTGAGTATCTAACAGAATGCCTAAGGCAGGGCCTACACAGGGTTATGAATAAGGAACTTAAGTTTAACCTCTGCAAATCATAAATGTTTTTGAGCCTTTCTTTGGTGTCCTGGCACCTTTGTGAGTGGCCAGCACTTCCCTGGAATTGCTTTGGCCCACTTGAAGACAGCTAATCTAGAAGTCCTGCCTTCTCTTAGACCTGGAGTACCAGAATGGCCAGACAGACAGAATGGCCCGTTATTCCCAGGGGAGCCAGATGGTGCTTGAGCGTGTCTTTTTGTTTTTTTGAGATGGGGTTTCTCTTTGTAGCCTTTGCTGTCCTAGAACTCACTCTGTAGAACAGGCTGGCCTTGAACTCCGCCTGCCTCTGCCTCTCAAGTGCTGGGTTTAAAGGTCTGTGCCAGCCACCATGTCCAGCCTTTTGAGCACTTTCTGTGTTCTAATATGCTAGGTGAAAGTTGGTTTACACCGGGAGTTTCAGAATTGAGGTTTGGTGACAGCCCTTCTAGTACCCATTGAGTCACCTTTGTTTTCTCAGGCGAGTGTACACACAGGTTCATTTATGAAGGGAAATTTGAAAGTTTCTTCTCTTGGGGTAGGGACTGGCTGATGTCACCCACTAGCCTTTCCCTAGGCTGGGGGTGGGGTAGGTGGCCAATAAAACAATCCCATGTGCCAGATTAGGCCAGAAAGTGGACCAGCAGAATGGTAGGGGCCAGTGGGGGGTCTTTCTTATTTTAAAAGCAAATTAGATGCAGAGGAAGAATAGCCAATTCAAACCCTTGGCAAGGACCTGGGTTTGCACCCACCTGGCTGTCAATATCCCCATCTGACTATTTCCTCTTCCCTTCTGCCTTTGCTTTTGGGGAAGTCAAGGCTTACCTCCTCCCATAAGCCTTGGTGTCCTGGTGAGACTGTCATTACGTAGTATCCATTAAAGTTGACCTCATTTTTAGACTCTGGGTCTAACAAACCCTGCAAGCAGCCCTATCTCAACCTGCTGTTGTACATCTCAGCCCTCAGCAGCAGGACAGACTTGACAGAGCCCAGGGCCCTTATGGGCAGGTGACTAGATGGTCTGCAGTATGGGGACAATGACATCAGGACCTGCAAAATACTTTTGTGTACTGCAGACGGTCCTTATATTCGGCCCTGACCTGTCCAAGGCAGAAAGGCTAAGCAGGAAACAAATCTTATATCTCTAGGAGGAGTCTGGCTTTGCGTCTGGTGCCTTGTGAGGATACAGTGGCTCTGTGGTAACCTTCCCTTGGCTTCCTTGTGGATTTTCTATTTTCTGGGAAGTTTTGTTTTTCTGTAGACCTCTTCAGTGGCCTCTGCTTTTGTGCAGCCGAAGGTGCATGTGCCACCACTGGTGGTCAGGTCAGTGCTGGTCATGGCAGCAGAAATGGGGGCCCAGGACATTGGGGTACAGATAGGTGGTCATAGACCAGATGACTGTAATGACCTTAAAGTCTGACCACATGAAGGGTAATTGAGATAGAGAGCCAAGAAGACTCTTCAGTCACCTGGGTAGAACTGTGTGTGTGGAATGTGTTGCCAGGGAGCACTTACGCATGTCACATGGTGAGGATTGCAGGTACCCTTAGCCCCAGGTCAGCATGTTACCTCAGAGTTCCCAGGTGTGCCATACGTGAAGACTTTACAATACTCTATACTTGGCCTCTGGGAACTTGGGGCCTCCTACATCATGTACCCATTACCTGTCCATTCCCCTTCAGACATGGCCTTCCCAGATTAGAGGCTCTTTTCCCTGAGGAGTCAGCATAGCCTGAGAGTCTGCTCTAACTCCCTAGGGTGTCCACAGGTTGACAGGCATTTCCTTCTTCCTCTGCAGAAAGATATGGCTCTGAAGCCACATGAGCGGAAGGAGAAATGGGATCAACGCCTCGTCAAGAAGCCCAGAGAGTCAGAAAACTGCCCATCTGCTGAGCTGAGTGAGAACAGGCAGCCCCTGGAGGTGGGCAGCCAAGGGCAGGATGCAGAGCCCACTGGTGATGAAGGGACCAGGAAGGTCCCATTACAGCCTTCGAAACAGGTGAGCATCCTGTGCCCCCTTACTTGAGACCTCTGCAGTGGTGGGATCTGCACTAAGACTGTACATGAGCCTGGACCCCACCCTTTGGCTTTGGCCTGCCTGCCAATGCGCCCCATCGTGGCTGGGCTTGGGGTGTGGGGTAGACAGGAGCCAGGTTGGTCACAGGTGTGGGGACCTGTCTGTCTGCCCAGCTGGAAAGGTCTGCCTGGCCAGTGCTATTGCTTCTCTCCAGGGGCATAGGGGCATGTGCTGGCCAGGACGGGTGATAGTTTCAAGCTGATAGGCCGGCCCCGTTGCCCACTGCGTCCGTTAGGTTCCGCCGACTAGGTGTCTGGAGACATCTAGAGTGGTGTCTCTCTAAATGGATGTGGGGACCATGCTCCTGCTATGAGAGGGGAATGTTCAGCCAAAGGCTTCAGGTTGGTGGTCCAGGAGTGAGAGGAGAAACCAAGAAAAAGGATGTCCCCGGAGGAGCGCTCCTGCCCAGATGAGGTCTGTCAGAGCAGGTGGAAGCTGGGCTGGGCTGCCTAAGCATGGGTCTGTCCTGGGTCATGGCTCAGGCTGCAGTGGCATTCCTCGTGGGCCCCTAACTAACCCTAACCCTCTTCATAGGAAGGGGCTTTTCTCAGCAGTTAAGGCTCTGCTCTGAGCTTCCTTGGGAAAATTGGGCTCTGGAGAGGGAATAGCATGTCTTGGGCCTGGGAAGGATGGGGGGTCCGCGGGCACACCTGCCCAGGTGGACACATACTCTTTCTTCCATGCAGGTGTGCTCCCCAGAAGGGGGGCCGCTCCCAGCCAGCCCCTGGCACCAGAACGGCCCGGCCCAGGAGCAGCAGCAGCAACAGCCCAGCCAGTCCAGCCAGCCCCAGGGGCCCCTCCCAGCCCCAGGGCAGCCCTGCCAGCCCCAGCGGCCACCCCTGGGTCAGCGTGCTTGGCCCCATCGATCACTTCTAGGCTTGAGACAGCCCTGCCAGCCCCGGCGCCCACTTCTGGGCCCTGGTCAGCACCACCGGCCCCAGCATCTGCTTCCGGCCCCAGATCAGCTCAGCCAGACCCAGCGCTCACGCCTGGCTCAGCCCCGCAGGCCACTCTTGGCGCTTCCAGGCTCCAGGCAGCGCCTGCGGTCCATCCAGACTCCATGGCATCGCTACCGCCCACTTCGGTCCCTGTTGACCTCATGTCCCCTCTGCCGGTCTCTACTGACCATATGGCACCATTGCCGACCTTTGTGGTCATGGACCACGCTGTCCTGTGACCAACCCTGTAGGGCCGCCCCGGGACAGTGCTGCCAGCCCCCACTGACTCTGTTAGGCCAGTGCCAGCAGTGCCAACCCCCTCGGACTCTCACCTTACAACCACGCCGTCATCCCACCAACTGCCTTTCAGGCCGGTCCTGCTGCCCCCAGCAGGCACTCTTGGCTCTACATCAGCAGAGCCAGCCCCATAGATCCCTCCTGGGCCAGCCTAGCTGCCCCCAACAGTCACCAGTGGGCCCCAAGCAGCCTCAGCAATTAGTTGAAGGCTCAGAACAAACTAGTCCTCCCAAGCCTGCCCTGCTGAGCCCTAGACAGTCGCAACAGCACCAGTGCCCACGTGCTACTCCAGAGCAATCTCCCCTACCCAAACAGCCCCTCATGGGCCCGAAGAAACCCCTGCGGTCACTTATGGGCCCAGAGCATCCTCGAAAACCCCAGCCATTACTTCCTCTACCTGACCGCCCTTCACTTCTGGGTCAGCCAGGCCCGGCCCCCCAGCCTCTTTTGAGGCCCCTTTGTCAGCCGAGGCGGCAGTCCCTGCTGGACTTGGTGCCAGCTCCTCTTCCGCGGCCTTCAATATTGGGTTATCCCTTCAGGCCCCTGAGGTCACGGTGGACTCGGCACTCTGCCCCAGGGGTGGCCCGCCAAGCCTCATCTGTGAGTCCTGGAGCCTGAGGCTTATAGATAACTAACTTCTGGGTGAATTTGTTACATTACAGTTGGACTGCACTAGTGGGAACCTTCACTCTTTAGGCCTAAGATGCTTTTCCAGACTGCTTGGCTGATTGGGGCCCGAGGCCAAGGTCTAGGCCCATTGCATCAGAAGGAGAGATGGATGAACTCCATGTCACCCCACTATTCCCCCCTTGGGTGTCGGGCCTCTTGTGTTACTGTGCTGCTCACATGAGCTGCTTTGTGATGGACAACTCCTGGGAGAGCTTACACAGCCACCCTAGGGACTTGGAGCCTGTTGGGATCCCTCAGCATGTTTTGTGCCTCTAATTGCCAACACTGTCTTTGTGTCTATCTGAGTCTCTCACGCATGTGTGCAGGTGTGAGTGGTGTGTACATGTATATGTATGGCTGTATGTGGAGGGCACGTGTGATGGAGGGCCAGGCCTCACTCTCCTGTTCACCCCCACTCCTGATTCCCACCACCATATTGCCTGCCCTAAGGAGAATGGATTAGATGACTCAGGGCCACACTGAGGATTTGGTTGGCCAGATTTCAGGTCACAGTTTCTCTTCGCTGTGGGATGATGCTAGTTTCTACTTGAAGATACTCCAGCTGCATGAGAGATGTAATGGGGTGGTGACTCAGTGGCTTCTTCCCCCCTCTCTGCCCTTCCTCTGCCCCAGAGGCACCGAAGGGCAGCTGGAAGCCCTGATCTGGACTTGGTACCCCTTATGGGATCCATCTCTGATTTTGACACCTGTTACTGCAGAGCCGTCTTTCAGCCTGCACCTGTGACCAGGGATTGTTCACCTCTGTCCCAGTCCCACCTCAGGGCAGCCCCACACTGGAGTCCAAGTGGCGAAGTTGAGCTCCTGAAGGGAAGGTGACCAGAGCAGAGAGAACCTTAAACTTGGAACCTCTATGCTGGCTACCTGGGGTTCTCTGGGCTGAGTGGCCATGGGCCCCTAGTTGTACCTGGTACCTGTTCTCTTTAGTCCTGTTCACCCTTGACAGGCTCTCTCTTTTTTTTCTTTTTTTGGTTTGGTTTTGTTTTTTCGAGATAGGATTTCTCTGTATCGATAGCTTGTACTGGGCTCATTTTGTAGACCAGGCTAGCCTTGAACTTACAGTGATCTGCCTGCCTCTGCCTCCCGAGTGCTGGGAGTTCTGGGATTAAAGGCGTGTGCCACCACACCCGACTGACAGGCTCCTTTCTTATACTCAACCACAGCCTCTGAACTGAGAATTTGGGACTTATTTTTCTGATTATAAAAATAAAAAGTGCCATGCCATTTTTATAGCAGTACTAGTGTTGTATGATTTAAATGGATAATGTGTGTCTCATGATTTATTCCATGTGGTGGTTTTGTGTGTCTAGACTTGGTTTTCCATTTACTAAGTGCTAGGTAGAGAATTGGAAGTCACACTCTGTCCCGGGTCTGGGGAGATAATTGTCCTAGCTACCACCCAGGCATGAGCAGTAGAGATTTGAACCCCTCAGAACCAGGCCTATCCATGACAGTGTTTTGAGGAGGATTGGTTCCATGGGAATGGCCAAAGAGAACCTAGGGCCTGAGTTACTGCCCTGGACCTACAAGAGTTAGGGAAATGCTATTTTTTTTGTTTGTTTGTTTGTTTTGTTTTTTGAGACAGGGTTTCTCTGTGTAGCCTTGGCTGTCCTGGACTCATTTTGTAGACCAGGCTGGCCTTGAACTGGCAGAGATCCGCCTGCCTCTGCCTCCCTGCTGGGATTAAAGCCTGTGGGTGTGGTGTGTGTCCCACCATGCCCGTCAGGAAATGCTGTTCTTGTTGAGGTGCAACATCCAACAGGTCCTGTCCTGTTTGGGGCCAGAAAGAGCGTTGTAAAGTCCTGTTTGCATCCCTATTACTCGAGGGAGTCTGTTGGCTGCTGTCCCTGACTGCCTCTTAGTGGAGTGTGTGTGTGTGCCTGTGTGTCTGTGTGTATGTGCACAAATCTGACAGTGGTGGGCAGGTCAGCATAGAAGGTTGAGGGTATCATAGCCAGCTGGGTTTCTAGGACTGGGAACTAGGACTTGGCATTGTGGGCACTTGCTAAGGAAGGCTTGAACATAGTGGGACAGAGGATAGTTTACAGGTAGAGGAGTGCTGTGCACAGGCCCTGATCCCTAGATGCCACAAGGTGGCAGCAGATTCTTGAGAGCAGACACATGCATGCTTGCACTCACATATATACAAATACTCAAACAGAGTACAGTCAGCATGGGGAAGGCAGCGTCACCAGGACCCTGGTGGCTGTGTCACATACTTGGGCCATGCTCTGGAACCTGTCTTGGGGAACTGCTGTTGTGACGTACGTAGAAAGGCAAGTGTATGTAGCTGACCAGAGGTGATTCTGAACAGCTGGAGACACAGGGTCCTCTGGATCTGTCAGATTCTAGCGTTGCTGACTTACCTGTCTGACCAAAGCCCACGGGTGTGGGCCTGCCAGGACAGGCAGCTGGGGGGTTGGTTGGGCCCTCAGGTGACGTTGCCTGGAGCTGCCCTATAAGGAAGCTTGGGTCCTGACAACTGTAGGGGGCAATGGGCTCATCTCAGTTGGGATGACACGAAGACCCTTTGGAAAAGGGGTTTGGAGTTGTTAGGGCCTCATACTCTGTAGCAGATTCAGTGTACTACTCCTCCTTAGCTACAGGCAAGGTAGCATGACCAAGGAGGGGAGGGGAGCCTGAAGAAGCAAATAGGATCCCCACAGTCTAACAGGAAGGTGAACCTTGTGAGTAGTTGTAAGGTCCCTGGAAGGCTAGGTAGCCCCTGTTGTAGGACCTGGAACTAGAATGATCCTTGGGTTCCACCATGGCTGAGTCAGAATGTGAGTTGGGGCATCCAGGAGGGAAGAATACAAGCACAGGCTACTTGAACATCACTTCCCCAAGGAATTTGCAAGTGCATACGTGCATGTGTGTGTACTTGACTCACCCTGCCTTGCATGACTGCAAAGGTGTGTCTGGGTAAGGCAGATAAATATATTCCATCATGCCCTCCATGTTAGAAACACTGACATGAAGTTACCAGCCTTCCCAACCTGCTCACTGGGGTTGGCTTCATGGATCTCTGCTAATCAAAGCTCCAGCTGACAAGCCTGTAGGGGCCACACCATAGCAATCTTAGAAGAAGGGCATATGGCAGAGGGAACAATTTATACCCTGGCCAAGGAAGTGAGACCAGACCAGAAATAGAAGGACAAGTTCTCTGGGCCTTGAAGCAGCTTATCTGGTTAAAATGAGGTATTCCCCTCCTCTGGGTATTACAGGTGATTCACGGCCTGACTTGCGATCTCCATGGCTGGCTGTCACCCCTTCTAGATGTGCCCACATCCCGGTGAACAAGTGCCTTTTCTCAGCTTGAAGCAGTGACAGGTGGAATCCCCCCCCCCCCATGGTTGGCAGAGATGAAGGGAAAAGTCCTTGGGGGCTAGATTTTTAGTCCCACCACAGGGTCTCCTGGGAAGTTTCTAGAGAGTTAGATGTAGACAGGTGTGGGTAGGGCCTAGACTCAGCAGCACCGTTGGTGGAGGTAACACATGGGCCACACAGATTTAAAATGTCTCATAAAACACACCAGAAGTAAACCATTAGAAAGGATTGTTTTTGTTAAAGATTTATTATGTATATACAGTATTCTGTCTGCATGTATGCCTATACTCTAGAAGAGGGCACCAGATCTCATTGTAGATGGTTGTGGGCTACCATGTGGTTGCTGGGAATTGAACTCAGGACCTCTGGAAGAAGAGCCAGTGCTCTTAACCTCTGAACCATCTCTCCAGCCAGGATTGTTTTGTATTTTGAAGCAGGTTTTTCCATGTAGCCCTGGCTATCTTTGTAGAACAAGCTGACCTCAAACTTAGAGATCTTCCTGCCTCTGCCTCTGGAATGCTGGGATTAATAATAAACATCATTTTAAGTTTGCTTTCTTAAAGTTTTATCATTTTAAAATTTAATAAGTATGAAATCAGTAATGGACTAGGGGTGCAGACTTGTGATCCTAGCATTTGGGAGACTCAGGAAGGATCATGAGTTTGAGGTCAGTTTCTGCACTGAGTGTTAAGAGATCTAGCACAAGGGCCTGAGGATACAGGAGATATGTTTTGGGGGTGGGAGAGGAGCCAGCAGAACTCAGACACTTAAAGGATCTTACATACTCAGTGATAGCAGCTATGGGGAAAAGGCTTCCTCCTAAATATGAGGCCTACATTTGCAAGACACTGAGGGGAAGTCAGGAGAGGAATTCAAAGCAAGAGCCTGGAGGTAGGAACCATGGAAGAAGGCTGCTTGTTGGCTTGCTCTCTTGCTTAATGCCCAGCTAGCTTTCTTACACTTCCCACACTTGCCTATGAGTGGTGTGGCCCACAGTGGGCTGGGTATGACCACTGTATAGGTATGACCACAGTCAGTCTGATCAAGGCCCTCATTTCTTCAGTTGTGGTCTCTCTCCATGCTGATTCTAGGTTGTGCTAAATTGACAATAGAAACTAACTAGGACAAGTGATAAGAAATCTCTTGCTAAATTAACTTAAAAAAGATGATCACAACACTTGGGGGACTGAGGCAGAAGGATGACAAATTAGAGTTCATAGTGGTGTTCTGCCTCAAATACTGAGTGGGACAGTCTGATCTGCCCTGTGTTTGCCGTTCTGAATTTCAGCATGTGTCTCATCAGTCAGCTTCCTCCTCTTTCAGGTTACACAACAATCTGTTGGTATTTCAGGCACATTGGCTTGTTGATGGCTTGTTAGCCTCCCTAGAATGCGGATAGCTTAATATCTCTCCTACATCTACATACCAAATAACCTAACCAGGATTCCAACCCAGGCAATAGTGATGCCCTTGGTCAGCCCTGCAGACTGGTTTTCCTTGGCCAGCCTGTAGGTAGGCAGTGGGGTTTCCCTGTAAGTTTGACCCATGTGAGAGGATCTTTAGAGGGTTCCATCCACCCCAAGTTGAAGCCCAGCTTTCTGTATGTTGTATGAAATCCCTCAGGACCAAACTTCCCTTGGGCTAACTCACCTTTGTGGAGTTTTTCTCTGGTTGTCCACAGCCAGGCCTATCTACCCTTACAAGCTCTACACATGCCTAGGCAAAACTGCCTGCTGGGTGGCCATTGTTTGCTTGGGTTTTCTGGGCGGTTTGGGCAGGATAGATCCCACTGAAGGTGTGAGCTAGTCTCACAGAAACCCAGGTCTATTCCTTTCCTTTTCTGTGAAACTAGCTCCTAACAGCCTACTCTCAAAGTTATCAGGGAGGACTGGTGAGTTTAGCTTGCTTTGTCTTTAGTTGGCATCTGACAGTATCTTTTCTTCACTGTGATCAGAAGTTTCTGCTGCCTCAGGCATTGGGAGGTCCCTGTCCCTGAAAGCCACCTCTGGGATCCCTACATGCCCGCCTTAGTTTATCTTTGCCAGGCGTCTTTTCTCAGCAGGGCCCTAGACCTGTGGCTGCCTCATTCCCAGTGACCTGGAAATGGCTGCCTTCCTGAGGACTGGATGATAACTTTTATACTCCAGCAGTACCTCATGTGTCTTGTGTGTATTATAGTAGGAAGGACTTGTTTTTTACTTATTTATTTATTTATTTATTTATTTATTTATTTATTTACGAGACAGGGTTTCTCTGTGTAACCCTGGCTGTCCTGGACTCACTTTGTAGAGCAGGGTGGCTTTGAACTCACAGATACTGCCCGCCTCTGCCTCCTGAGTGCTGGGATTAAAGGCGTGCGCCACCACGCCCTGCAATATTTTTTTTGATAGTGTCATATATGTATACAATGTATCATATCCTCTGCACTGCCTTTTCTCGCTTAGTAGCATCTCTTTTATAGGCCTCTGTCTCTATCCCTATAAAGTGAGACTGTTCATAATAGCATAATGTTCATAATGTCTTCAGAGTATGAAAATGAGAAGTGAAGGGTAAGTCAGCGGAGTATGATGATGACTGTGCCTATAGTTCATCTTCACCTACAAAGCCACCCTTGGCTGCTTGAGATCCTGTCTTCAAAAAAACATAAAAAGGCCAGCGCTCTCTGTGAGTTCAAGGACAGCCTGGTCTACAAAATGAGTTCAGGACATACACAGAGAAACCCTTTCTCTATAAAACAAAAAACAAAAACAAGAAGAAAACCATAAAAAGGTGCTAGCAGACTTGAACTGAATGTGTGGTGGTTACTATTCTTACTATGAATTTAGTGATTTCCTCCTCTCACACCACTTGGTTGGTTTGATACCCAGATCCCTGGAGGCTCATCTTTGTCCTCGTCTGTAGACTAGTCCCCTTCTTTAGCACCACTGTGGCCAAGCCAGACTGATTTGAGTGTAATAGCTGCATGGAGAAGCACCTTTGGGTTGGGCCAGGGAGGAGCACTCAGGACCCAGGGTGCGGAGGAGCAGGAGGTTACTACAATGGGCTCCTATAGCTCCCTGCAGATCCCTGTGAACAGAAATGCGTTTGGAGCATCTTTGCTCAAGGCCTGTGTGATGAGGCTCAGCCTCTGCATGATACATTATCATAGAACTTACCTGTCTGAACCCTAGGAGGATGTAGAGAAGCTTGAGGGTGGTCAATACTCAGCTCCCCAACCATGCTGAGTGTAGGAACACAATCAGTCCCAGACCTTCAGTAGGGCTACTATGCCACGCAGAGGTAAAGATGGTTCCTGCTCCCAAGTTGCTAAACTCATGCTGTGAATTAGGGAAAGAAATCAGCTAGCAGTCTGTTAACTATTAGGCCTTGCAATTGTTGACTGAATACTTGAGGTAAGCAACTTGCAAGAAAGGAAGATTCAGGGCTGGAGAGATGGCTCAGAAGTTAAGAGCACTGGCTGTTCTTCCAGAGGTTCTGAGTTCAATCCCAGCAACCACATAGTGGCTCATAACCATCTATAATGAGATCTGGTGCGCTCTTCTGGACTGAAGAAGAAGGCATGAAGGCAGAGCACTGTATACATAATAAAGATTCAGGGTTTCAGAGGTGTTCCGTCTGGGCTCCTGGGCTTGTTGCTTTGGGTCTGTGAATCCTAGGTTTCCAGCAGTGCCAGAGGCTGGTGCCTTTAGGAGATGGTCCCATTTCACTTTCACAGGGACCTTCAGTCATCCTTTGTGCCACCAACACAGAACTGATAGGGTTCTAGCAGTAGCAGACAGGGCCAGAGGAGATGAATGTGGTGGTTGCTAGTTGCAACCCCGAGAGTGCTGCTTTCTGGACTGTGTCTAATACAGCTGAACAAAACACACACAGATTTGTGCCAGTAACTGGGACAATAGTGAGGCACTTGGAAATTGAATGTGGGTCCTCTGCAAGAGGAAGATATGCCCTTAACCACTGAGCCGTCTTACTCTCTACTGGGGACAGTAGTAAACAATGACATCTAAGCATATGGAGGCAGCCAGGTAGATCTGGGATGGGTCCCCTCCTGGTCAGGTGATATTATAGCTCAGTTCTGAAGAGAGAGGACTGTTTGGAGTGCCCAGGTTTGGGTGCCTGTGGGGTGGAGTTGGCAATGCTTAGCCCTGTGGTCAAGAGTAGGGGACCATTAGGCCTAGACACAGCAAAATAGCAAAGGTGAGTTTCATATCTGCTGGCTGAGGTCCTTTGCTGTGCCAGCACCTGTTCTACGGTCTCAGAAGACATGGGAAGCCAGGGCTCAGACTGACAATGAGTAGGGGCTATGAGTTGGGGAGCAGAGACATCACATAGTCTTGCTCAGTGAACCAGGGTTGCTGTGGCTGTGGACTCCTGGCACAGCTCACTGCAGGAGGGCATCAGTTACTTGGGTAACACTGGGCCAAGCTTGGACCCAAGACACGTCATCTCTAGGGAGCCTCCAGAGTCCTTCAGGAGGCCACTGTCATCTGAAAGGACAACAGCAGAAAGCTAGAGGACCAGGGGTCAGCGACCAGAGGATATGGGAGGGCCAGAGCATGGGCACAACACATATGTGTACAGGGTCACATACAGCATGCTGTAAATATAGGGTGTACTATACACATGATGTATTATGCACATGGAATGCCATGTATTCAACATGTACCTGTGACATACAAGAAGTACCATACATGCAGGGAGGGCCTGGTGTGTGCATCTGACATGCTGTGTATACAGGACATACTAAGGTAGCAGTGCTGCAGGATTGTCTTCTATTAGCTCTTCACACTGGGAGGGGGAGCCTAACCACTCCTCCACCTCTCTGGCATCTCCTGGGTCTGGGATGCCTGAGGGAGCTGCTACCCTTGCAAGGACTTCCCAGGGCTTACAGCAGAAAGCAGCCAGGCAGTCTGACTCCTTGTCCCCATCTTGGCAAATGCAGAGGTCAGGTGGGGTGTAGGAGGCCACATTTGCCTGAGTATGAAAGTTTGAGGTGATGCGAATGTCTCCCTAGGAATATTCCAGCTAGCATGTGACATCAGATTCTCATGCACACTCTGCAGGTCATGCCCTGCACTTACTCAGGGTTGCTGTTCCTACTGTCTTGTGTGTATTCTCAGCCTGAAGAATGGGTTTCTGGGGTCCAGTGGCCCTGGTGCCCCTTTGAGGTCTTCAAGGCATGAAGTTGTCTGGGGAGCAGGTGAGGTGTGCACACTGGGTAACGCATGTTTCATGGACAGGAACATGGTAACATATGTGTCCATGTGTGTTCTTTGGGTCTGAGCCCTGGTAGACTTTCTAACTTCTGGGCCCTTCATCTTCTGCTCATCAACAGATGGCTCAGGGCCCAACTTTTGGACAGACTAGTTCTGTGCCCAAAACCCCAGCGTATCTGAGAACCAGGGTAAAGCACATGTTTGCTGCCTGGGACAGCAGTGCACTTGGCCACCAGCCCTGGAAGCAATCACTTCCATGTGTGGCCTGGAGCTGAGTAGGGGGAATGAGGCATCTCATTGCTAAAGCCACCATTTCTTGGCTACTGGAGCCCTCTCCCACCTTGCTAGTCTGGCTGCCCTGTTCAGAGGAACACCAGCTTGCAGAAGCTGATTGCTTAGTGTTCAGGAAATTCACAAGCTGTTAAACTGTTGGTGGCTTAAGGCAGACCTTGGTGTGAGCAATTACTCTGGAAACTGGCAGGCGTTCCTGGCAGCCTCCCACTCCCACAAAGCTGGTTTACCACACAACACTGGCTTTGGTTTGGTCTTATGAGTTAGAGTTAAGGCTCTGTCTGACCAAGGAGTGTTCTTCCAGCTCTCATGCTCTGTGGCACCTGCAGAAATCCATGCACTGCACCGTGCCTCAGCTTCTCTACCTGCCCAGTCGGTAGCATGTGCACAGAAATAACAGTGAATAGTTCCAGGTGCCAGTTCTTGCCAGCTTATTGTAGTTTTTGTTCCATGTCCTACCCAGTCTCACACCAGGAAGTAGGGAGTGTTTCACTAGTACATGCTGGGCTGCAAGATGGGTGCAGAGAGGATACTAATCAGCATTGTAAGCTTGGATGCCCAATAGGACAATATGGGCCTTTTCTTAGGTCTTGTGAGTTCTGTCTGTCTGGGCCCCTGATCGTTGCCCCTCCTCCATGTCACCTCCTGGAATTCTACTAGCCCCTTGCCTGGGAGCCTTCCTCCTTGCAACTTTCCCATAGATCAGCACAGCCCAGAGCCAAGGATAGAATCCCACCAAGACTGAGGGCCCATAAAAATTCTAGCTCCAAGGCTGCCAGTTTTGGTTCTAAACCTGCTTCTTGGAGCTACCAGTGACCCCAGGCTTGTGAGTCCTCAGGTGCTGTCCAGAGATACCTTGGGTCATGCTGGTGTCTGGCAAGTACATGGTCAAGAACAATTAAAACCCGGGGCTAGAGAGGTGGCTTGGTGGCAAGAGCACTGGCTGCTCTTGCAGAGGACTTGGATTCACTCCCCAGCACCCAGATGGTTGTTCACAGACGTGTAACTCTAGTTCCAGGAGATCTGACTGACCTTTTCTGGTCTCCTTGGGCACTGCATGCACATGGCACACTGACATATATGCAGGCAAAACACCTATACACAAAATAAAAATGAATAAAACAAAATAATTATAAACCATCAAACCACTGGGCCAAAGAGATGACTCAGTGTTCAGATTCCTGGGACCCACATGGTAAAAGGAGAGAAGCAAGTTGTCTTCTAGCTTTACGTGTACTGTGGCATGTATACTTACACACAAAATAATGTATAAAGTAAGTCCCTACATGAGGCTGGATGAGAGACCAGACATGAGGCTCAGTCAACATGGTTAGCCTACAAGACTAGTAAAAGAACTGTGGTCTCAGGGGTGACCCCAGAAACTCACAAGGGACTGTAAGGAAGAGGTAGAGACAGAGACTCGATATGGCTATGTCCACCTGGGATGCATGTGCAGTTGCATGGACTTCATGTTTGGGGAGATCCTGCTCCACATCCAAGCCCTGGAGAACAGCTATTCAGAAATACCTGCCTGTGGCTGTGTATGGGAGCTGTGTGAGTAGGTAAAGTGTCTGTGTTCCCTGCCTGAGGCTTGGCTTCCAGCCATTCCCTGAGACCTCCTGGACTGCTGAGGCTTCACAGGAGCCTGCTGCCAGAGACACACAGACATGTTGCAGGAACAGACTTTAAATGATTGGACCATCCTTGACCTCTGTTCTGTGTGTGGAGCCTCCCAAACTGGAGTACACTAACTAACTAGCCCAACTCTGTCCATCAATTGGTTATGAAACACAGTCAACAGAGGCAGCAAGCCTGCCTGCATTGTGCCGTAGAGCAGTCCTTTCTAGGATGGTCCTCCCACCGTTCTCTGCCTCCTAACCCTGCTATTGTCTTTCAGGCTATTTTTTTTCTTACATTTACTGAGAGCCATGTGATTTTGAAGGCTCTATGCATGATAGGATATGTGTCTGCATGTCCATTGTCCAGAACAGTGCAGGATAAGATCTCAGGGAAAGGCTGGCATGCCTTTAATCCCAATACTGGGGAGGCAGAGACAGGCAGATCTCTGTGAGTCAAGGTCAGCCTGGTCCAGGACTGCCAGGGCTCTGTTAAAAAGAGAAAGCCTGTCTTGGGGGAGGGGGGGTTCTTAGGAATGCTGGCTCATTGGTTGGTTGACTGTTTAGTTGGCTGGCTGGATGGATGGATGATTAGCTGATGGGTAGCTGGTTACTTGGGTGGATGAGTGTGTAAGTGGCCCAATATAAATACAGGTACTCTCTCCTGCCCCCTTGGAGCAAACAGGCTACCTTCTGGCTCTAGGCAGCCAAAGAGATGGAAACATGGCATCTCTGGCATAGCTAATAGGAAACCTTCTCAGAGCGAGTAAGAAACAGGAAAGACCCAAAGGACAAGTAGCTTGGTCTGTTTTGGATCCACCTGGTTATAGGAGTAGGTGACAACTGTCCCCTGTATCTGTGATTGCAGTGGTTTAGAGAATACAGGATTCAGTTAGCTCTATAAAACTGCAGAAAATGGGGGTTTCAACCCTGAAGATAGACACCAGCCCACCCCACCTACAGGGTTCCATCATGAAGTCCTAGGGTACAGCACTCACTCCAGTGTCTGGTTTAGAGAAAAGATGACTTCTGTATGCTTGTGGTAAGCAGAAAGCATGACCTATGTTCTCACAATTCAACTGCATAGGTGTTTGTCTCAGCCCTCATGAGTTGGCAGTGAGTCTTTATCCACTGTGGGTCAGAAGAAAGAACACCCCTATGGCAATCTACCTGATGACAGAGATAGTAGATTCTCAATGGGTCCAGTAATGAAAACTGCGGTAGTTCAGTCAGCGGCCCCGACCACCCTCAGCCTCAGCTCCTCAGGCCAGCCTAGTTTATCTGCACTCTACCTAGACCCCGCGCTAACGACACTGGCCTTCACTTCACTGGGGCCTTACACATTTGCCTGGGTGAGGGACCCCCATTTGGCCATCTGAACATGCACTAGCATTCAGTCTTGACCTTGATACTTTGTTAGCTCCGAGAGGAAAGGGGTATGGATTCCTGGAAGTCTGGGGCTGGGGAGAAGCTGGCAGACATGAGGCTTAAGCCAATTCCAGTCCCTAAACTGGTTCTAGGACTGGCACATGCTTGTGGTGAAATGACTGGCTGGATTCTGAGGACTTTGACCAAACCCATAGCAGTGGCTCTGGGATGTGAGATCAGGACAAACATTCATGTGCATTCACATAGCCCCTTAACTGTACCCAGTTTGTTCATGAGGAGACCAAGCTCATCCATACAAAGATGGGGAATGTTCCCTGTTAAACAAGCCAGAGAACTGCACTGGGCAGAAGTATGAGGTCATCATGCCTGTACATTTGTGCTCATGTCTGGGGCCAGGAGTTGGCCTCTGCAAGTACTCCCAGGGTGCTGTGAACCTACCTGTGCAGGAACCACCTGGTGCCAGTGATGTCTGTCTGTTCGAGCTCAGCCTTGCCTGGGCCTGTTTTCTTTCTTTAAGTTGAGAGTGAAATAGGCTGCCCTAAGGGCTGTTCCAAACAGCCAGCAGTCTCAGAAGGTTGTAAAACACTAAGGATGATAGCCAGTGTCAGCTAGCCCCTGAGATTTTTTTCCTGAACCCTCAACAGTGTATCAGCTCCATCCTTCGAATAGCAAACCGAGGCATCCAGGGGCCAAGAAGTAGCTCCAGGTCACATACCTAAGGAGGCACTGTGCGCACAGGTGTATTGTCTCGATGTGGTAGAGGCCTGTCCAGCCGAGGCATAGCCTCAGCAGGAAGAGGCCAGACTGTGGGCAGGGAGATCAGGCCTGGTTTGTGTCCTCTCAGCCCCCTAGGCACTTCAAAGTCAGTGACTGGAAGGACCAAGGACAGAGCCAGTGGTGGTGTGGCTCCTTGGGACATTTCTTTCTTGTCTGGTGTTGAATTTGCAAGCAGTCAGCCAGGTGGGTTTCCTGGCCTTGCTTCTCTCTGTGCTTCCTTCTGTCTCTCACAGCAGACACATGTCCTCAAGTTAAGGGGAACTGTCTCTCTGCCTCATTTGGCACTTCCAGCCCTGAAATGAGTCTAGTTCCAAGTGGCTTTTGTGAGGAGGGCATGACCCTGGTCAGTGCATATTTGTCTGAGATTTTTTTCTCCCTGTCCCCAGATGAAAGTCGCCATGACCAGAGGGGGTGACCGGAACAGTGACGACGACAGTGTCCTTGAAGCTTCCAGCTCTCAGCGCAGCAGCTCCCGGGACCAGCTGAGTGATGTGAGTATCTACCACTGACATTCTGGGGGCGTCCTGCAGGTACCCCACGGCTGTGACCATGCCTGGCAGTTTACATGGAGGCAGCTCACGAGCAATTAGCAGTTTGTCTTCCTTCTCCAAAACGTAGTTTTTCACAAATTAGGACCTCACCAGTAGGAGGGGTTTAAATGAAGGACAGCAGTTAGGAGGTGACCCGGAGCCCATCTGTAATATTAAGTATCTCATGGTGGACGGACATCCTCCTGCCCTAGGGCAGATGCTATACCAGCACCCTGCAATGATGCCTGGGTAGAAATGACTCCACAAATGTATCTGAATCCATAGATGTCATGCCATGGTTGAAATAAAGCAGAGTGGACAGCTGCACATCTTGGCATGGGTCCTGAGCTACCTGGGGCTGGTGGTGCTGGGTAGGGGTGCACATGAAGCGATCTGAATTGGGGATCTATCAGTGTCCCTCAGAGAGGATCCTGGGTGCTAGGTCTCTGGGATAGTCAGCCACAAAGCCAGGTGGAAGGGATCTGGAGCCTGTCACAGGGCTGGCCTAGTGGGCATAGCCAGGGCAACCTTGAGCCTTCAGGCTCAGCCAAAACTGAGGCATAGGGACTCAAGAACTGGGGTAGATACAGAGGGGCTACTTGTGGAGTTGGCTGCTGACACCAACCCTGCCCAGCTCCTGAAGTGGCCTCAGGGTGGTGCATTTTTTTGAAGGACTAAATTGAATGAGTCGTGTCTCATTATCATTTAAATAGGGGAATGGGGGTGCAGCCTGCTGCCGCAGAGGGAGGCATAATTGCCAGGCTCCTGATCTTGTTGCCTCAAGATGGGAAAATAGGCTGGTAATTGTCTGGGGCCGCAGGGCTGCCCTAGTTAGCAGTCTAATTGTGGCCCAGGATGAATGAAGCTGCACTCTGAACACAGCTCCACGTGAAGCCAAGAGCTCACCAATTATGCCCTACCCCCACACCATCAGCTGCTTACTGCTGCTGGCAGGTGGGACCCAACCAAGTGTAGAATTGGGTGGGCTCTGCCCTCCAAGCAGTGACCCTAGGTAGTCTGTAGGAAAGGATTTCAGGGATTGCTTTGGAAGAAGGGAGGATTGGAGCTTGGCTTACTAGCTTCCATTTCCCTTTGCTGGCTCTGTGTTCCCCCATCTTGTTGTCACAAGTCATCATGAAGTTCCCCTGCCACCCAGCCCCCACTATGCACTTTGCAGTAACTCTCCTTGCACCCCTCCCTGCTACAGCTTCTGTTGAATGTGCGCACACACACACACACGTGATTGAACCTGGTGCATGGCCCGTCTTTGGGACTATGGAATCCCTGGCAGCCTGAGCTGTTTTTGGGTCCTAATTCCAGCCTCGATCATGGTTGTGGGCTAACCCTTAGGCTACCTGGCCTGTAGGGCCCATGCCCATGCTAGCACCCTCCTCCAGAAGGGTCTTCCAGCTTCACAGTTCCAGAGGAGCTGTGGGTAGGCTAAGGGCGTCTCTGTGGGGCCACCCAAAGCTGCTGCTGGCCCTGTCCAAATCACAAGAGAGACCACTGCTTCAGAGGAGGCCCCAAAAGCCCTCTGGTGCAGGAGAGGACTGCTCAGCCCTGTGGCCTTTCCTGTCACTGACTCTCTCCCTACTTTCTCCCACAGAGCTCGGCACAGGCGGTTTCCGGGAGAGGCTACTCAGTAAGTCTGCAGCCCTTCCTCCTTTGCTGTCTTGTCCTTCCTTGCCTCAGGACCGTCCCTCAGCCATAGCTGCTTCACAGCTCCAGTGCCCAGAGGCCTCTACCACCCTGGAAGCTTCCCCTTCAGGATCCTGGTTGGTTCTGACCTCAACAGCTGCTGGGCAGGCCCAGGGTGGACATGCCCCTGAGCTGAGATTCATGGGGAGCTTGATGCTTAGGGCACACATAAGACAGAGTCTCCAGGACTTTGGCCAGGAACCTGAGGTGGGTCCTGTGCAGGTGAGCCGGGTACCAGGAAGTGGGGAGCCCCAGGCCGCTGACTGCTGCCGCTGGAGCGACTAGGGACCAAAGAGTCTTTGGTGTCCATGATGCCTGTGCTGTGAGCAGACAGACATACTCCAGCCCCCAGCCCCATCTACCTGCTAAGGGGGCTTGGGCTTAGACGGGAAATGGAGAAGTCTAGACTCCTTTGTGTGGAGAGACTGTGGGGAGAGGAATGTGTGCCCAAATGGTGGGCTGGTGGCCCATGAGAGCCCCATTGGGGTGGGTAGGATGGCATTCAGCAAGCTCATGCTGCAGACATCCCTGTGTGGGCAGCCATATGCAGGATACCTGCTTGGTGACATCCACTAGGGGCGTGACCTCAGGTGCAGGCAATTCCCTCCTCCACCTGTGTTTGTGGAGTGGCCCTGGCCCCGACCAGAGCAGCTCCTGCACCTCAAAATGACTTACTTCATTTTCCCGTCAGTATCAGGAGAAACATTAATGACATCATAAAACCTCGGGCTTCATAAAAGCCATTTCTGCAGATTTATAGCCGTTTTGGCTCATTGGAGGGCTAGGGCTGGAACTCCACCTGCCTCATCCCTGCAGCCCTAATTTACTGTCAGTTAGGGCCTGCCTGGTTCCTCTCTAAATCACAGTGGTTTTTTTATAGGGTATATAATTAACCCATTAGTTACCCAGTGGTGTCTAATGGAGCAGGTCCCCCAACCCTGGTATCTACCCTGGGATTCTTGGACACTGGAAGGAAAACAAAGGAGGAGCTGAGATAGATCAGCAGCTCAGCTCAACAGACCTTTTCTTTTTTTTTTTTTTTTTTTTTTTTTTGGTTTTTCGAGACAGGGTTTCTCTGTGTAGCCCTGGCTGTCCTGGACTCACTTTATAGACCAGGCTGGCCTCGAACTCGCAAAGATCCGCCTGCCTCTGCCTCCCAAGTGCTGGGATTAAAGGCGTGCGCCACCACCGCCCGGCTTCAACAGACCTTTTAGAGGTCAGGTGGAGCTACCTGCCTTGGTGGGCCTGGTATCTTCTCTGTCTGCATTCCTCACTTCCCTAACCCCACCCCCTCAATTGTCCACCTGTGGGGTAGAAGGCCAAGGCCCATCAGACCTCGCTCCACTTTCAGCCTGGGTTTGGCTGAAATAGTACAGCATTTGGGCCTTGTATTTGATCTTAGGGGTTATGGACATCTTGGAGAGATGATTCCTGCAGGTGGCCACCTAAAGGGACCTTTCTTTTTTTTTTTTTTTTTCCTTGATTTTTTTATTTCTTCAAGTTACATCTCAATCGCAGTCCCCTCCCTATTCCCCCCTCCAGTCCCACCCTCCCACCCTCACCCCCCATCCTCTTCCCTTTTTTTTTTTTTTTAAGTTTAAGGTATATCTTATTTCCCCTACAGTTTCCCCTAAAGGGACCTTTCATAGGGCGACGTGTACCCTTCTTTGTAGGGTGTGTCCTTGGGCAGCCTTGTTCACACCTGAGCACTGAGAACAGCAGCCCTTGAGAGTAGTTGTGATGTCCCTGGTATGACTGACAGGCCTTCTCTGCCACCCTTCCCGGTGCAATATCCTGATGCTCCTGAGAATGGCCCTGTGGCCAGGACTGTGGTGGACACTGGGGAGTAAGCTGCTAAGAACTCAGACCAAAACCTGCTTCATAGAAGGCTCCATTAGCCACAGCAAAACCTACAGGTAGTATTTTGGAACTGTGGGGGCTGAAGCAGCCAGAACTGGAGTCAAGCCACCCATGTCTGGGCCGACACCTGGGCAAAGGTTTAAACCTAGGCCCCATATCTGTCATGTAAGTTTCCAGGGGTCTGAAGCATCTCATCAGTAGGAACAATGGTATGTCTTGGAGCATACTCCCGATGCTATGACCCTGTGTGACACTAAAGTGTTGGACCCTGCACGGTTCTACATCTAATCCAAGTTAGATAAGTGATCTCTGACCTACCTGTGGTAAAGCAGACAGACCTGAGACCCCTGGAGTGTCTGAGGCATCACTGCTCTGAGCTACCAGGCCATTTTTGTGCTTCAAGTCCACAATCATCATACAAGCCTTCTCCCCAAGACCTTGCTTTTCTGTGTTCTTAAAAAGCCTACAATTAACTTGCCAGATGCTTGTAGCTTAGCCTCCAGTGGCAGCTGCATGGGAGTGACAGATGGTGGCAGGAAGGGAACCAGCTGGTCCAAAGTATGGCTGCAGGGCTCCCATCTGAGCAATAGACCCAGGAGGGCCTTGGAGCCTGCACCTAGATCCTAGGCCTGAACAGCTTAGGGCCCAGCACATGCAGGTGTATTACACCTGACTTGAGTCAACAGATCTCTAGGGTCCTCCTGTGTAGAATTTCCTGTTCCAGAGTGCATTGTAAGCCCTGACACCTGTAAGCTATCTCCACCAGGGACCTCATATCCATTTGTCCTATGGGTTCAAGTGGGTGCTGAGCTCTAGGCGGACAGGAAGAGACAATGAATTTACAGAAATTCAACTGCCTCCCCAGTGCCAGGATTAAAGGTGTGCTCCACAATGCCTGGCTTCAGCCTTCTTCTTCTTCTTCTTCTTCTTCTTCTTCTTCTTCTTCTTCTTCTTCTTCTTCTTCTTTTTTTAATTACTGAATTAATTTCGTAATACTAGGAATTGAACTCAGAGCCTTGTACACACTAGGCAAGGATTCCTCCACTAAACAAGACCCCAAGCCTGCAAACTGTGTTTTAAAGTAGGTAAATTTTGCTAAGATTTATTCCCATAAAAATCCCTAGTTATTGCTCATCCATAATAGCTTTCATCCTGAAAGTTAGGAATGCTGCCTCCCCAATATGCCATCAAATGTTTGTTAGTACCATAAAATTAATCAGAAAGTGATTTTCTTAATTAGGTTGCTCACAGTCAAGGATATGATGCTGTATCTCCTGTAAAGCAGAGCTTAGAGGATTCCTTTACAAAAAAGAAAATGAGAACAATTTCTATACGTAAAAAACACCAGTCGGGTCCGGGATGTGATGGCGCACGCCTTTAATCCCAGCACTCGGGAGGCAGAGGTAGGCGGATCTCTGTGAGTTCGAGGCCAGCCTGGTTTACAAAGAGAGTCCAGGACAGCCAGGGCTGTTAGAGAAACCCTGTCTTGAAAAACCAAAAAAAAAAAAAAAAAAAAAAACACAAAAACACCAGTCGATCTCCCTACACCCAGTGCTAAGAATGTTCTAGAAGTGCCCATGCCCAGCAAGTGTAGACATTGTCTAGGACCAGTAGCCATAGTGGAGCTGAGCTATGTGAGGGGCTAGTGAGGTGCAGACTGGAGACCTAGCCGGCCTGTGGGGTTGGATTTTTGATATTACCCCTGCTCTGCAGATTAGGTCTCAAGGCTCAAAGTGACTGCAGAACACACCTGCCAAACTCTGGCTACAGGGAGAGTTTATTAGGTCCAAGATTTCATCTCCCTTCATTCCCTAAACACACACAACTTCTGGTCTTCCACATGGCAGTATGACTCAAAGTTCCCTAAGTCCCTTGGTCATTGTTAGAAAGGAACTGTTGGGGCTGGAGAGATGGCTCAATGGTTAAGAGCACTGGCTGCTCCTCCAGAGGACCTGGGTTCAATTCCCAGTACCCATATGGCAGCTCACAACTGTCTGTAACTCCAAGATCTGACACCTTCACACAGACACACATACAACCAAAACACCAGTGCACACAGAATAAAAATACATAATTTTTTTTAAAAAGGAGCTGTCTAAAAAGGCACCCCTCCACCTTGGTTCCTGGAGCACGGTCAGGAGCCCTGGTAGCCCCAGACAGCCTTCCCTGTCCTGCAGTCTTTCTCATTGTAGGGGCCAGCTACAGATGTGAGAAAGGAATTACTCATTTCTTTGCTCTTCCTCCTTGAGTAAGTGTTCAGTGAGCATCGCCTGTGTCAGCCGCAGTAGCACACAGCTCAGAGCCCTGCAGAGAACAGTGGTAACAACAAATGGGTGGCGCCCCTAGCAACCCTCGCCTCGTGGACTGGATAAGCCTCCAGCCCCATCACACTGGTCCCATCAACTCAGCTGTGTCCCTGCTTCTGGTCTTAGGTCTCTACACCTTTAGGCATGGGCACTTCCAGAACATTCTGAGTATTGAGTGTTAGGAGGCCTGGTTATGGGTGGTGAGTGACAGGAGAGGCAGAAGGACCAGGTAGGTATAGTCTTTCTTAGTGTGGCAGGGTAGCATGTGTAAGCCATGCCTAAGGGCACCCATGGGAAGGCCCTGCAGTGGAAGCCTAAGTGTGCTTGAGGAGCCACAGGCAGGAGAAGGTTCTGGTGGAGATGCTGAAGGTTGAGGTTCCTGGACAGTGGAGCCCAGGGAAGCCCTGGCTGTGATGTAGCATAAGAGAGCCATCGAGGGTTTACAGGAGGGTGGGTTGTGATGGGAAAGTGGCATTATCTTCTTCCCAGTCGTGATGGTTAAAGTAGGCTGAAGATGCTTTTGTGGGAGGGCAGGCCTCAAGGTCAGACACAGAAGGGCTCAGGGTCCCACCAGCAAGCAGTTCCTGCCAGAAAAGTCCCTTGACACCTTGCACAGGGTGCAAGATGATTATTATGGTTGCCTTTCAGCAAAATCAGAAGGCTTTTATTACTATTATTACTTGATTTGATTTGATTCTTTAAAGACAGGTTTTCTCTGTGTTGCCCTGGTTGTCCTGGAACTAATTTTGTAGACCAGGTTGTACTTGAACTCACAGAGATCCACCTGCCTCTGCCTCCCGAGTGCTGGGATTACAGGCGTGTGCCACCACGCCCTGCTATCATTCATTCATTCATTCATTCATTCATTCATAGTGTGTATGTATGTGTGTGTATATGCCTGTATGAGTTTATATGTACCATGTGCTTCTAGTTTCCTTTGGAGGCCAGAAGAGGGCTTTACATTCTATAAAGTTGGAGTTACAGGTGGCTAAGAGCCACCCAGTGTAGGTGCTGGGAACCAAACCCAGATCTTCTGCTCTTAACTGCTGTGCCAACCCTCCAGTCCCTCAAAAAACTTATTTTAAATCATTGGGTTGTAAACCCCTAATGTCTCAATGAGCTACTTACTTCTCAACACATCCCACCAGTGCCCCCAACTAAGGAGTCACTGAGGGCTGCTGAACCTGGGGTGTGCTTCTCACTGCCCTCTACATTTCAGATCAGGAAGTGTGCATGAGGATGTCAGTAGGGCTGGGGCTTGACTCCCAGGGCAGCTCATAGGAGCTTTCTTCTCTATCAACAGACAGAGCCACACTCCTGTATCACATAGTTTAGGTGACACGTCTGCCTAACAAATAACCCTGAGGGTGGTTGTGAGGCTTGTGTGAAATTTAGTCCACAGATCAGGAGTTCACACAGGACCCTGAAGGACATGAACAGCTGTTCCCCAGCGTCTGCAAGGCCAGGACAGCTTCATTCACGTATTCTCAAAGTGAGGCTGGTTCTCCGTGCTTCTGTGAATAGACCCTCAGGGTCTAATCCTCATATGGTCTCTGTGGCTAATATTTTGATTACAGAGACCCTACCTGTCTTCTTCCACAGAGGCCACACCAGGCCTGGACCCTCACTGAGCGTCTGTAGTGTGCAGGGTCGGGACAGAGGTTTTGCCTCAGGAGCTAAGCTCCTGTGAGCCTAGGATTCCCTTACACAGCTTGAAGGATCCCCAGAGACTGCGTATAAACTGGAACACTGTTCACTACTGAAAGAGTGTCTGTTCTAAAGATTTTGAGATGGCGTACTCCCTGGGCATCAGCCTCTACTTGAGGTATCACCTCAGCCTTTGGCCCAGATGCCAGTCTCTGCAGACTCCAAGGTTGTGGGAACCCTGCCTGATTACAGAAACACTCGAAGGTTGCAGTATGTGGAAAGGGTGACAGGACAGATCTCTTCCAGACCCCAGGCAGGCCACTGCCAGCCCTTGAACCCATCCTGTGTGGCTGAGGCTCTCAGGTTTGGCATGGGTGCCTCACCTAGTGAAGTTATCACACATGGCCACCACTGTCCATCAGAGCTCTAGGCACTTTGCTGTCCCTCACTCCACACCATGAGCATCCTCTCCATCACCGTTCTTTGCTGAGGAAAGTGTCCATTGCCACTATGTCACTAATCTTATCCTGGGTTCTTGGAGGGAGAAGTGGAGGCTATGCTTCCCTCCCTCTAGGCCGTATGAACCTCCTCTGTTCCTGCACAGGCTGAGTGTCAGGCCCAGCCTGGCTCCTCATGGCCCAGCTCCCCTCCAAGGTTGGCCCAACCTCAGAGCACATGAGGGTCCACCCTGAGGTAGCCATCAGAGTCCTGAGTGGGCAGCAATGTCTTATTCAGGGTGTCTGAGGGCCAAGAGCCCGTGAAAGGTCTTTATCATGTGGACACTCTTTGTTCTGGAGCCAGTGATGAGGCCTCTGTTAGGTGGCCTCGGCTCTGGGCTCTGCACCTGTCCTGCCACTTTCCCCTGGGTCTAGGCGCTCTCCTTTGATTTGCTGAGCGGGGACTGGTGTGCTCGACTGTGCAGTGGCCTAAGGGCCATTTTCTGCCTCCCAGAAAGCCGGGAATTTCCTACCTCAGGGATTCGTGTGAGTGCCTGAGTCTCAGGGTCGTGCTCGAGCACCCCAGAGTCACACAGTCAGGGCTGCTGCCTTGGGACGAGGGTACACCTGGATCTCTTTGGCCACAGGGCCACTTCCTCAGAGGCAGGCATTACCTGTGCTTAAAGCCAAGTGTAACATTTGATCAGGTGGCTGAGACATCCAAAAAGGAACATCATGGGGTGCCCTGAGGTAGGCATGTGCTAACAATACACATGGGTGGGGGCTATCCTGAAGTCCTGAGGGGAACACGGCCATTCTTACTTACCTGTTCTATCTTGTGCCTTCCCATGACAAAAATGAGCCCCCCTCAGGGCTACTGCCTCTATCCTGGCCCGAGTCACCTGTCCCTCAGCCTGGCAGCGCTACAGTGTAGGCTCTGTATTCATGACGGAGGGTTATGGATCCGTGCTGGTCCTAGGACCACTTCCAAGCGATCATAATTTGAACAAAAGCAGTAAAACCTTCCAGCCTGTCCGTGGAGGGAGGCACCTACTCCTCCTGACCTCAGCAAAGGAGTCTTTAAAGCTGGAGTGGGGGCTGAACCCACACCACCCTCCCATTTATCAACCTCTAAAAATGACCCTGAGTCTAAGGGCAGCAGCAGTGGATTGTGCTCCACTGGTCCCTCTCCTAGGTGACTGGTGTTATGGCTACCAGTTCAGAGGAAGACCTGCAGGGCTACCGCACACAAAAGACAGGCAGGCAACTTCAGAGTAACTGCTTTGAAGGAAGTAAAATGGCACTGAGTTACGCTGGAGAGATAGCCACCCTAGTGGTCAGGGATGGGGCTCAGGGGAGAAGTGGCAGGGTGACTGCTCTCCACAGCATAGCTTGGTGTGTGTATTCATAGAACTAAAAGGAGGTGGGTGTTACCAGATGAGGAGCCCAGAGAAGTGGACTGTGGAGGCACACCTGTCCCTGTCTGCATACATTGGATTAGATGGTAAAGGAGATGAGACTCCCAGGACTGAGGGAGTGGTATCAGGTGAGGACTGTCTCAGTGGCTCAAACATACCTGCAGCTGGTCACTCTGTGCTCTTCCCGAGGAGTTGGCATTATTATCAGCCAGTGCACAGACAAGTCTTGTGGGATCTGGGAGAGGGCTGTCCAGCCTGGAGCCACAGACTATGGTGCTGTGGGGGACATTACATATGACATGTGGGTATGGGGTTCCGCCTGAGGGTGAGAAGCATAGCTCAGCTTACAGACTCAGAAGCAGGCATACATCACATCCCCATATGAACACTGCATGAGCAAGCAGTGGTCCCCTCGAGGTCCATGTCTGGATGGGGACAGTGGGCATGGTCCTTCCCTGTCCCCTCAAGCCTCTACTCACACTGGCCTCTGGTTTGAGAAGTTCTGTCACTGTTTCTGTCTCATGATTTATGTAGCTCAGCCATCAAGTGACTCCTACCGTCAGCTGGCAGTGAATGGGGCCATAAGCTGGTGGCTGGTCTGGACCAGAGGCCACCGGGACTATGTCTGCTTACCTGATTCTGGGCAGGGTCTGCCTGGCGGGGAGTCGGGGTATCTGCAGGCTACTGGAGACTGGCCCAGCTAGGACCAGTCACAGCACTCGAGGCTCAGGGCCTAGACCTAGTTCCACAAGGGTGCCTAGTTTCCCAAGACGCTTCCCTAGCTCCCCTAAAGCCCTGCCTGCTGCCTTCCCAGGAGTCAGTTCCTTTCTTATCCATAGCTCTGAGATGACACCCCCCCCCAACTTATGTGCCTGAGCCAATGGGCTTTGCCATGAGAAGTGAAACAACTCATGGGCTAGAGGCTCTACTTTTCTGTCCAGCTTACCCAGTGTTGGACAGTGAAGCTACAGGGCTGGGCTTTTTGGCACATTGGGCATGGAATCTTCAGCCAGTATGACGTGTCATATATACCATGATGGAACACAAGGAGGGTCTGTGGGGCTACCACATTCTCCCTAGCCCAGAAATCTATCAGGTCCTACCCTTCAGGCTGGACTCTCTGCCCTGGACTGGAGTCACTAGGCCCTTTGGGCAGTCCATGTCCTCAGGTCCTCACAGATCGATCGGTCAGTGGGTCAACAAGGAGATGGGATACACCCCCACCCCAGCAGTTCTGACTCAGAAATACTGTGGCTTTGTGTCTGTCCTGGGGTTACCAGTAGCTTCCTGTCATCACAGGTAGTCAGTCCTCTGTGTTCAGTCCTACCCCTAGCTGTAAGTCCTGAGCCATAAGAGACCTGTCAGGGCAGCCTGGTTTCCACATCCTGTGCTTAAAGACTGTTCGGTGTAGGTGACCAGCCATGGCTGAAAGCTGTAGATGACTCCTCTGTCTTAGTGCCACAGCTGGCTGTCAGGAGGAAAACTGCAGTGGCATTGGATGATGGTTCTTTGGAAGGTGACCTTGCCAGGCCAGAGCAGTGTCTGTGAAAGCCAAAATTCAATTATTGAGAACAAGCCGAGCTGTTGTGGCACCAAGGTTAGGGATTAATGTTAACACAGGTTCTGCTTAAGAGTTTGTTGATAAATAATTCATGAGGTAGTTAGCACTGAGTCTGACAACACGAGAATATATTAATACAGTGGACTCTGAGAAAGGTCAGCTGCTTGCTGGGCCTGGTCATCTTTTATTCATCCCTGACACCGGCTTGTTAATTACCTAGCTTGGGCTGCTGGGAGGGGAACTAATAAGAAGTAGGGGGCACACCAGCTCGTGTAGAAGGGCTGAGCAGCCCTGTCTGGTCAACCCTTTCCTAGGGCAGGGTCGGGGATAGGTCAGACCAGGGAGCAAGTTCCAGAAACTACAGGTAATTCCTGTAGCCTTTAGCCAAGGCTAAAGGGTCATAGAAACCTGACAGACCCAGCAAGGGGAGGGGGGTGGGGGAGAGATCTAAGGGAGGAGTATTATGGGTAAGGGAAACAGAACAGGGAATGTGTTAGAGAAGGGCACGAAGTGAGCGGTTGGAGGGCTCCAATGCCCAAGTTGGTGTGGGGATCCTTATTGTGTACCCTGCTGTACATAGATTACAATGATCTATGTCACTTTTACATAGAGTATTGGGAAGGGGATGTTCCAGGAGTTGACTGTACTCTTTCAAGTGTGTGTCTGTGACTGTACCTATGTATGATTGTAATTACCTGTAATTACAGTCACAGAGGCCTGTCCTGGTTAGCTCCAGGTAGAATGGAGTAGACAGCTGGGACACAGAGGGATGTCCAGATGTGTGGGATAGGGTGGTACTTAATTAAGCATCATGTCACATTGTGTAATACACATCTCTGTAGGCCGGCAACACAAAGATCATGAAATCAAAAACAGTGAAAATGAGAGTGTGTACCCTGAGAAATGAATGGACAACAGAAAGGAAGCTCCAACGCCAGGCTGAGTCTGAAAGGCAGAACCAGCATGTATCCCAGACATGCTCCTGGGGCACAGACAGACAAGGTGTGTCTGTGATGCAGTGATGCACTTTCCCGATGGTAACCCCACAGAGAGTCTATAGGAAACACTTGTCTAGATTTTCCTTGCTGTTGTGTAAACACAATCTGAGAAAACTAGTAATACTTTTCACAATAGAGTTGGGTTACACAGGGTCTGGCTCTGTGAATTGGAACATTCCAGAATAATGTAAGATGCTGAGCAGTAGCCTTTCTAGCCCTGGCCTCCAGCTCTTACACAGAGCTAGGAAGAACCCCCTCCAGGACTGTTGCCCTGCAGACAGTTGTCGGGAGTTCAGGACATCATACCCTGTTTAATTGCCGTATTAGACTGGCCTCAAGTTAGAATTGTCTCAGTGAGGGCTGATGACATCACCCGGGCGACGAGCACTTGCTAAAGGAGCTGGGGCCTCACAGTGGGGAGGGCTTCACACTGCTGAACCTGTGAGAGGGGGCTCCTTGTGCTGGACCTCTCTAGTCCAGGGATGGGGCTGAGACAGGGTTGGGTTACCAGGCCCTTTCTAGGTTGAATTGGATAGCCCTCTCCCCAAGCTGTCTCCCATAGGTACTGACTGCTCCATGTCTCACTAATATACAACTGTTAGTCAAGGCTGCCTGAAGGCTGCACCTTAAGGTTTGGCAGCAGACAGGATGCCAGTGTGGATGGCCATTGTCTCCATAGCCCTCCTGTACCAAAGGCTCAGGCTACAGAGGAGACCGGCAGGAGGGTGTGGCGCACACTCAGACCATAGCTGCGTGGATGGTGAAGTGGTCTCACGGTGGGTTTGCCCATGTGGTTTATTAGGCTGCTGTAACCTAATTCGCTGTTAGTTGTGTAATTAGTGCTTTGTTTGGTTTTAAAGCGAAAACACTCAAAAAGTAATTAGCTGAGTAGACAGAAATGGAGTTTTCAGCCTACCAAATACTACGTAATTAATCAGATATGATTTTGATGGCCTCAGGCAGAGGGTTGATTAGGTAAAGGGTCCAACCTAGATCCAGGACTCAGCCACTCCTAGCTGTGCCTGGGGTTGGCCCCACCACTCTGGGCCTCAGTTTCCCCACCACTCTGGGCCTCAGTTTCCCCATTAGTGACCAGGCATATGACAGGAACTGACTGAGACATGTGGTCCCCATCTGGCTTGTACCAGTGCCTGCCAGAGACCCAGCTAGGGAAGGACAGGAAAATGGGGGTATGTAGACTGTAGATTCTAACCTGGGGCCAAAGTCCTGATGGCCCAATGCTGTTGCCCTGTCCATCAAGGCCTGCCCCAGCCAACCCCGTCTCAGAAGTTGACTGTATAGAAATGAACATGTTCTCAGCCCATCTGCAGCCACTGTTGTATCTGACATTGTATCCACATCTCTCACATGTCCACATCTGGTCTGTTAAGTTTCGTTGGTTCACCTCAAAGTACACCCAGGCTCAGCCTGGGTCCAGCAGAGCCACCTGATCATCCTTAGCTCAGTTACCTGTGGCTCTGTCACACCCAGTATTTTCACTTGTCCTCAGTCTTGGTCACCTCTCACCCAGAGATACCAGGCCACCATGGGGAGGTCGTAATGGGTGACCTGGATACATGGGGCAGACACTGGCTGGCCAGCACTTCATTCAGGCGGCGATGGGGACAGGGTTTCACTGAGGTGAGCATGAAAGTGCACCTGACTCATCAACATGACTCCATGTATTAATCCGAATTTGGTCAAATTTTCAGTGTTGAGCTCAACTTGTGATTCCCTCACTAGCCACCTGTAGTCCCATAAGGGACCCCCACATTGGTCTGTGGCTCCTTATTTTAGCCGAATTGCTAATTAGAACCTCTTCCCACTCCCTGCCCACAGAGGGGATGCATCTCAGACCTGGGGTCATGTAGTCCTTCCTCACTCCCTTTCCTGGATTCTTCTCTGGCTGTCCCCACCAAGCCTGTATGAAAGCTGGAGTTCAGGTGTTGGAGGCCCAGAACAGAGGAAACTCAGCATGCCCTTGGCATGGCACCTGACCACTCTCACAGGATCCAGAGAGGAGCTGAGAGAAGCAGGGTCCCCAGTTTGTGTGTGAGCTCTGGGTTCAGCATATACTGCTAGACGCTCAGCACATGGCACACATGCTAAAACATATGTGCACACATGCAAGGGCACATGCCCATCTTAAAGTTGTCACGTGGATGGAATATAAAAGGTCTGTGTGTCAGCAGAAGCCAGTAGAGCCCTTGTATGTTATGCTACCTGTGTGTGCCTCAGCCAACCTGCACACAGCCCAGTGGCACCTTGGGTACCCAACGTTCCTGAAGCTGAGACCCTGCCCCATTCTTGGGCCAGCCTCAATAGAATATCATGAGACTTTGTGTATATCATTAGCCCTGCCTCTTCCTGGTCCCTTTATCCTGTTTAGTTTGCATCTCCTTGGGCCTCTGCAGGTGGCAGTACCATTGGAATTATCTTTCAGCAGAACAGGAGGGCCAGGCCTCCTTGTCCCAAACAGCCCTGAGGTTCCATGGTCACTGGGAAGCCTGCATTTGGCACTGCTTGAGGCTCCTGCAGCCCTGCCTTGGTTCAGGTATGGTGACCTGTGGGAATCTGTGGAGGTCTGCTTCCTGTCCCTCTCTGTCCCCTCCTCCTCACTACACATGGTGGGCTTTGGGTTGTCACTGGGAGTAACTGGCTGCAAGGTTCTCCTCATGAATTTTCATGCCTTTGTTTGAGGGGTGGGAGACAGTGTTATTCCTCTGAATACTGCTATAGGCTGTAATTAACATTCACGCAGAGAAGAAAGGACAGTGCTGTTCCTGCCTTAACAACTGCTGACTTATGTCTTTGTAGGAGTGACAAGTAGTTCCCACCCCAGCAGGCAGCTGACCAGGTTTCTGGAAAGAGTGTAGGAAACCCTGGGTGATGGGGGACTGTCAAGCCAGAGGAGTCTGTGTTGAGGGACTAGATCTATGCAGAGGTGACAGGAAGGAATGGAACTTCAGTGGGTAGAATGGCGGTTACTTTTCTAGCTGCTGTGACAAAACACTTAGCACATGCACCTAAAAGGTTTTATTTTGCCAGGTGTGGTGGTGCACACCTTTAATCCCAGGATTTAAGAGGCGGAGGCAGATGGAGATCTCTGTGTGTTTGAGGCCAGCTTGGTCAACATAGTGAGTTCCAGGATGGCCAGGCCTGTTTAGAGAGACCCTATGTTTTTTTTAACTTAATCTTTTTATTGATTATTTAGGAATCTCACATCATGAATCTCCTGTCTGTTCCTCTCCCCAGTGATCTCTCCCCTCTCCCCCACTGCAAAAAAAAAAAAAAAAAAAAAGAAGAAAAAAAGAAATCCATTCTGTGTTGTGCACATAGTCACTGGACTATTGTCAGGCCCCCAAGGGAAGCTGAGACCTTCTCCACCCTCACCCAGGAGAGCTACACCTCAGCAACCCTATCACAATTTTTTTGTAAGGTTCTATTTTAGGTAATGATTTGAGTATGATTCATCATGGCATGGAAGGCATGCCATTACCAGGAGGATGAAGCAGTTGGTCATGTTGAGTCCACAGTCAGGAAACCGAGATAAATGCTGGTACTTTGCTTGTTTTCTCCTTTTTGTTCACTCTGGGACCCCATGTCGTGGGCAAGTGCTGCTCACATTCACGAAGGGCTAGCCTTAACTATCAGCCTCTCACCATGTATGAACTTGAAACCCAAACACATCATTCTACTCCTGGTCCCAGTGCAAAATGCGTTTAGTCCGTCTCGAAAGTTGTTCCAACATTATTCAGAATGTAAGTGTGGAGTCTTTTCCATGTCTCCAGCTATGAGCCCCCCATATATATATATATATATATATATAAAATGTATATATGTGTGTGTGTACATACATACACACACACACACACACGTTATAGACTTTTGCTATTCAATGGTATAAACTAAATATATTCCCATTCCAAAAAGGAGAACTAAGGCACAACAAAGAATGAGCAGGCCAAGATAAAACTTAAGCCAGCAGGTTAAGTACCAAAGCTTGCAGCTCCATATGCTGAATCTGGGACTCATAATGGAATCATCTGGGGGCCCCAATAACTTCAGTTAGCCTTCACCCTCTGGTTCTTCTGGCTGCAGCACACAGCCTCTCTGTTGAGTCAGTTCTATGCCTGCAGTTTTCCTTGTAACATCCTGGGCTCCCTTTTGTAATCTTCATAGCTTTACACAATGAATGGCCTCTCCAGCCCTTCTTGCAGGAAATCCAATCCTGTCACACATTTCCTGGCCTCAGGGACTTTCTAGAGTTTTGGTGAAACTCTCTAGGACCCCATATTCCTTGCATTTGCATGCTGCTTGTAAAACCAGCACCAACGTGGACAGTTCTGCAATGTTCTTTCTCCAACTCAACTGTAATGGCTTATAAGAAAACCTTCCCTACTGGATTGTTTGTCTTTTAATAAGAAAAACTCTTTAGGGGCATTCTTAGTTCAGGTTTCCTCTTTTAAGATAAATTTATATTTTCACAAGGGTAGGCTTATACACAACACCTTTCCTATTGTCCCAGCACAGAGCAGTTTTTTCTCTCTTCTTTTACTCTCTGATTGGGGTCTCTCAAAGAGCATGTGCCACCATGCCTAGAAAAGAGTGTGTGTGTGTGTGCATGTACACACATACTTGTGGGTACATATATGTGTGCACATGTGTGTAGAGGCCATAGTTCAACTTTGGCTATCATATCTCAAGAGCTATCTTCCTTGGATTTTTTTGTATTTTGAGACGAGATCTCTCTACGTAGTCCTGGCTGTCCTAAAACTTGCTGTATAGATCAGGCTGGCCTGGAACTTACAGAGATCCTCTTGTCTTTTCCTGAGTGCTGGGATTAAAGGTGTGCACTAGCATGGCTGGCTGCCTGTGGTCTTTTGTTAGGCTCCCAGGACTCACTGCTTACGCTTCTCCACATCCCCAGTCCTGATTACAAACCCATGCCACCAAGCCTGACTTTTAACTCAAACTTTGTCTTTATATTTGTGTGGCAAGTAATGTATTGGTTTCACTATCTCCTCATTAAGAAGGGTTCTCCTGGGCTGGAGAGATGGCTCAGCGGTTAAGAGTACTGGCTGTTCTTCCAAAGGACCCAGGTTCAGTTCCCAGCAACCACATGGCAGTTCACAACTGTCTAATTTGTCGGGCATGGTGGCACATGCCTTTAATCCCAGCACTCCGAAGGCAGAGGCAGGTGGATCTCTGTGAGGTCAAGGCTAGCCTGGTCTACAAAGTGAGTCCAGAACAGCCAAGGACACACAGAGAAACTTTGTCTCAAAAAAGCAAAAAAAAAAAAAAAGACAGATACCTCCCCAAGCCTATATCTCTGAGGACATTTTCAGACAGGTTTCACCAAGGTGGTAAGACCCACCCTCGGTATGGCTGGCACCACCCATGGTCTGGGGTCCTAGACTAAGAGAAAAGACACAAGCATTCCTCCCTCTGCTTCTTGAGTGTACATTTGTAAACAGGCAACTCCCTCTCCTACTTCTTCCACACTTTCCCCATGATGGACTGGATCTCTAACTGTGAGCTCAAACAAATTCTTCTGTAATTTGCTTTTGTCAAGTATATTGCTGTAACAACAACAAAAAACTAAGAAAACTGGAACCAAGAAGTGGGATCGTTGCTGTGATATCCCAACCATATGGTTCATAACCCTTTGGGACTGGTTTAGGGAAGAATGTAGAAGAACCTGAAGCTGTAGGCTAGAGAAGTCATAGAATAGTATAAGCAGAACTTAATGGGCCATTCTGGTAGGAGTCTGGGAGCCAGAACGTCAAAAGAAATACAAACAGTGGGCCAGGTGTGGTGGCACACACCTTTAACCCTGAGTCACCACAACATAAGGAACTGTGTTAAAGGGTCGAAGCCTTAGGAAGCTTGAGAACCACTGCTCTGAGAAGTGATGCCTGCCCATGCATGGGCTTCGTGTCCAGAGTCTTGGTGCCCGCCTACCCAGGACATGACCCGCCCTACAAGACTGGGTGGAGGCGTCCGTGAGCTGCAGTTTTGAAGCCCAACAGCCTCAGAAGCCCTCACGTGCCCACCCCAGTTGCCTGGCATGCTGTCCTTGAGCTAGATAGAACTTCACCTGCAATGAGTGGCCGGCGAATGCATTTTTATCTAACTCTGAACTTGTCATTGAAGACATTATAGCCTTTAGTTGGGTCAGTAGAAGGTAATGTAACGCGGTGATCTGTATTAATCATGCTGAGTACAACCTATAAACCCAGCGCCTCACACGTCGGACTAAAGCTCGATCTCCATCTAATGTGTCTTGGGGAGATTTATTTTCAGCAATATAATTTATTTGATGTGAACGTGTCATAATTGCAGTTGCTAGCAAGTCCCCCCTCCCCTTTTAATTTAGAGAAAACTGCATTGTTCTCTAGCAGTATGTCCTTTTCAGATCTGCTTACTGAGAGTGGGAAACAGAGCTGGTTTTTTTGTTTTGTTTTGTTTTTTGTTTTTTTGAGTTAACCAGCTGTACTCACAAATGGGTCATCTGACTACATTCACTGAGTTCCACCACCCTGAGCATTCCAGGCAAGTCCAAACTGAAGGCCAGTGTCCCTTGCTGCACTCACACCAAGAGAAGCTGTTGTCCCTGCTTCACAGAAGCATGAATTCAGGCCATGAGAGGACTGATCACAGCTACACCGGCCAGAGCAGCTGGATGGGAAGCTGGCATTTCCGGTTAAGCCCCTGGTTTCAGACCAGAAAGCTAGGGAGCTCTCAATGTGCGCCCGCCCACCGGCACTGTGGTAGTAACCCTCTCCTCTGCCCCATTTCATCAGGGTGTAGAATAGCTGCTGTGGCTACTGCCCGGCAGTGAGAGCCTCCTGTATGGTGGGGCCCACTAGGGCCCTCCTCACAAGATGGGGTGGGGCCCATAGAGGTCAGTGGGAGAACTGAGCTCCTGTGGACTGGATAAAGCTTCCTACACATTTTCCAACATCAGAGGCCATTTAGAAGCTACAGGGTCTGGCCTGGTCCTAGGGGATTGGAGTCTACCCACCCTGAGACAGTGCAGCCTTATTACGCCTTCCATCTGTCCCTGTTCCTGTCCAGTGTCCCTCCCAGCTGATATATGACTAGGAATGCCCCCCACCACCGTGCCCTGTCGCTTATAACCTGGCAGTATGAAAGGTCCTGACTGACTTCTCTCTCTCTCTCTCTGACCCACAGGGCGACAGTGAGAGTGGCATCGATGACAAGGTGAGCCTGCCCCCTCCCTTCTTGTGGACTGCCTGGGACGGTCTGCCTGTCCTCTCCACCAGTCCTCACTGGGCAGGGCAAGCCCCGAAAGTTAGGGAGGGCGAGTATCTGGGAGTTCTTCTCCCTGGCTGGGTGTGCCTGCCATGTTAGTGGTTTTGGCATCCAAACGGCCTCAGATAGGCAGCCATTGTTGAAGCCCTGATAGAGAACACCGTAGGCCCTGGATGGCCTCAAGGAGGGTAGCAGGGCTTTGCTGAACAGCCGCAGGCACCCCAGGAGGTAGGGTGCGAGCTGTTGTCATTTTTGCCTTCTACTGACCAAAACAAAATGTCCCCATTAATTCAGGGTTCATGTTGCTCAGTCCTTATGTTGGACTCTGTTGCCACCACCAGAACTTTCAGGGCCCTGCAGGGTTCTTGGTAGCACCTTATCTAAGGGCAGGAGGACAGGAACTTAACAGAGGTCACACTTATCAAGTGGGCTGGGCAGCCAGATGCAGGGTCCTGTCTTGTGCTTACTGGCCTTGGCCTCTGAACAAATAAAGTCCTAGCCAAGAAGACTGGGGTGCTGGTAGCCTGGATTGGATGTGGCAATCCCAAATGTAGAGGACAGGATGAACACAGGTTCCAGACACAGGGCATGGGAGGGGGAGTAGTTAGACTTGGACTTTGGTTTGAGACAAGTTTTTGTGAAAAGGGTTTTGTGTGTGGGGGTCTTCAGGGTGCACTGAAGGTGTTCAGGGTCTGGTCATGCATACTTTATTTAGGTGAGATCTGTGGTGAGGATTCCATGGAGCCATGTCTTACCTCCTTCCAGAGTGGCTTGGGCGGGCTCAGCTCAACTGGCTCTGGGGCCAGACCGCTGTGGCCCTGTTGGCTACATGCCTGTACCGTCTGATTTCAAGTCCCTGTGCTGTATCCACTGTGTTCCTCGGGAGTGCAGGCTCTTCTTTTTTTTTTTTTTTTTTTTTT
>CAJQZJ010018538.1:248804-288091 GCA_907164525.1 Lophiomys imhausi | reverse complement strand
ACACACACACACACACACACACACACACACACACACACACACACACATGCTTAGACTTCCTGATGATACAAGGAGGCACCTTGGTTCCCTTCAGGAGCTGCAATAAATACACATATTCTGGCAAATCTGTAGCATCTGACATGTCACAGGACTCTGCTGGGTTCCACCCCAGAGAGGTAAATGGTGCTGGCCAGAATGGGTATCAGAAATTGGCAGGGTGAAGCCAGGCATGGTGGCATATACTTGTAATCTTATTTGTGTGTCTGAAGCAGGGTAACTGTAGGCCGACTTGGGTGGAATAGTGATGTCTTGTCTAAAAAAAGAAAAGAAAATTTGTGAGGATGAAACCAAGTAGGACAGAACGAGTGAGAGGCGTGCCCATGTAGCTTACGTATGTTCCCATGAACGCAGTTTCACTGGTGGGTTGTGAGTCTTCAGCTTTCTTCACAGGTGTAGCCAGAGTGGAAAGCATTCTGCAGCCATTTTCCTTTCTGTACCTACCCACCCCCAGCAGGCCCAGACCTTACACAAACTGTAGTTTTTGCCTTCAGCCCCCACGAGGGGTGACCACAGGCCACAGGGGCCTTTGGCTGCCAGGGACTCTCCAAGCCTGTTTACTTGCCTGAAAAAAAATGGAAGTAATCATAGTTCCATCCTTGACAGCTGTGAGGCCAGAGAGCTGACAACAGCTTGGAACAGGCTGGCTATGAAGGGCAGCTTTCCTGTGGCTGACATTTAGCAACTACTAACAAACACGTAACTCTATTCAGCTCTCTTAAAGAAGCAAGTGGTTCACTGGTGGTAGGAGGCTCTATTTTTTTTTTTCTAACAGAGCAGTATAGGACACTGTACGACTGGTCTGAACATGGGCCCCATGCTGAGCACTGATGTTCCCCACGCTGGAACCAACAGCCCAAAGTCAGGGTGCTGCAGGGCCTGTCCATCTGCAGGCCCCTCCCTTGCCCAGGGCCTGGCTGCTTCCTGGTGTCTCTGAGATGTGACTGCTTCCCCTGCATCTCTGACCATCCTCTCATGAGGACACAACTCTTTATAGTGTCTCTGTTATGGTAATTTTCAAAACATGGCCTGCAAGCCACAGATGATGGTGTCGGGATCACTCATTAATGGACATTTTTAGGCAGCACTTTGTGGCACTTGGCACACTGGTGAGCAAAACTCTCCTGCTCTTGACCCAGGAAGCCACCATGACCCTTGATCCCCTGTTCAGCTGGCTCATGTTCATGTCAGATCCACAGGGGACCCCAGATCCCAACACCACCACGCTTGCCCGTGCCTCTACTGCAGGGCACCATTGTCATTGCCACACCTCATGCTTCTTGGCCCTGTGGTCTCAGTCTCACCTTCTGATGGCTTGTTCCTCAGAGTAACAACCAAAAGGGAGAAGTTCTTCCCTGGTGTGTGATCCTAGCACAGTAGGCCCTCGGAGAGGCCCAGTTACTATCCATAGCAAAGTGGATGTTGGGGTACCCCAGAGCTGTCTGTGTGTGAGTCATAACCAGAAGGACCACAGATAGTCCTGGCATCCCCCAGTTCCAGGTGGAGCCTCAGTGACACCAACTTTCCCAGAGACATGAGATGATGATGGACAAAGTTATAATGTGAGTTGTTGTAGGTTTTGGGTAAATGGGCCCCAATCCCACCACTGAGCCCTAGAGGGTTATAGATATTTGCTTTGGAAGCCTGGTATTTGATAGCAGTGGTATCTCTGGCGGCTCCTTTATTTCCCATGATAATCTATTCCCACTCCACTTCCTTCTCAATCTCTAACCTCATTAAAACTCTCATATCATAGCTACTTTCCTTCCTAAACAAAATTAGACAGGCTTGCCCCAGGTTCTGACAGTCTAATTTTACTTCCAGAAGACGGTGGGAGGCTGTGGACAGAGGTCAGGTACTGTCTCCTGGCGAATTGTAAGCCCATTGGTTGGATTAATTCCTCTTCAAGTGCTCTTGTGTCCCAGGTAGCCTCAGGAGTGACAAGAAATGACAATTCTGATTGCTACAGGATAACAACTTCTCTGTAGTTTGGATGTGTGAGTAGACAAGGCTCCTAGAAGGGAACCCCAGGTTAGGGGTCTTGCCCTGTCATGGACCCCAAATTTCTCCAGCAACAGTCATTTATTTTCTGGCCTATGTTCTCCCTTTCCATTGGCTCCTGGGCCCAAAATTATGTCCAGAAATGATATTTTCTTCCATGGGTTCCACCTAAGGGATGAGACGTATCGTTGTCATTTCTGTCTGTGGCTGTCTTCTGTAGAAAGCACCAGGACAGTAGGCCTTTCCAGGCTAATTGTGTACCATACAGACTACCCTATGACAGACTCTTGAGAACCAGGACACAACAACTCTCATGGCAATGTGCTTGGAAGAAACTACACCAGGGGTTGGGTAGATGAAACAGCCCAGTACTGGCCTCCCCTGGGCACTGGAGGGCCATCTGTGAACCAGAGTCCAAAGAGCCAGCCACCCAGCCCTAGTACAGAGTGAAGTCCCAGAAGCAGGCCATAGCTGGAGGGTCCTGCCCCAGGCCAGGCACCCAGAAAGAGGCAAAACCAACATGAGATACATGTACTCCTCTCCCACACATTACCTACTGACCTTTCTGTAGGCCTAACCATGGTGAGTGGGGTCCACTCCAGCTGACCATGCTGGATCACTTCCCCTCAGCTCTGACAGCCTCCTGCATTCAATATTGCCTTTAACTCTCCCAGGTCCCTGACATCTGCAAGCAGGGCCCAGCTCCCCTCCCATCCCTGGAGGATCTTGGCCTACTAATCCCTGGCCCCCGGAGCCAGACCCTTGACCTGCTGTTTGTAAAGGCAGTCAGTCTCCTCCCTGTCTCATTTTCCTTGTGGTGGTTGATGCTCCCTGGCTGGCTTCTTGCACAGTGTTTTCTCTTTGTGGGAGGAAACAGCAGGATTTTGGTACTGATCTTGCTTTTGTTTCTTTGTTTTTCTGGTGTAAGGAGAAGACCTCTATTTGGTAAATAACTCAAACATAATGAAAGTGCTGAAGATACTGTTTGAGGCTGGCACTTCTGACAGGTCTCCAGTTATCACTGGATTTCCAAGTGCTGCGTTTATGTGTATTAATATGAAAAGCTAAATGCTGGCCCAGCCTGTCTACCATTCTACTTCAAATGCATACCATGGACCCAGCTCCCACAGTTCTAGGAATGGCTGCGTTCCCACAAAGTGGATGCCCATCCTGGACCAGGTTTCTGAAGCCCAAGTGTGGCCCCTTCTTCCACCTCAAGCTTTGTGGGTCCCTGAATTTGCTCTGAGTTGTTTTTTAACCTGGCCTTGAAGGCTCATCAGTCTGATAAGATAAGGTCTTTGTGGAGGGCAGGCATACTCCGTTTCCTTGTGGACTCAGATCAGCTCCCCTGGCTTCACAAAAACAGATGCTTTGCTTCTCCAGTCTTCTGTAAAGTATCTGGGCGCACGAGGTAGCCTTGCTTGGATTCACAGGAAAAATGGGATTGGTTGGTACATTTGCCATCGGGTCTCGGGATCCTGTTAGCCCTTCATGCCGCAGCTCCTGGACTTGCCAGTGGTCTCGCTTCTTTCTGACTCAGTTTCCCCTGTAGGCGGAGGAGCAGTTGTCTGTAACGTGTTTTGGTGATGATCGTGGAGTCGAGCACTCGGGCGTTTTTTGTGGTCTCTGAGTGCTGAGCTTCAGGTACCGACCGGGTCAGATCTGACCCCCTGGACCAAGCCAGCCGCCCGTTGCGGGCAGATCCGCGCCTCAGGGTTGGATTAGTTGGGCCTGCCCGCGCCCCGCCCACACGGCGCCCCGCCCGCCCGACGGCGCCTGGCCGCTGCGCCCAGAGGAGGCGCGGGGACGCGTGTGCCCCATGCGCCCCGGCCCGGGCTTTGGCTGAGGAGGGCATGCAGAAGGGGGCTGCCTGGTTGGCAGGCCCGCGGGAGTTTCTCTGTTGCCCGCGTCCGTGCAGCGCCTAGGGTTGAGATCGTCGACCACCGCAGAGAAGAGCCCAGGATCTGGGTGCCCGTGAGGTCAGTGCGCGTTGTGAGCGAAGTGGGACTTCGGGCGTCGCTGGTGGGGAGACACCGACCCCCTGGAGGAACGGGCCAAAGGACGACCCTGGGAACCCCGCTCACGCCGCCTCTTCCCCTGGGGTAGGTTGCTCAGAGACCCCGTGTTCCCGCGGCTGCACCCGGGGCGCACGTGGTGGCAAACGGCGGGGTGCTGTCTGGAGAGGGTCCCGGACCCGTGGGGCGCGTGGCGCAGGCAGGCGGGGCGCGGTGGGGGCGCGCGCCTTTGTCTGCGCCCCTGTGCGCAGTCCGCCACCGGGTGCGCGGTGCCTTGCTCACCTGCCTGGAGTTGAGTTCTTTGTCTGGGGCGGGGTGCGGCCGAGGCTGATCGGAGGGCTGCCCCTAGGGTCCAGTGGTCTCAAACAAAGCATGCGGTGACCCTAGCCGTGGGCCGGATTGACTCCCCTCGGAGGGTTAGTGGTGTCTTCCTGCCAGACGTGTCTTTTGCGTGGACCCAGAAGTCTGGGTCCTGGGGATTTCCCACATGCATCTTGGTATGAAGTGACCGTATTCTTCTGCGCTCTGGCTCCACACCAAGATTGGAGGAGGAATGCCTGAGTTACATCCCTGTAGGTAATGCCCAGAAAGTTATTAACGCAGATCTGGCGGCCCCTGTGAGACATAAACACCCGTCTTGGTCTAGTTAGTCAGCTCTCAAGTTTGGCAGAAAGGAAAGGGCTGAAGGGACATCTCTCTGTTTGCTTAGGAAGGCAGCTCAGACTTGTACCATTACACCACTGTGTTCCCCCAGAGGTTCTGGAAACGGGTCTTCTGGGTCAGAGCTTTCCTGAATGGGGATAACCAGCCTAGCCACCTGTCCAAAAGCCCTGCAGAACACCAGATTCCTGCCTGCACCCGAGTGCTGTCTGGCGAGGGTCCCGGGCCCGACCGACGGGCGCGTGGTGCAGGCCTGTGGGTACAGGGACCTGACCATGGCAGTGCCAGACACTGTCCTGTGATGGGAAAATTTTGCCGCCCCATCTTTCCCCACTCTGCTCCCCACACCCCATGTTACTCCTCTTGGCTCTCCTGGAGTCTTGGGAGTGTATCTGAGTTCACAAGAATGCTTGGGGTTCACATTCATCCTTGGAGAGAGCAGTTCCCTGCTGGCACTACCCCCTCCCCTAGCAGATTGAGGGCCCCTCTGGGACAGAACATTACTAAGAGGTACCTTAAGAGGTCATTAGGTCTCAATTAGAGTCAGGCAGAGCAGGGATGACCCTGCCCTCCCCTTCCCCACCTAAACTCAGCTCCTTTCCCTTGCTGCTTGCTATTTGTGCTAAGGAACAAAGTCTTACACCCTGGGGTGTGGAAGTTGCATTTTGGGTTGGATGTGGGATTGCAGATCTTGGTGGGTTGTTTGATTCTCTCTGCCTGAGAGGTCAGGGTTCTCACTTTCTGGCCTGCAGGTGGCAGCCTGGGCCCCAAGCTCACTTGGAGTCTGCATGTGGAGCAGATGCTGTGGTAAGGGCTTGAAGGCACCCAGAGGGTCTTTCAGAGGGCCTGATAGTGAAGAACCTAGGGCAGCCTCCTCAGAGGGAGGCCAGCTGCCATCTCCTGGTGCCTTGTGGGGCTGGTTATGTAGCAGGGCACCAACACTTGGGGTTCCTAGAGCTGCTGCATAGAAGGCTATAGATAATTAGCAAGACAGACAGTGTCTAGACTCCAGAGGGGCCTCATGAGATGCCAAGAGAGATTAGTGGGGACCATGGCAGCCCTGTGTGCAGAAGAATGGGATAGGAGGGGCCCGAGATTCTGTAAAATTCTACCAGAGACATAGAGAAGGGATGGTGTGGGGTGAGCCCAAGATTTTCTCAGCTGGGTGCCACATGTTCTGATTTGGTTTGTTGTAAAGGACTTTGTAAAAGCTAAGCTAGCCCAAATGGTCCCTGAGTGCAGGGACTGATGACCAAGTGGCCTGCCTTAGCTCTGACAGGGAGATGACAGAGCCTCCTGGGACCTTTGGTGTCCTGGCAGACAGGACAGGGCAATAACAGCAGGCTTGGTCTGGGTGTAGCCATCTCCAGGACCCTGGTGCTCCTGTCTGCAGACAGCAGTGACAAGTGACAGCTGACTTAACCCCATAAAAGCCCCCTTTGCCTGCTCAGCAGGTCCCTGACTTTTCCTGTCCACTGACTGACTCACTGGCCCTTGTGATTCTGAGCCCTATGTAGGGCAGACCCTACAATGGTCACTTCTCCCAGCACTCCAGCAGCAGGATTAGGAAGGCAAAATGTCCTGACCTTTAGGAACCTTAGCTTGTCCTTCCCTCTCCTCTACCAAAGTAGCTTGAAGAAAGAGCAGAAGGGGGTCAAGGTTAGGAAACCTCCAGCTACAAAGTGTGACATGGGACAAAAGGACTGAGTGGGATGGGGGTGTGTTTGAGGAATTGGGGCCTGGGCCTCACTGGCATTAATTGTAAAGATCTTTGATCAGGCCTCAGCTGTGTGGTGACTTGGGTTGTAGCCACTCTATCCACCCTTGGCAGGGCCCCTCAACCTCCAGGGAACGGGGAATACCACTGGTTACATATCATGCGTGTGACGTAGCAGAGAGGCTTATAGATTGTAGAAGGTTACAGGTCACAGTTGAGATTGGAACCCAAGGTCAAGACACTGAAAAATCTGGTATGTGAGGTAGCTGCTGCAAAGCACCCAACTTGTAGTAAGTACCCCAGCATGGAAGGCAAGAAGGAGCCTGTCACCAGGAGATAGCAAAGTTGGATGGTCAGAGTGGCCCATGAGTGGGCCCCTGCCTCTCTGATCACCAACTACCTCTCTGTCTAGTCCCCTATGAGTTCTGTCCCTCAGCATTCTGGGGCATTCTTTTTTAACTAGAAAAAAAAAAAAGCTGGGTGTGGCGGTGTACACCTTGAATCTCAGCACTCAGGAGGCAGGCAGGTTTATCTCTGTGAGTTCGAGGTCAACTACACAGTGAGTTCCAGGCCAGCCAGAACTACAAAATGAGACCCTGTCTCAAATAAACAAAATTTAATTGATTGATTGATTGATTGATTAATATTGTGTAGGGGCTTTGTCTTTGTAGTATGTACAACATATGCATAAAAGGCCAGAAGATCCCCTGGGACTGAAGTTACAGATGATTGTGAATCATCATGTGGGTGCTGGGAATTCAACTTTGGGCTTCTGAAAAAACAGCTGGTGCTCTTAAACACTTAGCCATCTCTCCCCAGCTCCAATGTTCTGGGGTTTTTCTTAACGTTACCAGTCAGAAAGAACGGAATGGACCCCTATTTAAGCATGTTGATGATCAGTGCCGTCCAAGGGTGGCTTACTGTCCTGCTCTTTGCTAGAGCCCTTGGGTACAGGTTAGGGACATCAGAGGCTTGAATCCGTAGCCTCTTCTGTAGCATGAGCTCTTGAGGTGTGAGTAGAAAGGCCCTGTTTTCATACCCATGATGGCTTTGTACTGTTCCAGTCTTTCTTGACGTTTCTGTCTGAGGTCTGTCTGGGGTTATTTTGACATAGGAAACAAAGATCTAGTTCTTACTCTCCCATAGCTCAGTGTGTCCCATAGACATGCTTGGACACCTGCTCCCCCAGGACTGTTGAAGCTTCAACACTGCATCTTTTGTTTTTTTTTTTTTTGTTTGTTTTTTTTTTTGTTTTGGTTTTTCGAGACAGGGTTTCTCTGTGTAACAGCCCTGGCTGTCCTGGACTCGCTTTGTAGACCAGGCTGGCCTCGAACTCACAGAGATCCGCCTGCCTCTGCCTCCCAAGCGCTGGGATTAAAGGCGTGAGCCACCACGCCCGGCTAACACTGCATCTTTTGGTTGGTTTGGGAATTTTATGTTTATGTCCAGTAAAACACCACCTAAACAAGCTAATTTGATGCACCCTGACAGCTCCCACTGGCTGCCTCTCACTTTCCTGAATGTGCAGATGATGTTGCAGCACGTGCTCTCTGGGCAATTGAGGTTCATCCTGTTGCCTGTGTCCACAGTTCTAGTTGAGGTAGGCAGGACTGGATATTATGTCTAACCCCTTTGCCTGCTGATAGACACTGGGGTGTCCTCACCCCATGGACAGTTGGGTCTGGGCCTGGCATCCTAAAAACCCATCTCTACTCAGTTCCCCCAACCCAAGCCTTGGGCCACAGAGAAGCTGTGGACAGTAAGGGCCCAACAGTCCAAGCTTTCTGACATTGTCCTGTTGGATTGAGTTGGGGGGAGTTGTAGGTAGTAGAGCTACACTGTTGAATTAAGTGTCCTTCATGATTGGCCTCCTTGGTTGAGGTTGGTTTTTTGACCTCAAGTCCACACTTCTGAGCTGTCTTTCCCATGAATTACCTTGGGTTGAGCCTGTCCTCCCTCTCCCTGCAAAGGCTATTTCATTATGTTCAGTGATAACTGAATTCCTTCTCTGTAAAATCATAAAATAGACTTTAAGCCAGGCCCATGGCCCCAGAGCCATCAAACCCCACCAATCTCCAGTGGAGCATGTCCTCCAGAACTTCCTAAGGCCTTCTGACATAATCACATACATGCACACTCATTGTGCATGCCAGTATATGTAAACTTGAGCACTAATGTGGCTGCCCATATACCTGCTTACATGTGATCAGCCTTGTGCTTATACAGTACAGGCAGGCGCCCAAGAGCATGAATAGAATCTAGGCATGTACACATACCTGTACAGTGCCTGTGCATATAAAATACATGTACAGGGTTATCCTGTATACAGGTCTGTGGCCATTGCATGACATCTCATAAGTGCTCCCTTTTCGGAGCACCATCTTCGAGGTCTGCTCAAGAGGCACACCACATTGAGTGGGTACGGTGGTCTTCACAAGCCCCTAAGCGACATGGCAGCATTTGTGTCCAGGTATAGAACAGGGAGAGGCAGAGACAATCTTGGGGTTTCAGGTGAAACCTAGGAACCCAGGGCCTCATTTTTGTTGATGAAATGGTTCTGTACTTGCTTGTGGGGGAACCACCCACCTCACTACAAGCACAGAGGCTGATAGACAGCAGAAGTTCGAAGCTCACTGCTGAGACTGTAAGTCTAAGGTCAGGAGGGTACAGGATAATCTGGTACCCATGTGTGATGCTTCCTGGTTTACAGAAGGCACATTCTCAGTTTCCTGTCATGGTGGAGTGTCTGGGAGTCCTCCAGGGCCTCCGTCATAGGAAATCAGCTAACCGCTTCTGTCACATTGAAAGTTTCAGTGTGGGTTTTTTTTTTTTTTTTTTTTTGAGGACATACTCAGTCCATATTCAGAAGCTATCTATCCAGGGTCACTTTTTTTTTTTTTTTTTTTTTTTTTAGGTTTTTCGAGACAGGGTTTCTCTGTGTATCCTTGACTGTCCTGGACTCTCTTTGTAGACCAGGCTGGCCTTGAATTCACAGTGATCCGCCTGCCTCTGCCTCCCGAGTGCTGGTATTAAAGATGTGCACCACCACGCCCAGCAATTACAGACAGCTGTGAACTGTCATGTGGGTGCTGGGATTTGAACCCGGGTCCTTTGGAAGAGTAGTCAGTGCTCTTAACCACTGAGCCATCTCTCCAGGCCCTATCCAGGGTCTCTTTTACCAAGTGTTTTCAAACTGCAAAGTCCTTCAGAGTATAGGCCCTCCATTCACTTTCCATGGCCACATTCTCATCCTAATTACTTTGTGAAGCTGTGGATGCCTGCTCAGTCCAAACTACACAGTGGAAAAGAGAACAGCAGATCCCCCTCAAGAGTGTTCAAGCTTGGACCACATGAGCCCTGGCTTGGCCAGCCCCAGACATTGAAAATGGTGCTGTCCCACAGCATGTGAATGGGCACACCTCCCACCTGGTACCTCGTAGGACCAACTGTGGCTCACAGCTGATTGTACCCTAAGGTAGCTTGGAGTGAAGCCCAGCACATTTGTAGATGACAGTGGCAAACCACAAAGTCAAAAGGTCCCTGAATAGGTGGTTCTTCCCTCTCTAACTCTCTAGGCACTGTTACGGTGTCCTGGGCTGGGCAAGAGGGACATGCAACAAGGACTTCTCTGCCTTCAGCCTGTGGCTGAGACCCAGCAGAGCCCTGAGCACCGAGATGGGCTGCCTACCAGGATGCTGGTGTTCTCAGCTCATTCCACCACAAGGCCGTCATGCATGTCCCATTTTGAGAAAGTTCATTGTTCTAAGTAGAGAGAAGCCTTATGAACATTGTAAACACGTGTGCACACTGTCTAGTCCCGGACTAAGTATGTCTTTCCTCAGCAGTGCATAGTGCTTAGGGATTGGGTTCTGCTGGAGTGGTGGGTAACAGTCATTCTCAGCTCTAGCCTGTTAGCCTCTTCTCTCTCCTCAGGCATCTGTGGGCTCTGAGAAGCTCTTTTCCCCGGCACCTGAGAAAGGTGAGTGCATCATCCCCAGCCTGGCTCTTGGGTCTCAGATTGTAGAAATTCAAGGGCAGGAGGAGCTTTGGAGGGTCTGTTTATCTCATTGGGCAGGATGGTGGTCAGGGAACAGTGGGGCAAAGAGAAGCACAGCTCCTCCTGATCATTGAAGCACCAGAAAGAGGTGGGCAACCTTGCATGCATGTGTGCCTGCATGAGTGCTTGTTAATGCATGCTGCAGCCCAGGGAGTAAGTAGAACTTGGACGAGTGTCAACCCTGGGGCAAGTCCTTGTAGAACCTCGATTTTGTCTACAAAAATGAGGTCATGAGAGTTGGGCCTAGTGGCCTAGGCCTGTCTTCCCAGCTGCTTTGGAGGCTGAGGTAGGAGAATTAAAAATTGAGGCCATTGTGGGCTACAGAGTGAGTTCAAGACCATCCTGGGTGACTTAAAAGCAACCCTATCTGAAAATGAAAAGTCAAAGAGGACTAGAGAGAGAGCTCAGCAACAGAGCACTTGCCTAGCATGTTCAAGATTCATCTCCCAACACTAGCGAGATGGTTCAGTGGTTAAGTTGCTGCCAAGTGTGCACCTTGCCAAGTCCATCTTGAATGGACTTGAATTTGATACCCAGAATCCATGTTGGAGGGAGAGAACGGACTTCCATAAAAGCTGTTCTCTGAGCTCCACATATGTACCATGGCATGTGCACACATAAGTTCATGCATCATATAATGTGAAGAAAAAATATTTTAAAGAGAAATAAGGAAAGCTGGACATAGTATCGCATGCCTTTAACTCTTGCGCTTGGGAGGCAGGTGCAGGAGGATCTCTTTTTTTTTTAAAGATTTATTTATTATGTATACAGTGTTCTGTCTGCAGGTATATCTGCAGGCCAGAAGAGGGCACCAGATTTCATTATGGATGGTTGTGAGCCACCATGTGGTTGCTGGGAATTGAACTCATGACCTCTGGAAGAGCAGCCAGTGCTCTTAACCGCTGAGCCATCTCTCCAGCCCAACAGGAGGATCTCTTGAGTGTTGAGGCCAGCCTGGTGTACAGAGCAAGGTCCAGGACAGCCAGGGCTACACAAAGAGACCTTGTCTTAAGAGAGAGGGAGGCTGGAGAAATGGCTTAGTGGTTAAGATATTTTACTGTTGTATCAGAGGACTGGAGTTTGGGTTCCAACACCCATATCAGGCAGCTAACAAAATTCCTTTTCTCTCCTCTGACACTTGCACTCATAAAGACACACAACTTGAAAACACACAATTTAAAAACTAAATATTCATTTTAAAAGAAAACTAGGGCTGGAGATATGGTTACGAGCACTGATTGCTCTTCCAAAGGACCAGGGTTGGGTTGTCAATATCCACATAGCATCTGCAGCTCTAGTTACAGGTGCCTGTGGTGACCTTTTGTGGCCTCCACAGGCACCAAGCAAGCTGCTGGTGCACAGGTGCACATGCAGCCAAACACTGATACATAAAATAAAAATAAGAGCCGGGCGGTGGTGGCGCACGCCTTTAATCCCAGCACTTGGGAGGCAGAGGCAGGCGGATCTTTGCGAGTTCGAGGCCAGCCTGGTCTACAACGCGAGTCCAGGACAGCCAGAGCTGTTAAACAGAGAAACCCTGTCTCGAAAAACCAAAAAAAAAAAAAAAAATAAAAATAAATAAAAAAATAAAAATAAGGAGTGGGGTGGGAACCTCACAGCAGCTTTAAAAATGGGATTATACCAGCCTCATACCTTAGCCTTATCTTGGGGCCTAGAATTCTGGAGTTTTGGAGAAGACTGAGGCTGGGCATCAGGGAGGGGGCTGGCACACAACTGAACCCAGCTGTGTGACCTCAGGCAGTAAACAGGGCTTACCTGTGTCCATGTTTCCCCATTGGATACGGAGGTCATCACAGGACCCTCAGCCCTGTGCTGAGAGCAATGGCAGGGTCTTGACATTCTACTTAGTGACAGATGGTTCTTGGGTGCATAGGGCCATCTCCAGCAATACAGCTGCCCTTTCTCTGCAGGCTCTGGGAGAGGTGAGAAGTCAGAGGCCAAGGCAGGGACAGTGCCCAAGGTGTCGGGCCTGGAGCGCAGCCGTGAGCTCAGCACCGAGGCTTCCCTGCCTGCCACAGCCCCGGGGCCCTCAGGACCTTCGCCAGCAGCTCCGGCCAGCCCGCTGGTGAAGAGGGAAGCCCCTGTCGTACCTCACCACGTCCCTCAGCCACCGCTTACCCGGCGGCATCGCGGCTCACTCTCAACACACGTGCCTCTGTCCTTGGGCGCCTTCGTGGGCCCTGGCCCTGGCCAGGTGGCACCCAACAGCCTGCACCTGCACAGCCTCAGGTGGGGAGTGGGTGAGGCACAACGTGGGTGGGGCTCTGTCCTGGCCTCAGGGTTGCGGGAGGAGCTGCTGGGCTCCGGAAGGGGCTGTGGCTATGGGGACATCCAGGTTCTGAGAGAAAGGTGCCACTGAGCCCCATGTCCCGCAGCAGGAGCAGCAGCACAGTCAGCGGCACCCCTCTGGGCCTGGCAAAGCACGTGGCGCTGTCCCCACACGGCCCCGGCCCCCACCTGTCTACCTCACACCTGGCGCTCAGGTCCCAGGCGCAGCACCAGCACCACGCGGCAATGTTCGCTGCCCCCCCAACACTGCCCCCGCCCCCGGCGTTGCCCGCCAGCAGCCTGGTCATCCCAGGACACCCCGCTGGTAGGTATCACACCCAGGGTGCACGCCCAACCTCGATGGGCCCCTGGGGCAGGAGGAAGAGGTGAAGATCCTTGGAGGTTCGTGGGTTGGCCATTCCCCAGCTGATGGGTCTTAGAGGTCTTAGAGCGTTACACTCTGCTCAGGCAGGCAGCCCTGACCCTGCATTGGCCTCCTCCACCTTTGCTGCTCCCAACCTCCAGAAGATCCCCGAATGGGGCACAAGTCCTCCTCTTATCTCTGGCTGGAACCTTCACCAAGTTTTAATCTCTGAAGGATTTCTGAGCAGAGTCAGCCAGCCATCCTGCAGGGAGCAGGAACTCTGCCTGGGGGCATTACCCAAGCCCAGCCCCGAGAGCATGCGCTGGACAGGGCTCACAGACTTCTCTCCTTGCCTCTAGATGCCAGCCTGTTGATCTCATTCAACCAGCCAATCATGTATTGCCAGCCTCATTCGGGGATTCTGATTGGTACTTGGTCACAGGCTCCTCTCTTACCTCCACCCCTGGGCCCGCACGTAGCAAGCGGCCACCACGGCTTGGCCTGCCGACCCCGGGAGTGCCAGGTGACTATCCGCCTCGCCCCGCTGAGAGCCCGTGGCCGATGTGCCTCTCCGTCTCTCTCTCTTTTTCTCTTCTAGATCACGAACTGCTCAGGCAAGAGCTGAACACGCGGTTTCTGGTGCAGAACGCGGAGCGGCCTGGCGCCTCCCTGGGCCCGGGGGCTCTGCTGCGGGCCGAGTTCCACCAGCACATGCACCAGCACACACACCAGCACACACACCAGCACCAACACACATTCGCCCCCTTCGCGGGGCTGCCCCCGACGCCGCTCATGCCGCCCACCGCACCCTCGCCGGTGCGTAGGCCGGCGTGCTGGCTGCTGGCGGGGCGGGCTGGGTGGGACAGGCAGCTGTACACACAAGACACTCACTCATGCACACAGGCCTCGAGCAGGTGGCCCTGGTGTCTCCTGCGGGGGTAGACTCCACTCAGCTGCCACGCTGGGTGCTGGACTGTTGGGCTGACCTCCAGCCCACCCTCCGGTCTCCCCTACCAGTGCTGGGTCTTAGCTCTGACATCAGGTCTTGTACCTAGACAGGACGAGGCTGCAAGGATGAGGCCATTGCAGCCCTCTTGTGCCCCTTTGTTCATTTGGACCTTGTGTGCAGCTCTTCCTCTCTTTGTCAGCAGTCTGGGGTACTCACAACTCTCCTACCTTACCTCCCCAGCCAGGGCTTCATGCCTACTCCCCTACTTAGAGCCTCAGCTGGGTACACATAAACCTTTGAACCAGGAACCTAGGCCCCACAGGGCCAGGGGCCAGTGCTCTCAAGGAGCCAGGCCACCTGTTTAGCCATCCTGGTCACTGCCAACCCAGCTGTGGGTGGGTTCTGGGCCAATGGAGGGCATCGGGCCTGTACAGGGAGTCTTACCTTTGCTTTCTTCCCTTGCAGTTTGACAAATTCTCGCCCAAGCTGGACAGCCCCTACTTCCGACATTCCAACGTGAGTCCCTGTGCTCAGGACCAAATTACTACCTGCTTGGAGTGTGGGGAAAGCCACAGCGTTGTCTGTGCTTCCTTCTGGATGCTAAGGGAGGAGAAGCAGAAGTGTTCAGGGCCCTCTGCCATGTGGGGCCCACAGCCTAGAACTCTGTCTCTCTCTTGCAGCTCCTCCTGCCCTTCCCTCCCTCAGGCCCTGGGGCTGCCCACCTTGCTTGTGTACCCTGGCCCCTTTGGGTCCCTTCAGGGCGCTTTTCAGCCCAAGGTACAACTGCTTCTTGCAGGGAGGTGGCTGGCAGGTAGGTGGGTCTAGGGCATGGGGCCCGGCTACATAATAGCTCCAATTCTTTTTGCAATCTGGCCTTAGTTTGAGCGGCCCCTGCTGGTTGGGGCCTGCTTGCAGTCAGAATGCCGGCTACTGAGCAGTGCAGGGATTGGCCAACTTACATGGCATCCAAACCCATCACCTTGCCCAGGAGGGAAGAGGCAGAAGAGCCAGGAGCTGAGCAGGAGAGGTTCTATGTGTGGCCTCTCCCTCCAGAGAATGTGGACCCCATCTTGCTTAAGCCCACAAATGCCCATGTAGCAGCTTCCCAAGTTTCCAGGGCTAAGGACTGGGTTTGCTCACTTCCCCTGAGTACTGTCTTAACCCTGTTATGTAGGTGCCTCTCACATTCTCCCCAGTGATGCCCTAAACCAGTCTTCCTGCCTTGGCAAATCCTTTTGACTGAAGGGGATGTGGTCCTATGATGGAACTGGAGTAACAGTGTGCAGGGTCCCACCAGCAGGCCAAAGCATGGTCCATCCCAGAACTTGGGGCTCCCAGAGAAGCCCCTGCTTCCTCCCTCCTCAGCATATGGGTCGCTCATGCTCTCTCTGCCTCTCTCCCTGCACCTTCAGACTTCAAACTCAATCGAGATAACGGGCCGGGCCAGCGCGGTTCACACTTTCCTGCAGAAAGCCCCTGGGGTAGGTGGCAGCAGCCGGCCGGGTATTTGGCAGCATGCAGTCAGGTGCTGTCCCTCCCAGCCCTGGGCCTGTGCTCCCATGGAGCCTGGACGCGACCCACCTCTCTCCTTGTCACCGCAGGTGTCTGATCCATACCGGACAGCAGTCAGGGTGAGTGCGTGCATGCTGGGAAGAGGACTTGGGAGCACACCCAGGGCTGTGGCCAGGAAGGACTCGGGTTCTCTCCTGGGTGGCCTAGGGGTGGTCCTAATGGTAGGAATCTGGGGAAGATGAACCCTGGGAAGAGGCGCTGGGCTCTCTGAGCGCATCCCGGTCCTGCCACAGAAACCAGGGAAGTGGTGTGCGGTACACGTGCAGATCGCCTGGCAGATCTACCACCAGCAGCAGAAGACGAAGGTGAGGCCGGGCCAGGCGGGCACACTGTCAGGGCCTCCCTGGTGGGGCCGTTTGGGAGGACTCAGGGTGTGTGATGATGAGAGAGGCTCTGGCCAGCTCCAAAGCTGCAGTTAGGAACACAGTCACGAAACTTCCCCAGGAGGAGCCCAGGCTTGGAAGACAGTGCAGAGACCAGGGATATAGGGCCACATGCATGTGCACAGGTGTCTGATAGGCTGGTGAGAGCTGGGACCAGGAGAGCCTTTTCTACAGGGAGTCAGGGCAGTGCCGGCCAGATGCTACCCATGATGCACTGCGCCTTTGTGTGCCGCTGTAAAAATCTCCTCAAAGACCTTCAAGAAGTCAACAGAGAGGGACTTGTGAGAGAGCGCTGTTTATATCCTAGTGCACATGCCTAGGGAGAGGTGGGTTGGTGCTTGCAGTGTGGATTTCCAGGACTGCAGTGGTAAGATTTAGGGGGTGACCCTAGTGATTCCTCAGTGATTGATCTCTGGTGATATTTTAGGAAACAAGAGCTCGGCTCTCACTCACTGGGGGTTAACTCGTGACCCTGACCGTGACCCTGGTTGGACATGTACCTATAGACACATGGGGTCTGCCCGCCTCCCACTTGCCCCACCTAGTTAGTACAGAGCACTTCAACATGGTGATGTGTAAACAACACCGGGAGAGGCACAGACAGAGAGAAACATGCTTAGGAAGTGGGAGGAACGTGATTCCCCCCCACCCCCAAATACTGGCCATAGCAAGGTGTGTCAGGGCAGGTCATACAGGCAAGGGTGGAAGGACGGTCATCTTGTCCTCATGGTTGTTAGAGCCACACTCAGTGCAGCCTCTGGCCACAGAACCCTTAAGGGATGGCCACCACAAAGGAGAACAGGCACCTCGGGTCTATAGAATTTTAAGAAAGTCGTGGTTAGCCGGGTGGTGGTGGCGCACGCCTTTAATCCCAGCACTTGGGAGGCAGAGGCAGGCGGATCTCTGTGAGTTCGAGGCCAGCCTGGTCTACAAAGCGAGTCCAGGACAGCCAGAGATACACAGAGAAACCCTGTCTCGAAAAAACCAAAAAAAAAGAAAGTCATGGTTTTGGGGTTTTGTTTATGTGTGTGTATATACCTGCACATGCAGTACATGTGTGCCATGGCATGCATGTGGAGGTAAGAGGACAACTTGAAGGAATTGGATCTCTCTTTCTACCGTGTGTGTCTTAAGACTTGAGCTCAGGTCCTCAGGCTTGGTTACAGAAGATTCTTTACCTGCTGAGAATCTCAGAGTCTCACCGCTGTAGATTCCTCTTTTTAAACATAAACTGCATCGTTGGAAAGCAAGCATAATTGGAACAACTTAGGCCTGTGGATATGCTTTTTCAGCTGAATTTTGTGACATCTAAATTAAGATACTTTCTGTGAAATGAAATATGCAAATGTGCCGTGTTATAAAGAATACACCAGTTGAAAGCTGTGACATAAAAGGTGTCACTGGGACTCCATGCATTGCATTCTGTGGTAAGGTTTTGGTTTTCCTGTCCCAGATGAAACCCACTAAAATTGCCTTTCCTTCCCTTTACCTGGGTGTGCCAGAGCCTGGGCAGTTCCTGAGGAGGCGCCTCCAGTGAGGGCCCCATATAGCACAGGCCCACCAGTTCAGGGTCTGCCTGGGACAGTAGCCACGCCTCTGCATACAGCCCTGGCACACGCTCTGTCCCCTGCAGATGCAGCTGGACCCCCACAAGCTGGAGGTTGGCACAAAGCTGGACCTGTTCAGCCGGCCACCTGCACCAGGCATGTTTTCTGGGTTCCACTACCCACAGGACCTGGCCCGGCCCTTCTTCTCCAGCACAGGTGAGACCAAGGGTGGCTGGGGATCAGGGATCTGAGTCAGGCCAAAACATGTCTTGTCCAGTGTGGGGAGTGGGAGTCTTTTCCAGGGCCTTTGCACAGTGTTCTGTCTACTGCTGGCCCCAGGCCTACGTCCCCATACTTCCCAAAGCCAGCCTGTGTACCCTGGGACCCTGGAGCTAGTTACTCAAGGCCCTGACCACTATGTATCACCTGGGCTGTTTCACATTATCTGATGCTTGGTGATCTGGTCCCCACTCAATGACAAGGCAATCCCTCGTTGTTGGGACTCCCAGGAGAGTATCTGGCTTGTCTCCACATGCAGGAAACTGTTCCCAATAATCTGTGTCCCCAACCTTCCCTAAGTACATGGCAGTGCAGGCAGGGTTCTGTACTCTCAACCCTGGAAGCCCTTTGCAACAAGGGCTTTGATGCCCACAGTGTACTGGGGACACTCGTCTGACAAATATCCAAATCCCAAGTCTCCAGAAGGAAAAAAAGAGACTCAGCATGAGGCTCCATGGATAAAGTGTGGACACAGTGTGCGCTGCATTTCAGTTACGGGCATAGAAGGGACTTCTTCGGACTCAGAATCTGAGTCCAGGTACTGACAAGAGACATGTCAAGGACCAGTGTTACTCTCAGGCCTCTCTGAGAATGTTATTTCAGTCTGTGTGCATATACATACAGACACATGTGAATGCAGTCTGTCTCTCTGCAAGATTCCTCTTCTACTGGCAGATCTCAGGTCTGTCAGCTCAGGGCCCCCGCCACCCTAATCCTTTGCACCCTCTTCCCACTTGGTGTGCCCACTTGTAGGTGGATGAGGGAAAGTATGTTTTTACCTTTGTTAGCATGTTAGGATGGTAGAGCTGGCCTCACAATGTAGTGACTTTTCCTCATTCCTGGCTTTGGCATCCGAATGGCCTGTGCACTGTGGCCCCTCAGATCTAGGCCCTCAAAGCCGAGGTGTTCCTGGTGGCTCACGGCCTGGCTCAAGCCCCAGGATAGACGAGTTCTCTGCAAGGTTTGCTGTAACCTAAGTTTTTAATTATTATTTAACATTTATTTATTACTATATTCACTTATAACAAATACCAACAATTTCTTAACTATTAATCCTATAAATTCCTACAACCCCTTTAACCTAACCACTAATCCTATTGACAATTATTTTCCTAACCTTTTAGAAAGATACAGTCTCTGGGGCAGGTCCTCAGTCGTCAGGAACACAGTCTTTGTTGTAGATTCTTTAACGCACTTAGCAGTCCTTTTTCTGAAATATGTCAGATGTAGATTCGTCAGGGTAAGTTGGTTATTGCAGTCTCACCTTAAATAAGGCTTGATGCTTTCTTCTCTCTGGGAGACCCCAGCCCCTTCGCATCAGGAACTCAGCCGCTCTACCTTAGAGTCCTCAAAACCAGCCACAGTTTCCTTTAGGCCACTGTTCGGACAGATCAAACCCCTCTAGGCAAAAGCTGAGCCACAGGGTTTAGTCCTTGGCCTTTTGGTGTCTTGCTGAGGCTTTCTCTGCTCACCAGCTTCTTTCTGCCTCAGGGAGATCTGGCCATCAAATGATGGCCAGCACCTTTTTCAACAGGACTCTGGGACCTCTCATCAGGGGCCTCTTCTTTATGGAGCTCCATGCACTGTCCTTAAATAGGAGGAACTCTGTTTCAGCTTAATTTGGGCTCCGCCCACTTAGCAGCTGAAAACAAGGTTTTTGTTTTTGTTTTGTTGTTTCTTTAAGTCCATTAAGTCTTTCCTGTTTTTCCTGACTTCATCCTTGTTTTTTCCACAAGCTGATAAGCTAAATCGCTCACAGCCAAGTTGATCTTCATGCCCAGAATCAAGAGACTGTATCAGAAACCCCTAGATATTTTCTAAATCTAATTTAATTATTCTAACTCCCTACAGTTTGCAGCTGGCCTCTCCTCCATCCTTCAGTCCTTATCTTGGATGGCCTTTGCCTTCTCCCCACTTCCCAAAGTTGTTCATCTTCTTAAACCTGCCTGGTGTCTACCAGACTTTTGGTATTTTTACTGGGATTGAGTTGAAACTGTACGGGAAAGAAAATTTATTCCTTTCTGGTGTATATGATCTGTTTTGAACTCCATACTCTTGCCTATCAATGTGGGGGCCACTTAGCCCTTGAAGCCCTGCGGAACATTGTAGAAACCCTCTCTGTGTGATAATGACTAATGGTTGACCCTGTCTCTTTTCAGAAACTGAAGTGGGTCAGATTCCCTAACCCTGCATCTCTTTGCCTCCATTAATCTTTGCCAGAGATTCATCAAAACTTTAAGAAGATCTCACTGGTGTCTGTACTTCCTTGACCTTTCTTTGTTGTCCTTTTTCTAACTGAGTTGGAAGCTTGTCTCCCAATGCTTGCAATTCTGCTCATCTGCCAAACTGCACCTCTGGCTTTGATACAGTTGATTTCCGTTGCTTTTAGGGGGCTGGTTCCTATGTGCGATTGAGAAGACGGGTTGGTTTGCTTGTTAGAGCCTCAGTGCACTCCAAGGCTCCCAATTCCAGGAGTGGGGACTTCACCCGCATCTGTCCGCAGTGGGAGTCCCCACCTCTTAGAATATGTGCCCCATCCCCTGCCCCATGCAGAATGGACTCTTGACAGCAGTGCTGGTTCTCCTTAGTTCTGGGGGGCCCCTGGCCACCTTGGGGCCTCCAGATCTGGGGGAGCAGACTGAATTACAACCTCATGATCTTACTACACCTGCATGGTGATGGAGAGGTGAGAGAATGGGAGATAGAGGCCCTCAAAGTAAACTGGGGTGGTCCACCTGTGACCCACCACCAAAGGAAGGAGGTCCCAGGTCTGGTGGCTCTGTCAGCCTGGCTACCCTCCACCCAGGTGCCGCTCATCCAGCTGCCAATCCATTTGGATCCTCAGCTCATCATGGCAGCTTCCTGCCCACTGGCCACTTGACAGGTAGGTGACCTAGAAGCCTGGGTAGCATCTTCCACAGACATTAAGGCTAGAGGGCTGTGAGTGGGTGGGAAGGAGGTCCCACAACCTCTCAGACCAGTATGGTTGGGGCCTGCCCAGAATAGAAGCTTCTGGGCCACCCTCTGGGTCTGGGGTAGGGTAGAAGACTAGTAGATTCCTAACCCCTTCTTGCCCTCCCCTCACCCCCTACAGACCCCTTCAACAGATCCAGCACCTTTGGAGGTCTGGGGAGCCTGGGCAACCACGCTTTTGGAGGCTTGGGGAGCCATGCACTGAGTGAGTGACTGGCCACATCCCCTCATTCCACCCGTCTGTCCCGCACCCTGGCCTCCCTCAAGGCTAAGGCTTCTCTCAGCCTCTTAGGATTAGCCAATGCACAGTGCTGATGGTCGTCTTGCCCAGCTCACATTCCTGGCCCTCTGTCCTCATTTCCCACTTCAGCACCAGGGGCCAGCATGTTTGCCCCCAAAGAGGGCACAGCTTTGCTTGGCCTGCCCAGCCCCCATGATGCCTGGAACCGGCTGCACCGGGTACCACCTTCCTTTCCTGCCCCACCACCATGGCCCAAGCAAGTGGATACGGAGCGCCTCTCAGCCCTGACCAACCACGACCGAGAGCCTGACAAGAGCCAGGAAGAACATGAGCGGTGAGTTCATCTGAAAGGAGAGACTGACTTATAGAAACGTATTGTCCTTAAATTTCCATGGGAGTGGAGACTGCACCCAAGCGCAGGGTGCATGGAGGTTTTATAGGGCAGAAAAAGGACTTTCAGGGTGCAGACCTATTCCCTTTCAGTCTCACAGTTGGGAATACCAGCGAAAGTTGGTGTGTTGACCTTGTCGGAGCTTCCAGCTACCTACAGATGTTCTCAGTGGGTCACCTTCCCTATCTGCAGTCTCTCAGCTTACCTGAGGCTTTTAGGTCATTCCAGACCCCAAGAACAGATACAAGGTGGTGGACAACATATCTTCTTTAATTTTGGCAGCCAAAGAATCTAGTTGGTCCTGAAGGACATTAAGCTGATCTGAAGTTTCTTTAAGGTTTTGTGAGAGCTGGCCAGGTGAGTTAATTCATGTAAAGAACCATTCACTCCAGCTACTTTAGATCTGAGTTCTGAAAAAAAAAAACAACAAAAAAACCCAATGCCCAGGGTTAGGATTAGGGTTAGAGTCCCTCAGAGAAGGGGGCAACAGTAAAACTTATATAGGTGGCAGAGATCCAGAACATAAGACAGCCATCGGGCAACAGCATGCGTCTTTAGGGAGGGGCATCTGTGACCTTAAGAAACAGTGAGACTATTAGCACCATTGTGATTCTTAGTGAGAGTGGAGTTAGAATAGTTGGGTAGTTTTGCTGTTACTGCAGGAAGAGAGCAGGCAAGAAAAGCATCTAAAGAACCCTTGGCAGGGTTTGTCATAGGGTTAGGTTAGCAAGACTGGTGACTTTTGTAGTCAGTTATAAGATGTGAGTAATAGGTTTTCTCCGCTGACAAAATGATTCAATTCAAGCCAAATTAAAATACATAAGGGTGAGCCAGGCGGTGGTGGCGCACGCCTTTAATCCCAGCACTTGGGAGGCAGAGGCAGGCGGATCTCTGTGAGTTGGAGGCCAGCCTGGTCTACAAAAGTGAGACCAGGATAGCCAGAGATACACAGAGAAACCCTGTCTCGAAAGAAAAAAAAGAAACGTAAGGGTAGGTTTATTGGGTTCACTGGTCCCAAGGAATGAGGCCAGGGAAGTCGCCATGGGAGGGGAGACCGAGGGGAGAGGGAAGAGAAAGAGAAAAAAGGCAGAGAGAGACCAGAATGGCTGGATTAGATAGGGAAGAGCTTCTGGGGGAGGAGGGGAAGCCCAGCCCCTGGGCTGGAAAGTTCAGGGCAGAGGGCGGGCTGTGCCAGCCATGCCTTGTAACAGGTAGGGAATGAGGGATGCTGGGAGAACCTGGAGGCAAGTCTGCTTTGGTGTGTTAAATATGCCCGTCAGTGAGACCACTGGTTTACAGAAGGGCTTCAGACATTTGTCATTGGCCAGTATAAGTTAAAAATCAGTCATCAGATCTCCTTTATTACAATCTTGGGAGAACATTAAGAGACAAAGTTGCCCGGCATGGTAGCACACGCCTTTAATCCCAGCACTCAGGAAGCAGAGGCAGGAGGATCACTGTGAGTTCAAGCCCAGCCTGGTCCACAAAGTGAGTCCAGGACAGCCAGAGTTACACAGAGAAACCCTGTTGAGAGAGAGAGAAAGAGAAAGTCAACGAAAATTTTTAACGTAAAGTTCTGTTTGCTAAGGTAAAATGTAATTGTACAACTGTCTGAACCATAGCCCTGTACTAGGTAGGGTAACGCTGTAGTCACCTGCTCACTGCATCAGACTGACTCCTACATGTGGAACAAGCACTTGGGAAGTTTGTAAGAGAAGTGAACTGAAGTCAGTATCTAACTGACAATTTATTGGGTCCCTTTTATAGGATGGTCTAGCAATGTCCCAGACAACAGTGGGTACCCTGAATAATTTCCCAACCCTGTAAGTCTGATGACAGAGTATTTTGCAGCCTCCTTTAATCAGGGTGGTTAGATGTGCAGAAAGACACATCACGATGTGGCTGAGAGAAGAGCTCCATAGTTGGTAAATACAAATTTTAGACTTGACCTCAGTCTTTAAGAAGATAGGCTGTCACTGGTCTTTGCTACTTTGTGGGTTCTTTTTCTCACCCTTTATCCCCCCCATCACTAGATAGGAGAGAAAGAAGGATGGGGGGAGATCCTTGAATCTAATTTCTTCTTGTTTTTTTCTACGAGCATGACTACTAACAAACCGCATCTAACCTCCCTGAACGACCACCAACCCTGCCCCTTGAGGCTCTAGCATTGTTATACCCTCTGAAAAATTCTAAGAATTCCAAATGTCACACAGTTGCAGAAACTATCTGCGCTGTCAAAACCAGGCCTCTGCTAGAGCACAAAGCAAACCATAGTCAGCTGCTGCAGGCAATCTGAACCAGCCCCATAGCCTCACATCTGGGATTACAATAATAACGTTTTTTATAATATTTCTGTGTTTTAAAGAAACCAAAATTCAGCCGGGCGGTGGTGGCGCACGCCTTTAATCCCAGCACTTGGGAGGCAGAGGCAGGCGGATCTTTGCGAGTTCAAGGCCAGCCTGGTCTACAAAGCGAGTCCAGGACAGCCAGAGCTGTTAAACAGAGAAACCCTGTCTCGAAAAAACCAAAAAAAAAAAAAAAGAAAGAAAGAAATAGTCACCCAAGCAACATTTCACGTGCTTAAGTGCACTTTATGAGGACCGCAATCCCGTCAACTGACAGAAACACACTGACAGTTTTAATTCTGGACATACTTCCCTGCTGGGCGTTCAAGACGATGTAGGTAGACAAAGTTATTTTTTGTTTTTGTACTGTCAGGGCCCATTGAGAGTCCAGTCCTCAGGGGTCATTTAGGTGTGAGAGGGACCCTGGCTCCTCTAGTCCATCTGTGTGAAAATAGGTCAAAGGCCTTGATGACCCTTGTTTTACTTAGAAGTATGGAGGAAATTGTTCTTCTGTGTTGATCCTCCGCTTTTTGCAGACTGGATACTGGTTAGAATGTATCAGGCAGGGTCTCCATGGCCTCCTTGAACAAGAAAGCAGGTGACTCCTCATGGCTCCACAGGACCTAGAACCTAGTTGGCCGTGAAGGGCAGGGGGAGCGTATTCTCCCATTTAGTCCCTCTGGCTGTATTGATATATGCTTCCAAATATGGTTATTGAATGCCCAGAAGATCACTTACACCAGTCTGGTACTTTTAATATTTTGAAAAGCCAGACATTTTCAATAAACTGATTAAACATACATTTTAATTAATCCTTGTAATTGTTAACTGTAGCAACTTCACTATCATATATTTTATCTCTAAATCTCACCTTCTGTGTACCTTAAATACCTTATGCAGACCTTCATAACTTACAAAAGCTTTCTGGTTTTCTTTTCCATTCTGGAAACAACCAGCCATCTTAATAATAAAACAGTTTTCATCTTTTGTCCTTCTAACATTCTGTTTTGTAATATCATGAGACACATCATAGCATTAACAAATACATTTCCAATCTGTTGTGAGAACTAAGCAGTGTCTGTCCCTCCCTTATAAGTTCCTAATGACAAACTAAAGTTCAGTTTCACCAAAGTTCACCCTGCAAAATTAATGCTTTTATTGGGCTTACTTAAGAGAATTGGTGTGGGCTTGTTGATGGAAGTGTGGGTGACCCAGAGGCAAGTCACCCTGGAAGGCCTTTACTTCAGTATGTGTGAGGCTTTTTCACAGGCACATGGATGAATTCCCACCCTTTGTCTACATAAATTGGCTGGACGGTGTCTTGGACACTGCTCTACTGCTGTGATGGAACACCATGACCAAGACAACTTAGAATGGGAAGCACTTAATTGAGGGCTTGCTTAAAATTCCAGAGGGTTATCAGTCCATTATCATCATGGCAGGGAGCTGGCAGCAAGTAGGCAGGGTGCTGGGGCAGTAGCTGAGAAGTACATCTGATTAGCAAGTGGCAAGCAGAGAGAGAGAGAGCCCAAGACTGGGCCTGGTGTGGGCCCCGACACCCCAAAGTCCACCTCCAGTGACACACCTCCTCCAGCAAGGCCAACCCTTCTCAATGGTTCCACTAACCAAGGACCAAACATTCAAATATTTGAGCCTTTAGAGGCCATTCTTATTCAAACCACCATAGATGGTCTGTTTATCTCCTCTTTTGTGGAGTATTGGCATTTAACAATGCCGATACTAATACATACAATACATAATAACTATGATTATTTTAGGCCAGCACAGCTAAAGGCATCAAGATGGCAGTGATTTAACTCAGAAGATAGGACAGGCCGGGCGTGGTGGCACACGCCTTTAATCCCAGCGCTCGGGAGGCAGAGGCAGGCGGATCTCTGTGAGTTTGAGGACAGCCAGGGTTACACAGAGAAACCCTGTCTCGAAAAAAAAAAAGAAGATAGGACAGAAACTATTCTAAGAGATTAGATACTAGGATTTTTGTTGTTTGTTTTTCAAAACAAGGTTTCTCTTTATAGTTCTGACTGTCCTGGAACTCTGTGTAGACAAGGTTGGCCTCAAACTTAGAGATCCACCTGCCTCCTGAGTGTAGGAATTAAAGGCGTGTGCCACCACACCTGGCCATTTTTGTTTCTTTGTTTGTTTTGTTTTTTTGAGACAGGGTTTCTCTGTATAACAGCTCTGGCTGTCCTGGACTCGCTTTGTAGAGCAGGCTGGCCTCGAACTCACAGAGATCCGCCTGCCTCTGCCTCCCGAGTGCTGGGATTAAAGGCGAGCACCACCACCGCCTGGCATATTGCTGTTTGTTTTTAAAGAGGTAGTAGTGGTCAAAAATATCCTTTAAATGTTTGCACTTTATATATGTTTGTTCATATACAGAACATATTTAAAAGCATAGATATGTTACTCTTACCTAAAGGGAAGGCAGTTGTCCAGTAGGAAGATGGACCCTGGAGTAGGAGTAATCATCTCTTGAAGCATTTATTTCTAATTTTTAAATTATTTTTATTATTTTCAATATGTGTACTGATATGTCTGTGTGTAGGTGCCCTTAGAGGCAAGAGGTGTCAGATTCCCCTGGAGCTGGTTACAGGTGGTTGGTTGTGAGCTACCTGATATGGGTGTTAAGAATTGAACTCAGTCCTCTTGAAGAACAATGTGGTCTCTGAGCTACCTATTCAACAAGGCTTAATCATCTCTTAAAGTTATTTCACATCCTCAAGCAATGTGGACCACATTATAGAACCAGAACTGAGACGAGGATTAAAGAGATATCTTGACCGTGTATTTTCCGTAAAAGCAGATTTTACTGTTTAAATTTAGAAGCTCAAGTTATCTGTCCCAGAGAAAGATTCAGGGCCATTAACCATTTCTGTTTGTTTTATTTATATGGTCATGTTGATTAAATATATTTTTGTTTTTTATCATTATTTTGTTTCTTAAAATTTTAGTTTTACTATAAACAAAATGAAGTTGGGTCAAGTTTCAGGACAGCCAGGGCTGTTATACAGAGAAAACCCTGTCTCAAAAAAAGACCAAAACAAACAACCTTACATTATAAGTCAGTTTGGCACTAATTACATGATATTAAAAAAAACATAATTGCCGGGCGGTGGTGGCGCACGCCTTTAATCCCAGCACTTGGGAGGCAGAGGCAGGCGGATCTCTGAGTTCGAGGCCAGTCAGGGCTACACAGAGAAACCCTGTCTTGAAAAAAAAAAAAAAAACATAATCACGTAGACAGAGAGTCTATGTATTTATAATCACACATAAGATAAATTTTAATAAATCCACATTTCAAATCTTATTGTTTGTTTGGATTGTTTTTTATAATCCTCTTTGTGAAAGAGAAACTCAGTATAGAGGTCTTTAGTAAACATATTGTTAGATCAGGCAGAAACAAAAATAGATCCCTATAGAGGGCTATTAGAAGAGGAGAAGGAACATTTTTTTTTTTTTTTCTCTCACTTAGAGGAAACCAGGCCTGGAGATGCCTGGCATTAAGAATAGACATTGAGTGAGACCCAGCAGCTCCTTGCTGGGTCTCTGTTGAGATCTGCACTTTACCAATATTTAGCTCCGGGTCTCCATGACCTTAAAGTGTCAGCTCCCTTTGTTAGTGTATGGGTGTTGGAGGAATGTCGCTGGGAAAACTTAGGTCTTAGGTAAATCCAGTAAATGTGTATTGCGTAAGACTGTCTTAGTCACTTCTGTTGCTGTGGACACCATGACCACGGAAAGCATTTAATTGTTGGCTTGCTTACCGTCTCAGAGGGTCAGTCCATTATCATGGCAGCAAGCTTGGCACTAGAACAGTAGCTGAGAGCTACATCCTGATCTGCAAGAGGTGGTGGGGGGAGGACTAGGTTTTGAAATCGCAAAGCTCACTCCCAATGACACACTTCCTCCAACAAGGACACACCTATGAGCCTATGGGTTCTTATTCAAGCTACCCATATTGTACTACCTGCGGGCTCCTCCCCACCCCCCACCCATAGTGCAAAAATGTGTTCAGTACAACTTCACAAGTCTCCATAGACTTTCAAGTCTCAGGAATGCTTCAAAGTCCAAAGTCTCAGAAGGTAATCTAACTATAATGCCCTGGAAAATAAAAAGCAAAAACAGATCACACACAGTGGTACAGAATATAAGTTATCATTCCAAAAGGGGGGAAAGAGCATAGTGGGGAATTACTGGACCAAAACAAGACCAAAAGCAGCAGGGCAAATTCCAAATTCTGCATCTCCATGTTTGATGTCAAATCTGTCTTCAGAAGTCCAACTCCTTCCAGCTTTGTTGACTGCAACCCACCTCTCTCTCCAAACGCAATCTGCAGCTCTCCTTGGCAGGTCTCCCCACAACTGGCATCTTGGGTCTCCAACCTTCACAGCTTCATGCAGTAGCCTCTCTGGGCCTCTTCCGACACATGCCTGGCCTCAGCAGCTTTCCTTAGCTGTGGAAGGAGATTCCACAGTCATTTTCCTGACTCAAAGCCAGAACCACATGGCAGAAGCTGCCAGGTTCTTCTGCTTGATGGGGCTGGAATTTGCCTCCTCCTTCAGTTACATTCACATCAGCTTTCTATTATTGATGGCTTCCTTTGCCGCTTAACCTTTCCTTTTATCCCTTTCACAAGCTGGAAGCTTAGCCTTCCTCTGAGGTCACCACTCTCAGGCTTTTCTTTAAACTTTTTAACTCCCTTTTTAGCTCCATTACACGTCCTAGGACTCCTGTTTTCTTCAAACTGTGCATGTCGTATTTCCTTTTTTCCAGCTTGCTCCTCTTCATGATAGATCTGCTTAAGAGTGATCATTAGTAACCACATGACACAGTATTAGGCCGTCTTGAAATCTCTTCTGCCAGCACCATTAATTAAAAACTCTAAAAGCTGCAGGCAGATTTTAGGACAACTGCAAAAAAACATATTCTCTGCCAAATGGTCTCTAGGTCACTTACTAATATTCTTACCCTCTGATCACCTCAGCCCCATTGTCCATGCATGTTCCTACCAGAATGGTCCAGTAAGCCCCACTAAAAGCATTCAGCCAGTTTTCTAGTCCAAAGTTCTAAAGTTTTTCATATTCTTCCAACAACCAGCATGATCAGGCCTGTCACAGCAATACCCCACTCCTGGTACTAACTTCTGTCTTAGTGACTATTCTGTTGCTATGAAGAGGGATCATGACCAACCATGGCAACTCTTATAAAAGAAAGCATTTAACTGAGCACTTGCCAGGCGTGGTGGCGCACGCCTTTAATCCCAGCACTCGAGAGGCAGAGGCAGGTGGATCTCTGAATTCGAGGCCAGCCTGGTCTACAGAGTGAGTCCAGGACAGCCAGGGTTACACAGAGAAACCCTGTGTCAAGGAAAAAAAAAAAAAGTTTGCAGTTTCAGAGGTGTGGGGAATGGCAAACATCTCTGCTCTAGAGGTCGGTAGTTAGACAAACGGAGGGCAGATCAGGAAGACGAAAGCTGAGTTCATGTAGCTCATGAATAAAGCCTCAAAATGCGGCTCGCACTGCGTGAGGGCAAAAGGCTGCAAAGGCCCAGAAGTTTTAGGTAGGCAGCCGCGCGCTCTGGCTGAGGTAGGCGTCAGAAAAGGTAGGGGAGACAGGTTAGAGCTGAGAGGAAGGGGCTCGGGCCTGAAATGGCTTTGGCTTCAGTTTCCGGTGCCACAAAAGTAAAGAGACCCCTGGCTTAAATGTCAGCAGACCGGAGGGGCCTCCAGGTCTAGAGCTTAGGGCTCCTTCTTTCTCTACAGATGTCCCAAGTACAAGACTCTTGGTTGGGGGTGTCATATTTGGGGAAAGTACGGGCTACTAGAATCGTTGTAATATGTGTTTCTAGCAGGCAGCCCAGGGTCAAAAGCCCGGTTGGTCGACATTCCTGGAGGACAGGGTGAAAGGCAAGTCCTGGGAGCCCTGCTTGGGTGAGGGCCACCCCAGACTGCTTTTCCTAGTGGCAGAAGTCACTGGAAAGAGCTTACACAGGTGTAAAGGTGTAAAGCAGAGGTGTGTCAGTGTCTGAGAACCAGGCCCGACATACTGAGGGTGAGGTAGAAGATCTACAGGGGGGCAAAAAGCAGGCACAACCCTCCTCAGGGTGCTTGCTGAGGTCACTGGCCAGGCTCCGGGGGCTCTGCCCTGCCCCCAGGCCTAAGGAACAGAGTCCTTTGATACCTGGTGAGAGCAGAGTTGGCCTCTGTGATGGACTCAGCTAGGTGGGGAAAGATTTCTGGGCCTGCTCCAGACTTGTCCATGCTATGGGCAGATGTGGGAGAAGAGCCTGCTGTGGGCACAGCTGGGGACCCTACCAGAAAGGGGTGCAAGTTGTCCAGGGTGACCTTGAATTCTATAGCCAGGCTTGAACCTGCCTCAGCCTCTCATTAGCTGGGTTTCAGGCTGGTGCTGAGGAAATTTTAGGCAGATATTCTGTTAAGCGAACAGAAAGCAACTGCACACACACCCCTAGCGCCTGAGAATACTTAAGGGAATTCCGGGGTTGGGGCTTCCCCACAGCCACCCGCCTAGGAACCCTCTTCCCGTGCTCCTGCCTTCCCAGGGCCGTGTAGAGCTGTGGCCATTGGTCACCAGTGTGCTCACAGCTGGGGTGCCTTTACCGGGCAAGTCCCAGAGCCCAGGGTACAAGAGGCAGGAAGCTTGGGGTCACAGGAGCTGGACAACAGCTGCTGTAGTGATGGCTCTACCGTGTTGTCCCCAGGGACCTCCTGGAGAAGACGCGCCTGCTGAGCCACGGCGCGCCCGCAGCACCGGTGGGCCACCCGGTCAGCAGCCTCCTGCCGCGGGGCCGCCCCGGGGCCCTCGCAGACCGCGAGGCTGAGAGTCGGGTCAAGGAGAGCCACTCACCGGACAAGGAGGGCGGCGCCAAGCTGGCTGTGCGGCCCCCATCGACCTACGGCCAGGCATCCCCGGGCGACTGCCTGCGCCTCGCGGGCCTGCGGGGTCGGGAGTCCGGAAGGCAGACACCCGAGCGGCTCCGGGGCGACGTGAAGGTCAAGGAGGAGCGCGGGGAAGACCCCGAGGCCCCGCGGCCCGCCGGCGTCAGCGTGCACCCCACGGCCACACGCCTGGGCCTGGGCACCTCGGGCTTCACGTGGGACTCGCCTCGCGACACCGTGCGCGGCCTGGAGGTGCCGCGCCGCCCCTTTGCAGCCCCGCTGCCCGCCGCGGGACCCGCTCCCTTGGAAGTCCCGGAGCGCGCCTACCGCGACCGCGAGCCCCTCGACCACAGTCCCGAGCGCCTGCGGGAGGTGCGCCGGGAGGACCCGGACGCCGCGCTGTTGCCGGCGCTGCACTACCCGCGCCTGACGGCCGGTGCGCTCCTGGCCCGGACCCCGCCGGCCGCCGCCGCGCTCGGTGCGCCGCCTCCTGCCGCGCCGCTGGCGCTCGGGCCTGGCGAGGCGCGCGACTACTCGCCGGCGCGCAGCAACCCGCTCGAGGTGGTGGAGGCGCGGTAGTCCCGGCGCGGCGGGCGAACTGGCTCGCGTGAGCGCCCGGACCACAGCGCAGTTCCCCGAGTCCCGAGCTGCGCGCTCGGCCCGCGCTGCAGCCTGCAGAGCCAAGGACTCGGGCTTTTCGGGTGACTTCATTTTCCGGTCACTGGGAAAATTTAGCTTTGTACCTTTCCCCCACAGGTGACAAGCATTTTTAATGGTTTTGTATTTTTCTTAATTTTGTGCTCTAACGACATTTTAAAGAACCAAAAAGAAAAAAAGAATTTTTAGTTGGGATTTGCAGTTTCACTTCTCAGATCCCACTTGAGCCCCAGGGTTTGTCTTATTTATGGAAAGCAACGGTCTTTCTGTCCAGCGCACTGTGAGGCCCCGCACTCAGGCCCGGCTCTGGCCTTCCCTTGGTACTTGGAACCGAAGTTACAGATATATATTAAAATAATAATTAATAATAATGTTCAAAACTTTGGGTTTTCTGCCTTATTCTATTACCCATAGGTGTAAGAGGATTTCTTTGGTTTGTTTTTTAAGGGGAAAAAACATGTAAACATCCTGTTGATATAATTATAAAACTTATTAAATTCTTAACCTGGACAGTCTATAACAAGTTTCTAGAAACCCCTCTGGTTATTTGTGTACGTGGTCACAAAAACCCACTCGGCTGTCAGGTGTGAGCACTCAGCATTTCAACTGCAGCAACTGCCCTTCAACTATGCAAGCCTGGGAGGCAGGGCGGACGTAAGGGGGGAGAAGGCATCTGAGCTTCCTGTCAGGGTGGTTGGACCTCCCAGAGAACCACACTTCTGGGTGTCGCCTTAGACCCACAGTCGAAGGGCTTCAAGCCTGGCTGGCGCTAGTCAGGACAAACCTGCACCCAGGCGCTCGTGTTAGTTCAAGGGTCTAAAGGTTGGTTGGTTATGAGGAAAAAGTCAGTTTTCTTCCTCTTAGAGCCCAGCATCTGTCTGGGTGTAGCCCTCCCCACCGACTAAGCCTCTCACCCCTCCTTTGGCTTTGGTTTTGCATTCATGCCCTCTCAAGCTTTTCCATGAGTTGTTTGCTTGTCCTTTTGGTTCCTTGACTGCCATGTTTGTGCTGAGTCAACATTCAGCACCATTGCCTGCCATGTTCAGTTCCTTCCAGCCCTGTTTCCGCTGTGGACCCTGGTAATTTTAAACAATCTGTTTTCATGTCAATCAACAGAGAGAGATAAATACAGCCTTGATTTGGATGAGATGTGGTCCAGTGTCTTGTGTGGCCGAGGCAGGTACCTCACTGCCTGCATCCCTCCTCCCTGGGGTATGGGGCTGTGGGCTTCAAAGTACCTCGAAGGCATCCCGAGACTGGTGTGTGGTTTGGTGTCCTTGCTTACCTCCCCCTTCCTATGTTTGCCTTGGAGCTGTGCCCTTGTGCAAGTCAACTGCAACGCCCCCCTCCTGATCTGCATGGAAGTATCCCTGGGTGACCATCCTGGCCACAGCAGCCCATGTTACCAGAGTCTGCCAGGCTTCTGCATGGAGCCCATTCTTCAAGTTCCCACTTTTTGTGCATGGGTGTTGCAGTTCGTCGGAACATGGGGTTCCACGTGGGGTTGGATTTGACCCTGACTTTTAGCACCACACAGAGTCAGGTTAACCCTTTGTCCAGTAAATGAAAACTCAGAATGCCTGAGGTAAGAGGTGGCCAGTGGTCTCCTTCCAACTTTGTGCAGGATAGTGCCACCTGCCCATACAGATGAAGCTCAGAACCTGCCTGTGTATCTTACTTGGTGTGGTTGTCCTTGTGTCCTGCCTGGGTTTGGAAGTGGAACTTAGTAAGATCACCTTGCTGAGTGGCAGGCCTGAGTGATGATAGGACACCAGTGACAAAGTATTCCACCATAATACAGCTTGGGGAACCAGTGAGTTTACTGGGCTTACTTACAGAACACGGGTGGCCCCAAAAACATCCACATCACCAGAAAGTCTCAACCCAACATGAATGAGAACCCAAAAGAACAACTTAGAGCTATACAGATGGACTTCCTCTGTAGTTTCCCAGCCTGTGTGCTCTAGCACCTCCCCGAACCACTAGGCCATGTTCCACTAGTGTAGAATTACAAATGACCCAGAGGTGCAAGAGGGAACGCCCTCCCCGCTCCCCTCCTTCTATGAGGAAATGTCAGTAGTCAGCAAGCCAGACCTTGGAGGTCTTTGAAAACAGTCACGGCCTCACTGATGATAACTGTTAGTGTTCCATAACCACATGGCCACCCAAGCCCCAGAAGTAAGGCCTCATGAACACAGTGATGCTATGGAATGGGGAGCACAGGGGAACGCTCCCATGTGTCCCAGAAAGCCATGATCCAGCTTGGTCTTTCAGGCATCTACCTCCTCTCAGGCACCCTGGATTAGACTGGCTTCACTGACCTTCCTCATCTTTCCTTGTTTTTTTTGAGACTGAGGCTCTCTATGTAGACCAGCCTGGCCTGGAACTTGATATACCGACCAAGCTGGCTTCAAATTCACAGATTCATCTGAGTCATCAGAGCGATTCCAGTATCTGAACATCTAGATCACACACAGTTTTAACCCCAGCAGAGGCAGAGGAAGGTGGATTTCTGTGAGAACACCTCACACACAGCATGTTCCAGGCTACCCAGTGATACACATTGACTCCTTTCCTTTTCTGGTGCTGTTGTTTCTTTTTTGTTTTTGTTTTTTTCAAGACAGTTTTTCTATGTAACAGCCCTGATTGTCCTGGACTCGATTTGCAGACCAGGCTGGCCTTGAACTCACAGAGATCCGCATGCCTCTCTGCCTCCCAAGTGCTGAGATTAAAGGAGTGTGTCACCACATCTGGCTTTTTTGTTGTTGTTGTTTTGTTTTCAAGGACTTTATTTTTACATCTTCTGCCAGGGCCATGACTGGGGTGGAATTGGGGGCTGTTTATAGGGCCCTGTTCAAATGCACAGGACTGCCAGGGCCTTGCGGAACCACTTCAAGAAGCCACTGAACTCACCGTTAGAGGTAGGCAGCAGCTCAAGGGTGTTCTTCGGCTAGCCAAGGGACACAGTATATATATCAAGCCCCAAGCAAGGGAGTAGTGACTCAGCCCCCAATGATCTGCTTGCAGCTGGCCTCCAACCAACAACCTCCCTGGCAGCTCCCAGGCACCAGCTTACATGAAGACGAAGGAGCCACGGGACTGGGCTACAGACCTTATATTGGGTCCACTGGGCAGCAGAAGAGGCAAGAGACCTTTGAAAGAAACTGCAATATGAAGCAGCTGATGCTGGAGGTCAGTACACCTCCAGCTGCTGCTACTGCATGAAATCACCCCAGACAGCACCCATCTTACTCCTAGGAGCTGTGAGTCAAGATTGGAAGTCCCCCATCTGTGCCCCAGCTGTAAAAACTCCCCATGTCTGATGTGCCTCAGCTCTACTCTTGAGTAAATATTTTCAGCAGCAGCTCTTGCCTCAAGCACCCTGCCTCCTTGTACCTGATGAATTCACACTCTTTTTCATTGTGTAATTCATTTCTGTCTGGGGTCTTTCCTTACTCATCTAGTCAATAAGTAGAGTTTGTTTCTTCCTCAATCTCAAACAAGGTGATGTTCTAAACTTCTAGCAAAAGGGGCCACCTCCAAGATGGAGCCCTCTTCCTGCAGCAGCCTCACCAGCCTAGTCTTTATTTTTTCTTTCCTCGAGACAGAGTTTCTCTGTGTATCCCTGGCTGTCCTGGACTCACGCTGTAGATCAGGCTGGCCTCGAACTCATGGAGATCCACCTGCCTCTGCCTCCTGAGTGCTGAGATTAAAGGCGTGCTGATGGGGTGGTGTGCCCCACCAGGTCCTGCAATAACAGACAGCTGTGAACTGACACACGTGGGTACTGGGAACTGAACCTGGGTCCTTTGGAAGAGCATCCAGGGCTCTTAACCGCTGCGCTTTCCAGGCCTTCTTGTGACCTGGGAGCTTGGACTCTTGTGGTGACCCCAATGGCCCTGCTAAGCTGGGGGTCTGTGATGCTAATTTGTGTCTTTCCTGACATGAATAAAACACTGCTGAGCAGTGGCCACCCCCATTTTCACCACTATATTATTGAAGCCATAAAGCACTCCTGAGGTGTGATTGCCCTGGACAGGCTCTCAAGGGATCAGCACCACCCAGCCTTCTGCAGCTTGAAATACTCCACCGGTTTTCACTTTCCATAGACCACGCTTCTGTCTCACACCCCTGGGAATCAGCTAACCTTTGCCCTGATCTCTGACTCAGAACCTGTGGCCACTTTGTTTCCAGAGGCTTCCAGCCTTCTGTCCTCCTGAGCCGTGATACCCTTCTTTGTGTTTGTTTTGGAATTCACTTGCTCAAGCTGGGTTCGGCAGGAAAAACAAGTGTTACAGAGCAGATCTTCACAGAGAAGTCTGGGCACAGGGGAATCTGTTCCACCCGTTGCCTGTATTTTATTTTCTTTGAATCTGGTACAACTCGTGCCCAGGCTCATCCCTGCCAAGGTATTTCTGCTCTGCCAAAGCCATATCGCCATCTGGTGGCTACCTTTGGAACAGCACAGGGTCTCGAACTGGCTAGCATTCACTAGAGGTAATTTCTAGAGAAAACATCAAAAGCCTGTAGTTTAGGACTCCCTGCTTTACTCCTGTGTCTTTTCCACTCTCAGGTCATGGTTTTCATTGTGCATCCTTGCTTTAAAAAACAAAACAACAGGGCGTGAGAGATAGCTCAGCAGTTAAGAGCACTGACTTCTCTTCCAAAGCACCCGAGTTTAAATTCCAGCACCCACCTGGTGGTTCACAACTGTCTAACTGCTGGGCGTGGTGGAGCGCACCATTATTCCCAGCCCTTGGGAGGCAGAGGCAGGCAGATCTCTTTGAGTTCAAGGCCAGCCTGGTCTACAAAGAGTCCAGGACAGCCAGAGATACACAGAGAAACCCTGTCTCAACAAAACAAAAAAACAACAACAAAAACTAATTCCCCAAACCAGTCATTAACCATGAAATGGACCCACAGTTACCATTACCAAATGATTACTACTCACAGTCAGCACAAGAACCCTACCCTGCTGACTGATTCTGCATACTACCCCAAATGATCCTTATATGAAAATCCATAAGGACCTGAACAGAGCTTAAGGCTACAGTCAGCCTCCCATTTGGGTTACTGGCATCCCCAGAAGAGCTTGCTTTTTTCCTTAACATCTGTCTCTGGGGCCCTGGTTTGTTGTTTTGAGACAGGGTCTCATATATCCAAAGCTGGCCTTGAGTGTCCCTTCTGTCAGTCTCTGCCCATGTATTTTGGCTATGCTGGCAGCCGGCAAACCCCAGTGATTCTGTCTCTGCTCCCTACAGCATTGGGGCTACAGAAATATACAGGCCTTCTTCACCTGACTATAAGTGCTGGAATTTGAATTAGGGACTATATTAGTCAGGGTTCTCTAGAGGAGCAGAATGGAACACACACACACACACACACACACACACACACACACACGACGCACATGCTCATAATTTATTAGAGTGTCTTACAGGCTGTGGTCCATCTAATCCAACAATGGCTGCCTACCAACAGAGGTCCAAGAATCCAGTAATTGTTTTAGTCTATGAGGCTGGAGGCCTCAGCTGGTTTTCAGTTTATGCCAGAATCCCAAAGAAGTATACTCTAATGTTTGTGAAGAAATGGACTTGCCAGCAAGAGCAGGAGCAAACAAGCAGAGAGCGAGCCAGTTTTAGTTTCCTTCTTCCATGCCCTTTATATAGGCTTCCAGCAGAAGATGTGGTCCAGATAAAAGGTGTATTTCCCCACCTCAAAGATCTAGATTAGAAGGGGTTTTCCCACATCAAATGATTTAATCAAGAAAAATATTGGGGATGGAGCAATGGCTCAGCCGTTAAGAGCACTGACTGCTCTTCCAGAGAACCCAGGTTCAATTTCCAGCACCCACATGGCAATTCACAATTGTCTATAATGTCAAGATCTGACACCCCACACACAAACATGCATGCAGACAAAACACCAATGCACACAAAAATAAATTTTTAAAAAAGAAAAATATCTCTCAGTCTCTCAGCTGGGATGGTGGCGCAAGCCTTTAATCCCAACATTCACAGGCAGGTGGATTTCTGTAAAGTCAAGGCCAGCCTGGTCTACAGAGCTCATTTCAGGACAGCCAGGACAAGGGCTGCTACACAGAGAAATGCTGTTGTAACAGTAAATTTTTATTCACCACACATATATTTATTAAAACTTAACAATTACCTAACAATGTAATTGTCTATAAAATTCCTAAATCCTAAACCCAAATCCTAACTCTGCAACCTAGCCATAATACAAGCATTTAACATTAACCTAAGTTTTCTCAAAAGGACATTTTTCTCTGAGCGTGGGTCCTGGTCTTCATATAACTTTTCAGTCTTTTTTTTTTTTTTTTTTAAGATTTATTTATTATGTATACAGTGTTCTGTCTGCAGGTATATCTGCAGGCCAGAAGAGGGCACCAGGTTTCATTATGGATGGTTGTGAGCCACCATGTGGTTGCTGGGTATTGAACTCATGACCTCTGGAAGAGCAGCCAGTGCTCTTAACCGCTGAGCCATCTCTCCAGCCCAATTTTTCAGTCTTAAAAGTCGCTGAATTTCCTTAGTCACATCCCAAGGCAGTTTATCAAATAGGAATTGCCGCGGCGGTTTAATTAACATATGAAAGTCTCCCAGGTGGCTCACCTATTCAGATGCTTATGGCCTACAAAGGCCTGAGCTCTGAGTCTAAGCACTCCAGAATCTCAGGGATAATCTGTCTTGTCTCCTCTCCAAACCCTAATCAGGTCTTTATCATAGGATGGGGGGAAGCTTTCCGATGAGATTGAACGAGTTCTTTGCCAGCCGAGGAGGAGGTGAAACAGAAAGAGGAGCCAAGTTCTCTGTCTACGTGCACCTTGACTTAAATATCTTCAGCAGAGGCTTTCGAACTCTTTTCAAGTTATGCCCCTGGGCTCAGTCTTTTTCAGAAAGCTTTTTGCAGCGGGGTGTGAATTCACAGGCGGTCCACAGACGTGGGCAGGTGCCTCAGGGCATGTCCCCGCCCCCAAATATGATCAAAGAGGTCCTTAGCGATTTCCCAAGGACATGTCAGAAGACATGAAGATAAGTCTTTTCAGAAGTAAGTCTTTTATCTTAAAGTCCAGGCTTTTGCTATCCCTGTGCTATTATATACTAACACTAAACCTACCATATGCTGTCTTCAAAAACCAAAGCAAGCAAACAAAAACAAAAAAAAAAAAGAAAAAGAAAATTATTTTTTCACAGGTGTGCCCAGTCATTGGGTTTTTATTGATTCCAGATGTAGGCAAATTGACAACCAAGAATAGCCATCATAAGGTCCTCATGGTTGTACAAGCAATCTTAACCACTGAGTCCCAGGTTATATATTCTGAGAAACAACCATTGGGGAGTGGGGAGACTCAGCTGCTTTTCTTCTCTCTTGTTAGGAGATATCACAAAATACTATTTTATTGAGTTGGGCGGAAGGCATGCCTTTTCCTCTCATCTGTGTGTGTGTGTGAGAGAGAGAGAGAGACAGACAGACAGATAAACGGTGGGGGGGGGGTCTTGTAAGTGTAGTTAAAGATGATGAAGCAAAAAGCTGGAAATAAAATACCCTAGGAATGTAAGCAATTGTTAAAAACTGCACATTACGCTGGGCGTGGTGGCACATGCCTTTAATCCCAGCACTTGGGAGGCAGAGGCAGGCGGATCACTGTAGGGGTTAGATAAATTAGATTTAGAAAATATATAGGAGTTTCTGATACTGTCTCTTAATTCGGGGCCTGAAGAGAATTATCAGCATGAAGTCAGCAAAAACAGGAAAGATTTAATAGACTGAAAAACAGGAAAGACTCAATAGACTGAAAAACAAGGTTGAAGTCAGGAAAACAGGAAAGACTCAATAGAATTGAAGAAACAAA
>CAJQZJ010018538.1:185621-228804 GCA_907164525.1 Lophiomys imhausi | reverse complement strand
GATTCAGCCTTACGATATCTTTGGAAATGACCAAGTTCACCATTTTTTTTTTTTTTTTTTTGGTTTTTCGAGACAGGGTTTCTCTGTATAACAGCTCTGGCTGTCCTAGACTCACTTTGTAGACCAGGCTGGCCTCGAACTCACAGAGATCCGCCTGCCTCTGCCTCCCAAGTGCTGGGATTAAAGGCGTGCAATGCCACACCCGGCTTTTAACTCTGTTTTGAGGGGAAAGGGATGGTCACAATTGCCAGGCAGACCCAGAAACTATCCTATCTCCTGTTTCCTGTCAGGTACCAGGCATCCAAGACTGACTAATATGAGTTATTCCTGGGAGTAGAGAGGTAGTTTTTGGGACTGCTGAGTACCCAGTGCCCTACCTCCTTGCCTCAGGTCCACTCACTCTTCTGAGCAGAGTGAGACCAGCCAAACTGCAGTTTCCAGGACAGTCATCAACCTTGAAGCATGTTAGCCAAGCAAATAGCCCTCAGGTCTCTGAGCGGTAACTCTGCTTCCTGTTTCTTGCCCCGCCCTCAGCACAGGACCCCTGTGTATGCACATGGCCTACCATCAGTTTCTCTCATTTTTGCGTCTGTTCCAAGTCAGAACTAATCACTAATAGCCAAACACACCCCTAATGGGTAGTATAGGACACTATAGTATAGTATAGAACACAATGCTGGGCTGTTCCTTGTGGGCCACCCCTCCCCAGGACAACTCCTTAGGCACCTAGACATCCCCCCCCTTCTCCATTCCCAGAGTTCCACTGTCAGTTGCTCATGTCTGATGCTGACTCCACCTCTGAATAAGTCTGTTTGTTCTCATTTATCAATGCTTCTGTCTGTTCTAGAAGGTGTGGGCTGTTCATTCACTTGAGATTTTTGCTTCCATATGTGTGGGTAGTGGGGGTAGGGACTGAACCCAGGGGCTCACAAACATTAGGCAAGTGTTCTGCCATTGATCTACCCTGAGGAATAGCTCCAGAACTCCTTGTTAACTCTTTATGATTGACTGTGACTCAAGTACTTACAATCCCCCTGTCTCAGCTTCCCAAGTGGAGGGATTACTGGTTTTGCATCACCATGCTCAGCCTTAGGCAATTTAAAACAGGGTTTAGCTAAGAAAGAAAGACTCACAAATCATGGCACCAAGATCAGTGGAGGTCCTTGGTGGAAAACAGGAGGGATGTAATCAGTTTGGTAATTTCAGGTGGGGAGGTCTTGTCTGGAATGGATCTGAACAATTGGCAGGCTGAGATACAGCTCTTTGTTACAAAATATTCTCTAAAATTATGCATTCAGTTGTTTGTTTTATATTAGAATGCCTTTGGTACCTAGGCACTGTTCATATTTAATCAAATAGTTTAAATATGCACGTTTTCCCAACTGCACTATTAGCAGTAGCAGAGTGATGGGGGCAGCTTACATGTCCAGGGTTACCAAGGATGGAATTACTTCTGGCCTCACTACATGTGGGTAGATCTTGAAGACATGATAAAACCAGGCATAAATGTTGTATTTCACAGAAAAATCCATTAAGACATGAAGACTACTATGGGATAGAGTTTAGGATGGGGAACAGGAATAGCTGCTTCATGGGTAGGGGTTTTATTTTGGGCTGGAGAACATGTTTTGTCTTGTCTAGCGAAGGGAACTGTGCAACATTCAGCAATACTACACTCACTTAATTGTTTATATGATAAATGCATCTTATTTCCAGAAAGGAAGACAGCTTAAACTCATCTCTCTGTGACATACTAAGATGTTTGGTATTTGCTTCAAATAGCCTGGGCACAGGAGAGACCTAATTAGTTACCAGGAAATAATTTTGGTTTGCAAGAGGGTGTGGGGGTGGAAAACGGAATTACAACACAATGCTGGGCTGTTCCGTGGAGAAATGAGGGTTGGAGCTTGTGCCCTTGTGCATCTGTTGTGAGAAACCTGGGACACTGTCAGCCCCGCCGCGGGGGGTCCCATCCTGAGCCTCAAGAGATAAGGGCTGCACTCTCCCACTGTGGAGCTTCTTTTGGGGCTCTCCAGGCACCCACCCGGAGCTCTCCTGGCTGACCAGGCCTTTCCGGCTTCCTTGTTACCAAGCTGGAGTTGCGATCCACCAACCACCAGGTTGCGCTCTGAGCCGCACACCGGCCACACCTGCAGCCTTCAGGGAGACTAGTAGATACCACCCCATCAGCTCTGAAAAAGGACTAGACTGCTACTGTCACTATGGGCTGGGAGCGAGGCCACACCCCCAGCCTGCCCAGGAGAGCTGCGGGCGTGAGGCGCTCCGGCAGCTCTAGTGGACCGAGCTCCTTGGGCTATGGCTACTGCACAGCCCCGGCTTCTTGCTGGGATGGCCACGGTCCGGCGTATGGCTCGGGGCTGCTGGTCCGCGTTCTGGGACTACGAGACTCCCAAAGTGATCGTGGTGCGGAACCAGCGCCTGGGATTCGTGCATCGCATGGTGCAGCTGCTCATCCTGCTTTACTTTGTGTGGTGCGCGGGCCGGGGCAATCGGGCAGAAGGGAATCCTCAGCCGGGGGGCATGCGTGGGCGCCCTTAGGGTCCTAGGAGAGGGACGTCCTGGTCTCTCCAGGGTTGCCTCCAGAGCCGGCACCGCCCTGCCCCACAGGTACGTGTTCATCGTGCAGAAAAGCTACCAGGACAGCGAGACCGGTCCGGAGAGTTCCATCATCACCAAAGTCAAGGGGATCACCATGTCGGAACACAAAGTGTGGGACGTGGAGGAATACGTAAAACCCCCGGAGGTGCGGCGCTTCCCGCCCCAGGCCCGATGCTCCTCGGTGGTGTGTGCTTTGAGTGAGCTGACAGGCCCACCACACCTTTATTTCTGCACCCAGGGGGGCAGTGTGGTCAGCATCATCACCAGGATTGAGGTCACCCCTTCCCAGACCCTGGGAACATGCCCAGAGGTGAGGCGGGTCTCGGGTGGCGTGGGAAAACCTGGGCCAGTTACAGGGTCTGACCTGTGGTCTCCACTCCAGAGCATGAGAGTTCACAGTTCTACCTGCCATTCAGATGACGACTGTGTTGCCGGGCAGCTGGACATGCAAGGCAATGGTCAGTGTCCACCAGGGACAGTGGGTAGGCGGGGTTAGCACTGACCTCAGCAGATTAACTCGTGTCTGCTCTGCAGGGATTCGGACAGGGCACTGCGTACCCTATTACCACGGGGACTCCAAGACCTGCGAGGTGTCAGCCTGGTGCCCAGTGGAAGATGGAACTTCTGAGAAGTAGGCAGGACTCACAGACCCCATTGCCAGTCTCCTTCTCCTTACTGATGAAGATCAGATTAGCTGCGGGGAGGAGAGGGACGTTTCCCCGCTCCCCTGGGCTTTGAGGAAAGGAAGACTAAACCCTGTCTGTACTTCTGCAGCCATTTTCTGGGTAAAATGGCCCCAAATTTCACCATCCTCATCAAGAACAGCATCCACTACCCCAAGTTCAAGTTCTCCAAGTGAGTCTGAGGAGCAGAGTAACAACAATGCAGCCTGAGCAGTGTGCAGGTTTCTGTTGGGAGCCCAGTGTTTAGAGTACAGGTCTGTGTCTTCTGCCACTCCTTAGGGGCAACATTGCAAGTCAGAAGAGCGACTACCTGAGGCATTGCACATTTGATCAGGGCTCTGACCCGTACTGTCCCATCTTCAGGCTGGGCTTCATTGTAGAGCAGGCAGGGGAGAACTTCACAGAACTGGCCCACAAGGTGAGAGGGAGAGGGCGTGGGGACAGTGAAGCTGGCTGCCAGCATCTGCTACCCAGGAAGGGTTTTACTGCAGCTGGGTGGACCTTCTCCGTCTTGGCTAGCTTTGGCTGTGTTTAGGCAGAGGGGAGAAATGTGATCACTGTCTGTTCCTGCACCTGCTCAATTATTGACACCTGGTCCCACGGCTGGTGCTAGTACCTCATCATGCCTTCAAGCTAGACATTCACTTATTCCTTGGACCTTTGGCTCTGAACCTAACCCTACCCCTCCTTGAGGTTTTTCTGTTCTATGCTCCTCAACCCTCCTTGGCTCACTTTTCTGCAGGGTGGTGTCATTGGAGTCATCATCAACTGGGACTGTGACCTGGACTTGTCTGAATCAGAGTGTAACCCCAAATACTCTTTCCGGAGGCTCGACCCCAAGTATGACCCTGCCTCCTCAGGCTACAACTTCAGGTACCGTGTTCCCTGAATGTCTGGGTTTGTGACAACAGTGGCGTCTGCTTTGACGATAGTTCCACCAGAAGTGGTCCTGAGGAGAGGCGGATGAGTGTGCACAAACTCCACAGCCCTCAGTCTGACAGCGTGGACGCTGCTTTGGTTCACCCACTCCAGGTTTGCCAAGTATTACAAGATAAATAGCACCACTACCACGAGAACTCTCATCAAAGCCTATGGGATTCGAATAGATGTTATCGTGCATGGACAGGTATGCACAGCTGAAGGGTTCCACTTAGGCCTGACATGGCCTAGCTCCATGTCCCTTACAGCACCCCAACCTCAAGTTCCACTTCTGTCACAGCAGCCTGTGCTGAAGGTCCAACTAAATACAAGTCTCTTCTCTACAGGCAGGGAGATTCAGTCTCATTCCTACCATCATCAATCTGGCCACTGCTCTGACCTCCATCGGGGTGGTAAGAAATCCACTTGGGGGTCTGGGAGGGGCTGGGAGTATCTGAAGTGCCCTTACCCCAGTGGTATCTGCTGTCTTCAGGGGTCCTTTCTGTGTGACTGGATTTTGTTGACGTTCATGAACAAAAACAAGCTCTACAGCCACAAGAAGTTTGACAAGGTGTGTACTCCAAGGCATCCCTCAAGCAGATGGCCTGTGACCCTTGCCCTTGTCTTGGGCCAGGTCCCTCCTCCACCTAGACACGACTCCCAGGATCAGCCACCCAGCCCTCCACCAGGTGGAGGGCCGACTTTGGGAGAAGGGGCAGAGCTGACACTGGCTGTCCAGCCTCCTCGGCCTTGCTCCATCTCTGCTCTGACTGAGCAGGTGGTGGACACTCTTGACCAGCATATGGGACAAAGGCCTCCTGTCCCCGAGCCTTCCCAACAGGACCCCATATCCACGGACCCCAAAGGTTTGGCCCAACTCTGATCTCACCCTCACTAAACTATAGACCTGGATCTGGGAGGGCAGAGACAGCTTCACCTGCTTCGGCAGCCCTAGGGAAGATCTACAGTCTTCAGTAACCATGCATGTCCATATGACTGGGAACAAGAGACACCTGGGCAAGAGGGCGTGAGCCTTGCATTAGCCCAGCTTACACTCTTCCTCTCCTTAAGGCTTATGGGGAGAAGTGGATTCCTGCCATCTCCTTTCCCAACCCAATTCCTCAGAGACCTCTTACCCTTCCCTGCCCACCTCTTGTACTCTCACAGCCTTCTGGGACCCCTAATCAAAAGCTCAGTCCCCCTGTTGTATAATTTTAAGCCCTCCTTTAGAAGTCACAGCATGCTGAGTCCAATAAACCAGTGATGAGCTTTATGGCCTCAATTCTTTCAGAGTAGTTGTGGGCTTAGGCATATAAGGCAGGAGAGTCAGTCCCCTTCCCAGGGGTCCTGCATTCTTAGGTCTGTTAACCAGCCTGGGTATACAGTACAGCCACACTTGCCAAGGGGACTGGGCTATGTTCAGCATCAATGTGATGGGTGGGGACAGTGAGCAGGTGAAGCACAAAGCCAGTACTGACATCAGGCCCATGTAGTCTAGTTCCTGCATCTTTACTGTTAGTGGGGTGACTCTGGCTAGGCAAAGCCTGTTTGGGGCCGGGATCTTGGTTCTCTGGTGGGTATGTCTATACTGAGTGCCACCAGAAAGTATCTTAGATCAGCACACCAAGTGGCAGAGTGGCCAAAGAACTAGGAAGGAGACCCTTCAGTTTCTGCCTATATTACCTGAAGATGGCATGCTTGTGTGTTTGTTGTCACACCAAGTGTTTAAGGATGGTTGGAAGAACAATAGCTCCTGGTGCCGCCAGAGCCTTACCTTCCTTGGTCATGGTCTCCACAGGCCACTAAATATTGTTAGTTTCCTCCATGTTTGGCTTATAAGGTGTCCAGTTCTAGTTTTAGACCCTTTCCAATTGGGTCTCTTGCTACAGCTTAGAAACCAGGGCCAGAGATGCAGTTTTCTATTTCAGAATCCCTAAACTGACCTCTGTGTGAACCAGGCTGAGTGACCTGCCCTGTCTGTGCTGCTGTAGACTGGCTCTGCTGGGAGACAAGCCAGTGCCTCTTGGGCCCAGAAATCCAGGAAGCTAAGTTAACAAGCTCCCTCCCCCCATCTCTCTAATTTGATTTGATCTCCATTCAGAATGTCCCAGCACTGCCAGCTCAGTCCATGTTCCAAACAGGGAGGATCAAGTAGTTATCAGGTTTCTCCCCATAGACAGCCTGAGCTCATCAGGGTTCACACATGTGTCTAATGGATAGATGTTAGATACTAAACTTCCCTTTCAGAGACTGAGGCTCCTTGCACAAATACAAAACAGTAAAACTAAGAAGTGGGAACCACAGGGGGCTGGAGAGGTGGCTACACAGTTAAAGTACTTGCAGTTCTTTAAGAGGATCGGAATTTGGTTCACAGTACGCACATGGTGACTCACGACCATCCGTAACTTCAGTTCCACGGGATTCAGTGCTTTCTTATGACCTCTGGGTAACAGCCACACACATGGTGCATACACAGGATAAGTTCAGTGGGGTCTCCCATTATTTGGGGTATCTGAGTTTGACACTCGGCTGCTGCCCAGGTAAAGTGGCCTGGGCCAGAAAGAAGCAGTAGACAAGGGCAGCATTTAGCTCAGTAAGATGGATGAGTTCTCTTATTTCCTGAGCCCAGTGAAAGGTTCTGCTCATCTAGCAAATGGGTCAGGGCCAGTGCAGAGTAGGAGGTGAGAGCAGCTACTAACCCCACCTCTTGCAGCGCTGAAGGGCATCGCATTAAAGGGTGGAGGTTAAGATGCCCTTTTAAGAGGGTGTCAGTCCTCTGGCTCTCAGGTCCCGAGGAAAAAGTGGTGACTGACTTCAAGCTTTCAACAACAGATCTCTGAAACTTCACATGACTGCTTTCCCCCATTTTCCTTGTTCCTTCAACAGTTAAGCTTAAATAAAACCTTGCATGTGAGCAGACATTTTCTAAAATCTAGGTCTTATATAGATTTCTCTAAAATGTCTATGATAAATGACACTTAAAAACCCTTTGCAGGCCAGGCATGGTGGCGCACGCCTTTAATCCCAGCACTTGGGAGGCAGAGGCAGGCAGATCTCTGTGAGTTCGAGGCCAGCCTGATCTACAGAGCGAGTCCAGGACAGCCCTTATTGGTACACAGAGAAACCCTGTCTTGACCCCCCCAAACAAAAAAAAACCCCTTTGCTATGAGCCTCAGCCTCTGGTGGACAAAGAGTGGGTTTCCCACATAGACCAGGCAGGTCAGGGATGCTCTACCTCTCAGGCCATCTCAGCCCAGCTCTGGACAGAGCTCCAGGTGTCACTCAAGACACTGGGTGACAGAGAACCCTCTTCAGACTTTGACCTGGCTCTCTACATGTATAGGACCTGCATTTCTCAGAAAGCAGCCCAAATTCTACTCCCATGAAGCTAAGGGAAAGGTCCATTTATCTGAAAATGAGCAAGACTCTTCATGGTCAGGGCTTTGTGCTGGCTTCTGTATTTTCTCTGTCTACACTGCCCTCACCTCATCTCAGAACCTGTCTCATGTTTAGACAGGAGGCAGAAGACAGAGCTTGTATGGAAGCAGAAAGCAGAAGCTTCAAAAACATTTATTTAGGAGCTAATTATTGAGGACAGAGCCATTTCCTGTTCCTGCTTGCTTATGCTACCTTGAAGCTCCCTGAAGTTTACTCTCTGTTCTGCCAGGACTGTGGTCATGAGTCTGGAGAAGCCAGGTGGTCAGTGGTTCAGTCATTTGGAGCAGACATTAAGGTACCTGGTGTGGGATACCCAGGTGTCTTCAGCCTAGACTTGCTAACAATTTGATAAAGGGCTTGTCTGTAGCAGCCATTGTATGGTCTCCTGAAGGTATGACATGCTGTAGTGCTTGGCAATGTTCTGGAAGATTCTAATCTGTTCCATGAAGACCTGTAGGAAGACACACCATGACTGGGTTTTTCTCAGACAGGAGGGGCAAATGACCCACAGTGTGTCTGTGAGAATTGCCTACCTCAGTGTGGATGGTGAGCACAAAGTCCCCTGCACAGCTGCAGTACACAGGCATATGGGTCTCTTTCATACCACAGCACTTCAGGCACACCTGAAACAAGGAAGCAGCGCCACTGACCTTGGCTCAAACTGTCATCATACTGATCCTACCTACGCCTTTTCAGCCTTGCTGAGGAGGGATATCTCCATGGAACTATTAGCACGTTTCATTTCCCTGTGCAGTCACATCAAGACTCAATGCCTTAATGAAGTTCAAGATTTATTCAAATCTTGCCAGCTCCTTTCCCAAGATGCCCATCTTGCTGTGGGTATCTGCAACCTAGACTATCAAGACCTGGGAGTGTCCCGTGTCCCAGTTGGCTCTGTGCCAATTGTTTTCCAGGGATATGCCCAAGAGCTCTGCTTAGGTTCTCATAAAATGCTGCTGTAGCTTTCTCTGCTCTGCGCTTGTCTAGCACTGACACCGTTTACTGTCTACTGTCTATCTCCCTCCACTGAACGGATGAAAGTACCTACAGAAGGCACCGACAGATGATGACAGAATAAGGGGTGGGTGCACGGATGAGGGCTGACTCTTGGAGCAGTCCTTGACTCAGGACTCAAGCATGATCTTGCCTCCCTGAAATGCTGATAGTGTTTGGAAACTCCTGGGTGGACTGGGAAGCTCACCAGGTCCTGAAGTGTGAAGGCCATCAGTTTTCTCTGCAGGGCTTCCACCAAGGCTGACTCAATGGCAGCTGAGTCGTAGGGGGCCTGACAATTGGAGCAGAGCCACTGAGGCAAGATGGCCCCATCCTGTGAGAGTGCAGAGGAAGGCTGAGAAGTCAGTGAGTGGTAGCCATGGCTCACCTGGGCAACAGCACAGAGGGCTGGTGTGAAGAGATGTCAGGGAGAAGCTGGAGCAAAGTTAACCATCATGGCTCTTGGCTGCACTGCACACAGCCTAATAAGCCCATCATCTGTGCTGATGGACCTGTTCTAGACAATTTTCTAGCGTGCTGCAGTGGAGTGGCTTAGGTGTGGCCTATTTTTAAGACACTAAACGAGTCACTGGGGCAATGGGTTGGATACTGCAGGTTGGGCTACATGTCCCAACCACTTTGACCATCAGCTGAGCTCACCTGAGAGAAGAAAGAGTCTTTGCACAGGTCCAGGTCTCGGCAGAAATTACAGCTGTGGCAGATCACCTCAGGGAGCACGTAGGAGTGGCAGGGGTCTCTGAACTGGGCTTCCTCGGAGAATTCACCAACGTCTACCAGTCGAAGTAGGTCTCTGTTCAGCTTATTCACCTGATTTGTGATGTTTGTATCCAAAGACAGTACCTATGGGGACCACAGCCCATCAAGAAGTAGCTCCTAAGCCGGGCAGTGGTGGCGCACGCCTTTAATCCCAGCACTTGGGAGGCAGAGGCAGGCGGATCTTTGCGAGTTCGAGGCCAGCCTGGTCTACAAAATGAGTCCAGGACAGCCAGGGCTACACAGAGAAACCCTGTCTCGAAAAACCAAAAAAAAGAAGTAGCTCTTAGGCCACTGTGCCCCTCTGGCTGGACCAAATACATCTTTTTAGCTCACTTCCCAGCATCATCTTAGCCCTCTTCTTCCCATCTGAAAGCCTCAGGAAGAGCTGGTTCTCTAAAATGTCAACTCTGTCAGTGAGTGAAAATGTCACTGAATATATCAAATATTTAAAATAGGAAACAACATTGATTCTACACAGTAACTTCCCAAAACCAAAGAGGGACAACACTGTAACTTGTCCTAGGGGGTCAGCATAAGTAAATAAGTAAAACCAGACAAAGACACAGGCTATCAACCATTGAGAATGGACACAAAACCTTCTGCAAGTACTAGATGAACCCATCAATATGCCAAAAATACAGAACCCCCCCCAAAAGCATAGATAAGGACAATAAAGTTCTGTTGTTATTATTATTTTTTTTTTTGATTTTTCAAGACAGGGTTTCTCTGTTTAACAGCTCTGGCTGTCCTGGACTCGCTTTGTAGACCAGGCTGGCCTCGAACTCGCAAAGATCCGCCTGCCTCTACCTCCCAAGTGCTGGGATTAAAGGCATGCGCCACCACCGCCCAGCTCCTGTTATTATTTTTTAAAGACACAGTCTTACTCAATAGCCTTTGAAGACACAGGCTGTCCTGTGATTCTCCAGCCCCTGCCTCAGCCTTCCCTAGTGCTGGGACTGTAGGTGTGAGGCACCAAGCCCAGTTCAATTAAGCTTTGAAAGGGTGTAAACGTTCAATGGAAAAGGGTTCTGGAACTGGCCATGCTGGAAACTTGTGCATACACTGTAAAGATGAACTAAAAATGGCCTAAAGGTCCCAAGTGCAGTTCATCCCAGCCTGTTTTCTGGGAAAGGTGGGTCAGTGACTGTCCAAAGTATATTTGTGGAGAAGAAACATTCCCAGCTCATTATGTTAAACCCTACTGTGTAGTCACTTGATATTCAGTATTTAGCTCAGAGTGAAGCACTGGGACGCTCAGATGGCACAGTGGACAGTAAGTGCTTTCAGTGATGACCCCACATGGCCACTGGTAATTCCATCTCACCATGCTGGCCTGCCTTTCCCAGAAAACAAGCTTTGTCCCCTCATTTGGTCTCAGAGGTTAGGCTCATTAAGTCCACTGGTAGCAGGTGAATCATGAAGTCCTTCACCTCCACCTGCTCTAACTTTCCCAGCATTCTGATCTCCTACCCTAGAGCCTCTGTGCCCGGTTCTAGTCCCTCAGAATGCCTCCTGGTAGCTCATCTCTGAACCGACCAGTCTCTTATGGTTTATTGCCAGGCTTAAGATCTATCAAAATAGGGCTTCTCCTGTGATAACTAAGTTCATGATAGGGACCCAGAGAATTCTGATGGAATGACTGAAGGACTTATACATGGCCCTCACCTTGCATACAAATTTGATGAACTCCAGAGCAGGATTAGTGAGTAGCAAGTGTGAACCAGGGAGAACAGGGAACATCTGTGAAGGGTCCGTGGAGTTCCGAGAACCTGTGAATTTCTTTTGAATTTTCTGAGTAATGGTGAAGAAGCTCTGAGTGAGCTCATTTGCCACATAATCTTGAGAAAAAGCAATCATTCCTGGGAAAGACAGAGTGCTAAAGGACAGATTGAGCCAGAACGGGGTGTATTCTACCCATCTGCTTGTACCACCTGAGGTATACAGATCAGAGCACGGCACACAGCGGTGTTCTTCTGTGGTCAGGGACTGCTCACCAGGAAGGGCTCCAGTTGTCCCTTCAGCCTCCTGGGAGAACTGGCTGGCCCCTTTCCTCTTCACAGGGGTACTGCCTGGGGCACTGTGTCTCAACTCATCCTTCATGCTATGGTATACAGCCACGATGTATGCTACAGAGAGAGACAAAGGTCACAGGACCCAAGAGTCAGGGATGTGCTGGAATTACTCCAGAATTTGAAGGAGCCATGTGGCTATTTAGATGGTCCAACACATTTACCTAAAATGTCATTGTTAGCAATAACTTATCTGCTTCCCTTGGATGAGTCCAAAGTCAAGTAGAGAATTGGATATAAGGGAACTTGCAGCAGGGTGGTGGTGGCTCAGAGCTTTAATCCCAGCACTTGGGAGGCAGAGGCAGGCGGATCTCTGTGAATTCAAGTTTGAGGCCAACCTGGTCTACCAAGTGAGTCCAGGACAGCCAGGGCTACACAAGAGAAACCCTGTCTTGAAAAACCAAAAGAAAAAGAAAAAAACCAAAACCAACCAAAAAAGGAACTTGCTAACACCTGAATTTATTCTTAGAATAGTGAATAAACAGGACAAGGGTAGACAAAGATAGTGTGTGAAAACGGCTCCTTTTTTTGTTTGTTTTTTTGAGACAGGGTTTTTCTGTGTAAAAGCTCTGGCTGTCCTGGAACTCACTTTGTAGACCAGGGTGGCCTCGAACTCAAAGATCTAAGTGCCTCTGCCTCCCAAGTGCTGGGATTAAAGGTGTGCACCACCGCGCTTGGCTGAAAACAGCTCCTTAACAGGAAATGCTGACAGAACCCTAAAACCTGAGCCCACATGCCTGGAATATTTCTCTTTCTTCCTTCTGTCCTTTCTTTTTTTTTTTTTCTTCAGGCTTTTTCTTTCTCTGTGTAGCCCTGGCTGTCCTAGAACTCACTCTGTAGATCAGGTTGACCTCAAACTCAGAGATTCACCTACCTCAGTCTCCTGAGTGCTAGGATTGAAGGCGTGCGCCACCACTGACTGCTTGGCTAACCTAGAATATTTCTTGAGACAACTTGGAAAGTAGAGTCAGAAGACGCAGACAGAGATGTAAGCAGTCATGAATGAGGCCACCTGTTGGGACAGACCTGTGAGGCCTGTAAGAAGTCCTGTCCATCTGCTCACAGGTTAATGACCATGCTCACCACTAGTTTTTGTTTTAGTGACTGGCACTGAATTATAAAACGGTGTAATTTTTCTGCTTACTTGTATACTGAACATGATAACCAGGTCTACAAATAATTTCAAGGTATAAGAGTTTTCTGGTTTGTGAAGCCCCAGAGGCCAGCCTCCTTACTGTGTGTACATGCACATGTCCCCAGAGACGTTAGCCATGAAGTTACTAGAAATAGAACTGGGAACACCCTTAGCTGCTCAGGAGGTCTAGAGAGAAGACAGAGAGCCTTTCTATTATTTGTCCTTGAGTCCCTGTCAGGTAAGAGGAGCAGCAACTGCACTTGGAAGGACTTTCCAATTTTCCTTTCCACACCAAGGAACTAGAACTATTTTCAGTAACTCAGCTGGTTGTCCAGCTTCAGCATGGCTCACCTGAAACAATCATGAGGAAGTAGCTCTGGCAAGAGGCTGCCTGTGGCAAGAACTGCAGGATATTCCAATTATTCTCCAGTAAATCCTCGACCTCAGATTCCTCCATATCCTCTTCCTCCTCATCCTTTTCTTTATCTTCCTCATCCTCAGTTTCCTCTCTTGCCTGGGAGTCTTGCTGCAACACAAAGACAACCCCTACTTCCACCATGGCGACAACACACAGTAACAAGACATGGGAGACAGGACTCCTCCAGCGTGAGTCTCCTGGACCCTCACATCACAAGGCCAGTGCTCCATGGAACATGTTTGGCTCACTAGGGTAGGTAACTGGGAACTGTGGCTTTCATGTACTGTTTTAGAGGGCACATCAACATTATCCTAATTCCCTCCCAACAGGGCAAAGCAACCAGAGCTTCCCACTGACCAGCTTCTTCCTGTGAATTTAACGTTTCTTCTTTAGCTGGGAATGGTGCCTGGAACTTATAGCTGCACTCTCACTGTGCTAAGGTAGACAGTCACTGGACACGAGGGTTTCAAGGCTAGCCCAAGCTACACAGTCAGAACCCATCTCACAAAGTAGAACCTCTTCTTGGGTTGCTGACAACTTCCCCACAGGCCCAACTTGACTGTAAGCATATGCCCCTTCCAGAGTGAACTCACTTCTACATCAGCTTATAGGAAAAGTTGACACTAACTCTGCCATTACCCCGTTGGCTACATGTCCCTTCTTCCTGCAGTGAAGTCTATGTCCTGATCCCAGCTCTAATTAGAACTGCTGCTGTCTGGGCCTTTGAGCCATGGTGCCTAAGGAAGCCTTGTCCTTTTCCACCAGCTTCCAGTCTTCCTGCTCCCCAGTGCTCCCTCTTTGTGCCATCTGTGAGGACCCTGAGAACAAAGGTCTGTTGTCTCAACCTGCTCCCTGGATACAACTCTAGCCAAGGCGATCACCTATATCTCCATTTCACAAATGCGACACTCTTTCCCCAACTTGGCTCCTGGACCTGTACTGGCATCCCTCCTCTGAACTGACACTGCCTGCTTTTTCTCCCTTGTGGTATGTTAGTCTCAGAAGGAGCAAGTAGATACTAGAATTTCCATCTCCACTAATGCTGAATCTCACACTGTGCAAAAAGTGGCCACTGCCAGATCTCTGTGAGCACCTGAAACTACTGCCCAGACACCCATGTGTGGTGGGATTAGTGATAGCATTTAATAGCATAGGGATCTTGGAATAGCAAAAGCCTGGACTTTAAGGTAAAAGATTTATGTCCGACGTGACATGTCCTTGGGAACCCACCAAGGACGGATGACTTTTTTGATCATAACCCTAACCCAGAGGAAAATATCCTCTTTAGAAACTTTAGGTTAGTGTTAAATGGTAGTTTTGTAGGTATTAAGAAGTTTTAGGTGGTAGGTTTTACAGTTAAGGTTTGGGTTTTAGGATTTAGGACGTTTATAGGCAATTGTTAAGTATTAATAAATATATGCTTCATAAATAAAAATTTACTTTTACATCCATGCGCTGAGTTGTTCCAGCTCCCAGGCTGTCTTCCTATGTCTGGCTTTGTCAGTGTTTCTGCAGCTTCCCCTCCTCCCTCTTTTCCACGAGTTTGGCCAGTTTCTGCCTCATGGAAAGCTCTTTGCCCTCACTAGTGCTAACACTGTGCTCCCAACTTTTGCTATAAGCTGATGAACTGGGTGGAGTCAGCTGAGAAGCCCTGGGAAAGCAGTACCTGCCACAGGGGTGAATGTGGACCCACACATTATGTGGAACAAAACCTAGCTCTCTCACCTGTCCATAATGAGTACTAGATGGCACTTTTCCTTTGATTCCACCATAGTTGGATGGATCCATCCAGAGAAGGAATTCCCAGCATCGAGAGAAAGAGATTGTCAGGGAATGGAAGATCTCTTTAGAGTGGATGCTGCAAGAGGCAGACAGAAACAATTAAAGTGACACAGCAGCTTTCCTGTTCTCCCTTCGTTTCCTTTGCAGATATGTCCTCACCCTTTTACTTACAAATGAACTTCAAGTGGACTCAGACAGTCCCTCAGACTTTCTAGGATACTGAAGGAGCTGCCTGGAAAGAGCTGCCCTGGAATGAAGGTGACCCTGAAGGAAGCCAGGGCAAGTCCAGAGTCTACCGTCTCTCCTCAGGTCAGGTATGTGCCTCTGGCCACATGGCTCCCTGTTTTCAAGCACCCTAAGTTTTTCTCATTGTTACCATTGCTGGCTAAATTGGCCTCTATCACTAATCCCACCCTTGGTACCTACAAGGAAGGGAGAAGGAAATTATAAACGACTCCTCTTCTTCATATTTAAAAAAATTTGTGCAGGCATAACACCGATGCACATAAAATAAAAATTTAAAAAAAATTTTGGGCTGGAGAGGTGGCTCAGAGGTTAAGAGCACTGGCTGTTCTTCCCAAGGTCCTGAGTTCAATTCCCAGCAACCACATGGTGGCTCACAGCCATCTACATTGAGATCTGCCCGGGCATATATGTAGAGCAAATACTGTATACATAATAAATAAATAAAAAATGTTTAAAAAAAATTTTATTCTCTATCAGAACTCACAAAGTCCTGCAAAACTATTTAGTTCCAAGGGATGGGACACTCTTCTGCTCTGGGCACCCACATATGTAGATTCTGGGTATACAAACACACACACACACAAACATACTCTCTCAAACCAAAACCAAACCCTCAAGAATTTACATCTTCTGAGCCGAACACACTTGGGAATATGATTCATCCAGGCAAGGATACTGCCTGAAGCCAAGAATACAACATGGGGCAGCAACTGAGAGCTTCATGGCTGCCTGGAATCAGAGCACTCCTGTGTGCCCATGCCCACATCTGTGAAATTTATGCAGCACTGCTTTATAGAACCTTCTCACACACAGCAGGTGGTATTCCTTGAATTTTTCAGACCTGAACAACATGCTTTATATTTGAATTGTCCACCACAGGTAAACCATATAGAAACCACTCTTTCATGCTGCCATGTTTGACACTTGGTGTGTGCTGTATCCTTTAGGATTTCTTTGTTAGCAATGGAGACACCCTCAAGCATCTCTCCAAAGCTACGGCAGCTACACCTGGAGGGTGTTCCCTCCACTAACCTGTTGGTAATATAGTCCACATAGGCAAGGGCATCCTCTATTCGACGCTTCTTTGTACAGAGGATGATGCGATTGAAGTTGGCATAGATGACTGATGACCCCAGGCGCTTGAACTCAGCAATAAGCCTGTAGGGTAAGTTTGTAATTAATGGAAGAGGTGCCTTAGTGTAAAATTAAGCCAGAGAATACAAACAGGAACCATGAAGAAATCCATGGTGATACTGAAACCAGAAGTATCCTAACTATACTTAGAATGAGAAAAAAGAGCAGGGACTCAGGACCCAAAAGCAACAAAGAAGAAATTTCTTTCTGTCTTTTAAGGTGAGGTTTGGGGGCTGGAGAGAACTGGCTGGTCTTCCAGAGCTTGATTCCCAGCACCTAGATGGATGCTCACAACCATCTATAACTCCAGTCCCAGTGGTATGTTGCACTTTTCTGGTCTCTTTGGATACTAGGCACACACATGAAGGCAAAAACACTCATACACATTAAAAAAAAAAACAAAATAGAAACAGATGAAGCCCGTCTCCACTCTAGGCCTGACTCTGAACTTTAGGACTCAGATGACCCTCACCCCACAGTCCCCCGGGTAGCTGTGACCACAGGTGCACCTACCCTGACACAGCAAGACCCTCTGCTTTGGACTGGAGCCCAGCATGGAGAAAAAAATAGTAGCATCACAGACAATAGATAATAAAAAACTGAAGAAAAAATTGTAAGCTCTTATTACAGAAAAATATCTCCTTTACATACAGAACTCATTCAGGTTTTAGTTTTTTGTTTTGAGATGGTTTCACACCATAGTCCAAGCTGACCAAGAAATCCTTATGTAGCCCAGTTAACTTTTTTCTCAGCTTCCTGAATGTGCCACTTGTCCAGGGGACTACAACTGGGGTATATTTGACTCCATAGCCATCAGAAATGAGCTACTTCTCAGAGACTGTGTCTTCAAATTCGTCTACATTACACCTAATGAAGGCCCATTTCTTTGCGATGAGGGTCTCCTGGTGGTCAGGGAATGTGAACTTGGCTCTACAACGGGCCTCAATCACATGCTCTTCACTCTACAACTTGGTTTGGATGGACCTGACGACCTGGCCAATGTAAACCCTGGCCACAGTCCTTGGGCTTCCCAAAGGCACCATGAATACTTGTCTGGGGCCTAGTGTGGGGACAGCATTGAGATCAGAAACTTGAGTAACTGCCAGACAATTGTCTCCAAGGTCCCTGAGGACAACCTGTATAGGCAACAGGCTGTATACACTAAGGAGGCTGCTGTTTGCATTCATTGTAGACCAGGCTGGAAAGCTTCATTCAGGCTTTTGTTTTGTATGGGTTTTTTGAGACACGGTTTGTGTAGCCCTGGCTGTCCTGGAACTCAATCTGTAGAGCAAGCTGGTCTTGACCTCAGAGATCCATCCGACTGCCTCTGACACAATAGAGCTAAGCTTGCCCTGGGCTTTATGCATCCCAAAGACACTAGCTTGTGTCCCTCAGCCCACAGACCAGGGTGAAACAACTCACTGTAAGAAGAGCTTCTTCATCATATTGTGCAGTGTCCGGTGCAAGGCTGGGTCATGGAGCAGAGAGCATGGTGACTGGAGCCAGCGGTAGAAGTGCATTACCTGGTTGTCAGCGTAGATGTTGTGGTACTGTGTGATTTCCTTTACCCAGCCAACCACCATGCTCTTTAGGATCCTGAAAGATGGCAAAGGAGGTTTGGGTACCATATGCTGGGGCTGGCATCACCGTCCCTTCTCTTAATCCCTAATTGCCATTGTCTAAGTTTCATTCATTGGTCCCATACTTGTGAGCTTCATCGCTCCTTGCCACTTCTTTCCACATAACTCCCTATCTTTTCAACACACCTGGACAAGGAGACACATAATAGGCTTTTGTCCTTCTTAAGACTTATTTTTAATTTTTTAAAACTTATGTGTAGTTGTGAGGTTATGTACAGTGAGTATAGGTGCCCATAGAATCCAGAAGGTGTCTGACACACCGGAGCTAGATTTGCAGGAGGTTGTGAACTACTTAACATGGGTTCTTGGAGCCAAACTCATGTTCCTCTGCAATAGCAGTATGTTTTTTTTTTTCTTTGTTGTTATTGTTTGTTTTTGAGACAGGGCCTCACTGTCAGAAGAGCAGGAACAAAGAGTCACAGAGTTGATTATGTGCCTTCCATGTAAAGAACCAGGGATTGGCCCAAGCTGGGTTTTCTAGACAACAATGAGACACAGGGGAAGGTTCCTGGGGCCAATGCAATGCTCAGGTAGAATAGACAGGATGTGGGTCATGAAGGAGTCTGAGTATCAGAGACATGATGCTGAGGTCACTTTTATGATTTTTGTACAAATGCCCACTTCTCTCAGCTGGTGGTCTCTGCCACGTGCCTAACCTACTGCTCAGGGTTGAAACACTTTTTCTGCCATAACTCTATTCTCAACTCTATTTTCCTAGCCTAGTTGTTACTTCAGCAAATTCTTTTCTTCCTTCATTTGGAGGCAACAGGACTGAACTTTGTGCTCTAGAATCACAGACACTAAGTGTTACCTCATACTCAACCACAGTAACACATCCAACCTCAGCCCCTCTAACCCTGGCTCTGCCATTTCTAGCATGGGTGAAGACCGCACCACTTTGTAGGGCTATGGGAATATAGACAGAGTAAAAGTGCTCTGTATTTCTGGCACAAAGGAACCACTCTATAGTAGATACTGTTCCATCACCAGGAGCCAGGGCTGACCATATCTCTGACAGATGACACTGGCTACTATGACTCATGAGGCTGGTGCCCTGGGAATTTCCTGCAGATATATCTTTGATTACACTAAAAGTAATTATGTATCAAAAGTTCTTCCTGAGAAAAGTCTTTGGCCTCAGAAAGGTTAGATAGTGGCACTTGCACTACCTACTAGTACCTAGGCAGGGACATGGGGACCCTTGATTGCATTATGGAAGACTCAAGGGAGGGACATCTCAGGAATGCTGACTCTTAGGCTGGAGAATGCACAGTGGTTAAGAGCACATATTGCTCCTCCACAGGACCAGAGTTCGATTCCCAACATCCACAACCAGGTGTTTTACAATCTCCTGTAACTCTAGTTCCAGGGTACTGACTCTACTGGTCTTTGTGGGCACCTACACACACAATAAAAATAATATCCATGGGAGGCCTCCCCTTTTCTGAGAAGGGGTGAGGGGAGGTGAGGTGAGAGGGAGGGACTGGGAGGAGAAGAGGGAGGGGACGCTGTGATCAGGATGTAAAGTAAATAACTTAATCAATTAAACAAACAAACAAACAAAACCGGGTCTGGAGAGATGGCTCAGCGGTTAAGAGCACTGACTGGTCTTCCATAGGACCTGGGTTCAAATCCCAGCACCCACATGGCAGTTCACAACTGTCTGTAATTGCTGGGCCTGGTGGCACAGGTGGATCTCTGTGAGTTCAAGGCCAGCCTGGTCTACAAAGGGAGTCCAGGACAGTCAAGGATACACAGAGAAACCCTGTCTCAACAAACAAACAAACAAAACCCCAAAAAACAAAAACAAGCCAGGCGTGGTGGTTCATACCTTTAATCCAAGCACTCAGGAGGCAGGGGCAGGCGGCTCTCTGTTGAGTTTGAGGCCAGCCTGGTCTACAAAGTGAATACAGGACAGCCCAGGGTGGTTACACAGAGAAACCCTGTCTCAACAAACAAAACAAAATAAACAAAAAACAAACAAAACAAAATCTTTTAGAAGAAGTTGAATGTTGTGGCACATGCCTTTAATCTTAGCCCCTGAAAGGCTAAGTATGTGGATCTCTGAATTTGAGGCTAGTATAGTATACATAGTAGTATCCAGAGCCACACAGATCTGTCAAGTATATACATATATTGCTGACTCTGGCTTTAGTGTTCTACAGTGGAGGTTACCTTCTCCCTGTCACCTTGTCTAGGAAGACAGCACATTACATGAGGGTAGATACCTGAAGGTGCTAGAGCAGAGGGCTGTCTCATCATAGCTGGCTGGGGCACTGGCAGCATGATTGCCTGTAACCATATCCTCTAGGGAGGCCTGCTGGATCACATCGAAACTGATGCCAACGCTGCCAGCACCTTCCATGTCATTGACATGGTGGGACTGGAGGATGGTGTTGACGGCTAGATTCTGAATGTCCAGCTCCACGCACACTGCAGAGAAACACAGCTTGTCCAAACACCGTGGCCAGCACTAGGATCATTTCCCAGGCCTGAGCCAGTCATTGCCACTAATACAATAGTCAGTGCTGCCTAGCAACGCCATGAATGGCACATGACCTCCGACCAACATCTAACTTGCTGGTACTCATTTCTTAAGATTTGCCTTTGGGCTTATCCACGTGGTTGAGCACTGAGCCCCATGTGCTAAGAAGGAATCATTAAACGGTGGAGCAAAAGTGCCTTCTCTCACTCACCAGTGGAATAACAGCCAGAATTATTGATCTCCACAGTGGCCCGGTCATCAAACTCCATGACAAGGCGGTTGTCATCAGCTTCCTTCCCACCCAGGTCAGGCCGAGAGGTAGGGGATAGCCAAAGTAGGTGGTTATGGCGCTGCAGATGGCGTGCAAAGAAGAGGTCGGAGCCAAAGGTGGAGATATCTTCTGGCAGGTTCCCAATGGGGATGTGGAAGTACCTGAACAGGGTACAGAGTTAGTCCCAAGAATACTAGCATCATTAAGGGACCACTCACAGGGCCACACACTAGACACCCAGTCTATGGCCTCATCTGCTCATCTCTCTTCTTATGTGTGACTGGGAACTGCACTTTCTAGCTAAGTTCTACTACTGAGCTAACCCAATTCCTCACCTGCTCATCTCAAAGGCATGTGAGAGGCAAGTGTCTAAATTGAGGTAGTGCCGGATCATTCGGCGAGCTCCATGGCGCTGCCAGTCCAGGACTCCGTAGTTGATCTTGTCAGCCACTCGGACAGGCACTAATGGAAACTCTTCTAAGACAGGAATCTCACTGGCCAGTCTATGCAGCTCCCAACTGGACTGTACAGCAATGAGTGTAGGCCCCCGGCGCTCTTCCTGGGATGAGCAGAAAGGGCTCAATGGACAAAGCCTTGGGATGGGAGACTCCTACCACTGGACCCAAACTTCTCTTACCTTGTAGGCGAGCAGGAAGCGTTGGATGGCTCTGCAGATGGTCTTCAGGTTAGTTTCAGCACGAACTTCAAAGGTGTGTTTTGGGGGAGGCAGGAGCTTGGGGCCCACCTTCTCCAGCAGCAGGCTGTGTTCTGCTGAGTACAGGGCGCTGAGGCTTGGCATCTGGTTGCTGCGCACCTAGGCAAACACCAACTGTTAGGCCTAGTGTATGTGTGTGTGAAGCTGGGTAGTCATGCCTTTCTATTTCTAACTGAATAGCAATGGAGTGTCTTTCTTCCCCATCTCCTGCCTGACCCACATGCTCTCACATGCCCAGGGCCCAAGGACTCACAGTATCCAACACAAATACAGATGCTCTTCGTTGTGACGGGATAAAGACCCCAAAGAGTGCCTTGTGGCCCTGTGAGTGGTGATACAGGTAGATGTGGCGGATACTCCCTGTAAAAGAAATTAAATCCGTTGCCTGAGATGCAGAGGATGCAGGGCAGGTGATAGGGCTGGTGGTGAGGCCATACCTGGTTCCAAGTAGCTGAACTGGGCCAGAGACCGCATTTCTAGGTGCTCGAGGGCAAAGGTTTCAGATTCCCAGCCTGAAAGGTGCCTCACCAGCTGTTTATTGACCACACACACACAGCCCAGCTGCACAAGGGCCCTGAATAACAATGGAACCTGGAGAGTGGGTAGTACATTGAGTCAAATGGAAGACTCCAGTGCCACAGCTCACTCTGTGGCCACATACCCCAGCACAGCCTAACTTCACCCAGAAGAGGACACCTTAGGCAGACATGCTGCTGAGAGCCACTTTCCTATGGGGTTTTCCGAGCCCATGCCCATCACTATCTAACCCAGCTGTTCACCACTGCCCCCACCCGATTCCCTGTGGGACTCTCTCTTCTCACCCAGCTGCATCTTCACCCAAGGAATCTCACTGGCCAGTCTGGGTGGCCAGTGGCCAGGGAGACAATCACCTGAGTCTCATACACGCCCTCAATGTCTGGTGCTGATAACTCAGTGTTGATCTCGTTGATGTGCTCTTGGTACATGTCCTCTGCTACTGAGTACTCATAGAGATTGTAGACAATGTTGGAACGAGGAAGAGCCCGATTCACCTGGTGGCAATATGGTGATAAGCCTACCACGGCTTACATAGCGGACCACTGACCAATTCCTAGGGCTTTCGGGACCTAAGATGGTCAGTTGACCTGCTCAAAAATTATAACTAAAAAAAAACTTAGGCATGATCTACAACAGCAACTTCAGGCTTCTGGAAAATCACAAATGCTTCCCAGATGAGACATCAACACTTGTCTGGAGGATGGGCTCCCAGTTAATTTTTCTCAGATCTCTTAGTTTTATTAATTGGAAGTTGTAGGTACCTAAAACCCACAGAGAAACCATACTTTTTTGGGGAGATAACTAGAAAAGAGATGAATGGGCAACCCTTATGTATGTACGGTTGCATGTTTGGGAGCATGGAGAGGAGACACATTGTTCATTAGTCTTCCAAAAAACTAACTGTAATCTGTTGCAGAATACTTGATCACATTGTGAACCCTAAGAAACTGTAAAAACCTATTTCTAATTGTGGGATGGCTCATCCTTTAATTCCAGAGGTTTCTGTTTACTATAAACAAATACTTGTGAGCACACCTTTGATCCCAGCGCTTGGGAGGCAGATGCAGGCGGATCTCTGTGTGTTTGAGTTTGAGGCCAGCCCGGTCTACAAAGCAAGTCCAGGACAGCCAGGGCTATTACACAGAGAAACCCTGTCTCAAAAAACCAAAAACCACCGGGCGGTAGTGGCCCACGCCTTTAATCCCAGCACTTGGGAGGCAGAGGCAGGCAGATATTTGTGAGTTCGAGGGCAGCCTGGTCTACAAAGTGAGTCCAGGACAGCCAGGGCTACACAGAGAAACTCTGTCTCAAAAAATAAAAACAAACAAACAAAAACACCAAAAACCAAACCAAAACAAAATCTACCCAAATACTTGTGATGTAGATCTGCCCTAGCACACACCTTAAATCCAAGAGTTTTCTGTACACAGGATTAAATAAAGTTAACCCTAGGTTAAGAGGTGGAGCGAGAAACCAGCTGACAGGGATTAAACAGAAAGGAGGGACATTGAGATGAAGGGAATTTACTGTGCGGAGAAGAAAAGACTTTTTAAATTTTGTGCTTTTAGCTTTTTCAGCTCTGGGCTTTTTCCTCTAGAGTTTTCAATTGAATAGGAACATTAGCAGGGTGCATTCTCTGCCTCTCTGAACTAGCAGGCTTTCACCCCAGCATCTGGCTCCTGAGTCCTTTATTTGTAAAATCAAATGAATGGGATATTTTAGTTTAGTTTTGTTTTTTTAAACAACAGTAGTCTTACTCCAAGCTGCAAATACATATAGATGTGCTCAGAGGAACACAAAGATTTGAAAATTGATCTGACAATGGAACCTTTACCCAAAGAATGCAAGAGTGAACTTCAGGTTTAAATTAACTGGATTGGCTGCCTCAACATTCTCTACAGGATTAAACAATTAAAAAACAAAACAAAACAAAAAACCCCAAACCACTTATCTACTTTGTGGAGTGTGTGTGTGTGCACACATGCTTACACATATTGAGGTCAGAAAACAAGAACTTGAAGGAATCAGTTTTCTGTGACCCTGTGGCCTCAGATAGTTAGGCTTGTAAGCGATCTTCTTTACTTGTTGAGTCATTTGCCAGTCCAAGGATTTTTTTTGTATATATGTTCACAATATCAAATGAAAAATGTCCTCTATGGAATGACTTCTTGATATAACAACCAGGGAAAAATGAGTAATTCTCAGGGGAAGAAGAGAGCCATCAAATGCCAGCTCTGGAATGATGCATATATCACAATTAATAAAAGCTTTATGGCAACTACAGCTGCACCCCACCATGAGCAGCCAGAGTAGATGGTTCATATACCTTAATTCCAGCAGGGAGACAGAGGAAAGCCAGGTGAGAATAAGGTTGGTCTATGTAATAAAACTGTTTCAATAAAATATCATCTGCATGGCTTAGAGGTTAAGAGCACTGACTGCTCTTCCAAAGATCCTAAGTTCAATTCCCAGCAAGCCACATGGTGGCTCATAACCATCTATAATGAGATCTGGTGTCCTCTTCTGGCATACATACAGGCCAAATACTGTATACATAATAAATAAATAAATAAATAAATAAATAAATAAATAAATGTTTATTAAAAAAAAAAAAATCTGCATAGAAGATGCTGAGTTGGAAAGTGCTCGCTGTGTAAGTATGAGGACCTGAGTTTGGATGCTGTCACCATGTGGCAAGCCTGGAGGAGCAGGGTGTGTTTATAATCCCAGTGTGGAGAGGTAGATGCAGGGCATCCTTATGGACTGTCAGTCAGACGGTCTTGTAGAAACTATGAGCTCCAGGTTCAGATGCAAAGTGAGTGAGAAAGACGCCTGATGGTGACCTTTGGCTTTCACAAGTGTCCACCCCCCCCCCCCCCGCCAAAGCTTACCATAGTATCTGAGCTCAGTAAAAGAACGAAGATAATAGAAAATTGTCAGTAAATGTGAAGATAAAAGCATAGATTTTATTCAGGCAAACAAACAAACTCCAAAGTCTGTAGGGAATTAGATTTAGAAAGTATCTAGGGGTTTCTGATACAGTCTCTTGATTCCGGGCATGAAGATCAACTTGGCTGTGACCAATTAGCTTATCAGCTTGTGGACTAAAAACAGGAAACAGGAAAGACTTAATGGACTAAAAAACAAGGATGAAGCCAGGTGAAAAACAGGAAAGACTTAATGGACTAAGAAACAAAGTATTTGGCCTGGCATTGTTTTCAGCTGCTAAGTGGGCAGAGGCCAAATTAGGCTGAAACAGGTGGAACAAGGAGAGATCCTACTTAAGGACAAGTGGATGGAGCCAAAGCCCCCATCCCAATACTAGAGAGCTCCGATGCTAGTGAGTCCTGATGGAGAAAGTGCTGGTGGACTGATGGCCGGATCTCCCTGAGGCAGAAAGAAACTGGTGAGCAGAGAAAGCCTCGGCAAGACAGCAAAAGGCCAAGGACTAAACCCTGTGGCTCAGCTTTTGCCTAGAGGGGTTTGAACTGTCCGAACAGTGGCCTGAATGGAACTGTGGCCGGCTTTAAGGACTGAGGCAGAGTGGCAGAGTTGCTGATGTGAAGGAAATAAGTTGGCCCACAGATGGCTGGGGTCTCCCAGAGAGAAAAAAGCCTCAAGCCTTATTTAAGGTGAGACTGCGATAGCCAATTTACCCTGACAAATCTACATCTGAGATATCCCAGAAGAAAGACTGCTAAGTACGATAAAGGGTCTACCCCAGAGACTGTGTTCCTGACGACTGAGGGAGGACCTGCCCCAGAGACTGTATCCTTCTAAAAAGTTAGGAAAATAGTTGTAATAGTTATCAATAGGTTTAGTGATTAGGTCTTAGGGGTTGTAGGAATTTGTAGGGTGAGTAGTTAAGTGAATAGTTCTTATAAGTGAATAGTTATCAATAAATAAATACTTGATAATTTTTAAAAAGTTCAGTTACAGAAGTCAGATAAGATTTTTGCAACCAAGTAGCCACCATCTACTTTCTTTCCTACTAAATGCATAAAGCAGTGGCATGAGGTCTCAGAATAAAAAAAGGTAGTCAAGAAAGTAGAGCTTATAGAGCACCAACCAACAGCCAGTTCCCTAGCTTCCCCTCTGGAAAATTCTAATGGGTTATCCTACATGAAAGTAGCCAGACTTGGATTTCAGAGTACAGTATGATTCCATAAAAGGGCATTCTAAAAAGGTAATGCTACAGGGATAGAGACCAGTGTTCAAGGATGGGGTGAAGAGAAACCAGAGCACAGTGAAGTGAGGTAAGGATGATAGAAATGTTTCATAATGTCATGCAACCCTGGCCACCATCATCCATGCAGTATTACGTTAAAAACACCATTTTACTATATTTAAATAAACAAAACAAAGCCTGGAAAAGTAAATACCAAATTGGTGATAGTTGTTTCTTCAATAGCTAACTGGAAAATGGAGAGGTAAGAAATGGAAAGATAAAAGAGAATTCCCAGTTCATCCTACAGATTCCTTGATGTTGCTGATGAGGACTTTCTGTGTACACACTGTACATGTAGTTCTTGTGTTCATACATCTGCACCAATACAAAAAACACCTGGCCTAATATCAATACCATGAGCTCAGAAAGGTAATTACAGCATCTATGGAATGACACATAGCTGTAGTAGGTCAAGTGCATCTACAGTTACAGAAATATAGATCTCATACACTAGCAATATGGAGAGGTGGGCAAGTGTGCTCTGGGGAGATGGGAATGTCTACCTGGGTGGTGGTGAGAGTGATTCAGGTAGATCTATTTTTTTTTTTTTTTTGGTTTTTCGAGACAGGGTTTCTCTGAATATCTCTGGCTGTCCTGGACTCGCTTTGTAGACCAGGCTGGCCTCGAACTCACAAAGATCCGCCTGCCTCTGCCTCCCAAGTGCTGGGATTAAAGGCGTGCGCCACCACCGCCCGGCGGTAGATCTATTTTTTAAAACTGATGGAAATCAACTGTAGACCACACCTATGTTATTCAGGGGCATCAAGGAATGCAGACTGTAATCAATCATAAAATACTAAAAAGGGGGGGGGGTGGGGGGGGCCGGGCGTAGTGGCGCACGCCTTTAATCCCAGCACTCGGGAGCACTCGGGAGGCAGAGGCAGGCGGATCTCTGTGAGTTCGAGGCCAGCCTTGTCTACAAAGCGAGTCCAGGACAGCCAGGGCTACACAGAGAAACCCTGACTCGAAAAAAAAAAAAAAAAAAAAAAAAAAAAAAACAACAAACAAAAAAAAAAAAAAAAAAAACAAAAAAAAACTAAACAGGAGCTGGAGAGATGGCTCAGGGGTTAATCTTCCGAAGGACCCTGGTTCAAATCCCAGCACCCACATGGCACTTCACAGTTGTCTGTAATGGCCGGGTGTGGTAGTGCACACCTTGATCTCAGAACTTGGGAGGCAGAGGCAGGTCTGTGAGTTGAAGGCCAGCCTGGTCTACAAAATGAGTTCCAGGACAGCCAGGGGCCACACAGAGAAACCTTGTCTCGAAAAAACAGAAGGAAAAAAAAAAAGATACTAAACAACAATACATTCTCAAGTTCACAGTAACATTAAAAAAAAAAAAAAAAAGATTTATTTATTTTACAGTGTTCTGTCTGCATGCATGCCTGCAGGCCAGAAGAGGGCACCAGATCTCATTATAGATGGTTGTGAGCCAACATGTGGTTGCTGGGAATTGAACTCAGGACCTCTGGAAGAAGAGCAGCCAGTACTCTTAACTGTTGAGCCAACTCTCCAGCCTCACAGTAACATTTTTTAAAAATTGTTTTTGAAACAAGAGTAACTCAGATTGGCCTTTTGCCCTGGCATCCTGAGTGCCAGGCTGACAGGTAAGCATCATAGGAATACTTTTAAAACGTTAAAAATAAAAAAAGAGAGAGAAAAAAAGAAAAAAATTAATCTACTTGCCATTTATTACCCTGGAAACAATACAACTTAAGGGCAAAATACTAAATATCTCAATTCTTAAGGAAGAAGTAGTTTACTGCTGTGCTGGAGGATAAAGCTTAGGGACAGAGCGTATGCCTAGCAAGTCACTAGGTCCTGTGTTTGATCTATAGCATTGACAAAAACATAATTCATGAGTTAAGTATGGAAACACAGGCCTATAATCCCAGCATTTGGGGAGCAGAGGTAGAAGGATCAGGAATTGAAGGCCAGCCTCAGTTTTATAGCAAACTCAAAGCCAGCCTAAATGACATGCGACCCTGTCTCAGAACAATAAACCCTGCACCCTGAAAACAATTCAGTTCTAGTGACACACACAGTTCTTACACAGAGAGGGCAGGGTGGAGAAGCTCCATCCTAGAACCCCGAGGTGTCACTCATCACCCAGTACCATCACACACAGTGGAACCCTGAGGATAGCGGTGGACATCTCTCCATTAGGGAGCAGATAATCACAAAGGAAAAAGGTTCTGTAGTGCAGACACCCTCCTACACAGATGATCACCACACACAGCTCTCATGTACGGAAACCCCTTAATCTCATGTGTCCATTATCTTGGTGACCCCTGCCCCCCCTTTTTTTTTTTTTTTTTTTGGTTTTTCGAGACAGGGTTTCTCTGAATATCTCTGGCTGTCCTGGACTCGCTTTGTAGACCAGGCTGGCCTCGAACTCACAAAGATCCGCCTGCCTCTGCCTCCCAAGTGCTGGGATTAAAGGCGTGCGCCACCACCACCCGGCTTCCTGCCCCCTTTTGAGGTTCATATTCCACCAAGTCAGCGGGGCTGGAATCAGGCTGCACATGTTCCACATACAATTATGTACCCCCCCAGGTGTTCCTTGTATATAGCAAATGTCCAACTGTAAGCAGACAATATCATAAGCTAGCTTTGGCCTGAGTTACTGACTCAAATGGGAGCTCTAACTGAGACGTCACATAAAGAGAGCCTTCCTCAAAATCTTCTAAGTCTAAGAATCTCCATAAAGAACCACCTACCTAAAGTATGACTCCACTAAGATGTGAATAGGCAAGTCCTCAGGCAGAAAGTGGGACAGTGGTTCATTGCCTGGGGCTGCAGGGAAGGACAGAGGCAACTGAGAAGTATAGGCTTCTTTTGGGGATGAGGAAGTCTGAAATTGTGACTAAAGTCATATTAATTACCACGAATTCACTAAAGGGCACTGAGTTGTATTCTTCCAATGAACAGGCTATATGGTAGATGAACTTACGTCCCGATAATGCTAGTAACTATAACAGTATTTACAGAAACTACTTGCGACCTATATCCAATTCTCCCCTGCTCATCAGGCTGACAGAGAGCAGCAGCCCCTGTTCCTGAACATTCACAGACAGCTTCAAGTAACTCTTTACAAGATCTCAGTATCAATTAGGTGCTTGGGAAATGGAGCTCACTAGCTTCTTGGGTCTGCAAAGTCCACACTTCTGACTAATTCTTTATGTGGCCTCCATCATGTGGAGACACCTCAGAGGTGACAAGCAACATCCCTGGCCTCCCTACCTTGCGGTATGAAGGCCCATCCTCTGCTTTGGCCACCCGCTGGTTCACATAGAACACCCGAGGGATGCTCAGCTTGATGCAGTGCAAGTCACTGCCGATGATGGCCCACAGCCGGAACAGACCAGCCTGGCTAGTCTCACTGATCTGAGAGAAAATGCAGAACACATAGTACATAATCAGAACAGACCTACATCTGTGATCAGGTCACCTCCAGCCATGTCCACATCTCCCATGTGCAGGGCCCTTGAGATGGGCAGGAAGCTAAAGGCTTTTCTCATCTTTCATCTCATACTGCAGGACTGGCTGCACACTCCCTCCTCTAGGCCCATGAAGGACTGGTCTCAACATCTTGCTACCCCCATGGATGAAGGCCCATACCTGTACAATCTGCCATGGAAAGTCCAGAATGCTGTGGGCAGTCCGCCGCAAAAAGCTCCCCAGCCCTGTGGCAGGTCCCTCCCGGATGGCCCCATGCCTTGGTGCATCCTCTGTGGACTCTAGGCGTTGCCTCTTCCTGCGGGCCAAGCGCTGTTGGGCCTGCAGCTGCCACTTCTTCTTGTGGAACCGGAGCCAGACCAACCACTCTTCCTGAGATAGATGGCAAATCACAATTGGTAATACACATTGACCATCAATGTCTTCCTCCAAAAGCCTGCTTTTTATTCCTAAGCTTCAGCAGCTCTCTAACTCTCTTAGACATTGCAACAACAAAGTTGTTCCAGGGCCAGGATTTGCCTTAGGATCCTTGTACTATATAGCGAACCTTTAGGAGACAGAGTGCCATAGCAACTTTCCCTGAGTTCTTACTTGGGTGGTTCCAAGGGAAGGAGGCTGCCCCAAGACCTCTTGCCAGGGCACAGTTAGTGCATTATCCTGAGACTCCTCTTGGCTCTCCCAGACTCGCTTCCTTTTAGTAGCAACTGGGACTGTAGAGTGGTATGGTTTTGTGAGTCCAAAGTCCTCAATGTCTGGAGTGCAGAGACTCACATTATTTTCTGAAGCCTGGGCCATCACAATCTGGAAAGATAAAACCAAGCCTTATAATTCAGAATCTCAATCTGGTAAATTCTATCATAAAATTCTAACAGTACATTTCCTGAAAAGGGTTGCTTACAGACTACCATAACTTAAAATTATTTTTAGTTGTGTGGGTGTATATATGGGTGTAGTATGGGATATCTGAGGCCAGAAGAGGGCCCTGGATCCCCTGGGAGCCAGAGTTCCAGGCAGTTGTGAGCTGCTGATATAGGAACTAGAGCTGAGCCCAGGTCCTCTCCAGCCTGCTCTCCCGTCCCCTTTTAGAGACAGGGTCTCACTGGGTATCTCTTGTTGGCCTGGAACTCTCTACATAGACCAAGCAGGTCTAGAGTTTCCAGAGATGTGCCTGTCTTTGTCTATAAGAACTGGAATTAGATCATTTGTCCATTCTAAGTTTCCCAACTGTTTATCAGAGAATGACAGTTTTTCCAAAGAGATGTATTTGTGGTTTTTTTGTTTTTAAAAGGGTTGTTTTGAGTCAGTCCTGAGGTTTTTTTTTTTTGTGTCCCCGCCCCAGTTCAATTACCAGAATACACATGTCAACTCACAACCATCTTTTAACTCCAGGTTCGGGGAATCCAATACCATTTTCTTGCCTCCATAGGTACTAGGCATGTAAATATTTCAGAGACATATATACAGGTAAAATATCCATACATGTAAAATCTTTTTAAAAATTACTTTTCCTCCTCTAATTTTGTTTGTTTTTTTTCCCCTTTGAAAGACTTTTTACTTTTGTATGTATGCAGGGGTCTGCAGAAGCAAGAAAAGGTTCTTGGATTCCCTGGGGCTAGAGTTGCAGGCAGGTGTAAGTCACCTGATATGGGTGCTGGGAACAGAACTTGTGTTCTGTGAAGAGCAGGATATGCTCTTACAGATGAGTAGCTCAGCTTTTTACCCACATTTTTCTTATTCTCTGTGTAATAGCCCTGGTTGTACTGGACTCGTTTTGCACATCAGGTTGGCCTCGAACTCACAGAGATCCACCTGCCTCTGTCTCCAGAAAGCTGGGATTAAAGGCGCCCGCCACCACCCCCAGCCTTATCCATACTTTTCAGTGTGTCTTCAGGAAAGATTTTCATTTTTTTTTTTGTTTTTTTTGAGACAGGGTTTCTCTGTGTATCCTTGGCTGTCCTGGATTCACTTTGTAGACCAGGCTGGCCTTGAACTCACAAAGATTCGCCTGCCTCTGCCTCCCAAGTGCTGGGATTAAAGGCGTGCGCCACCACCGCCTGGCTAGATTTTTATTTTTTTGAGAAAATTGCCTACAGCAGTGATCCAGGTCAGGTCACTATGAGTAATTTGCATACTTCATCATTTACATATAAATAAGTTCTTCATACTCATGTGAATACTTCAGCTCACAATCTGCTTTCTGTTATACAAAATGACACTGGGAGGCACTAGTGAGTGAAGTACTGCAATGCACACTTTCAGAGATAGAAAAGTCTCTTTAGAGGTACTATCAGGGAATTATGGGCCAGGCAGAGTGATGCAAACAGGGGCAGAATCTCTGTGAGCTCAGGACCACTTTAGTCTACATAGGAGTTTTGGGATAGTCAAGGCTACATAGAGAGACTTTGTCTCAAAAAAAACAAAACAAATAAAATTTATGGATAGCAGCTTGGAGATCTTGGTACCCTATGTCCCGTGAGTTACCTGTTTCTTTCCTTCAAGAACAAAGAGCTCACTGATCTTCTTCTGCTTGTAGACATCATTCTTCTCTAGTAGTTTTTTGTGCAGCCAGTCTGGATGTTTGACTCGTGGAACTGGGTTCTTCACCTAAGTGAGGATGACACCCACCAGGAACAAAGTCCTGTGTGAGTCCCCTGGGAATTCACTGGGAGTTCACAGGTCTGTGTGGTATGGTGTGGGGTGCGGTGGCGTCCCTGGCTTCTGTCTCACCTGCTGCAGAGCTGCAGGGATGGTGATGATTTTCTGGATGGCACTCCCCAGCCGCTCTATGTAGTAGTCCCAGTCCAGAATCTGCATGTACAAAATATGAGAAGCAGCAATTGTTCATATTGTTACATCTCAAAAATTATAAATTCTTGTGTCTCACTTCATCTTCTAGAAACTCTGTGGTCATTTTAGAGGTAGAAACTTGGCAGAGAGCTTCATGAGACCACAGGATCAAGAGGTAGTAGACAGTTAAGAAGAACAGCTCAGGACTTCCCTAGCGTACCTTCCTGATGCCTAGAGCAGTTGATTCTCAACCGTCCTAACACTGCGACCCTTCAATACTGTTTATGTTGTGGTGACCCAACCATGAAATTATTTTTATTTCTACTTCATAACTGTAATTTTGCTACTGTTATGAATTGTAATGTAAATATCTGTGTTTTCTGTCTTAGGCGATCCCTGTGGAAGGGTCGTCTGACCCCTCAAGAGGTCGCAACATACAGGTTGAGAACTGCTACCCTAGAGTGTTCTGTTTTTCTTCCTTTACTAACTGTGCAATGGATAAGCCTCGCCCTGGGAAAACCACCTTCGTGATCATGGTATCTCCCCTGCCAGGTAAGTATCCTTTTCTAACTGTGATGCCAGAAAACAGGAAGTCGTAAGTGAAGCTCGAATTGAGTCAGATGATGCCTAAGTCAGGTACATTCTAACTAACTTTTTTTCTAAACCTTTAATACTACAAAAAACCAAAACAAAACAAAACAACAACAACAACAAAACCCCCAAAACATCCACAAAGCAAAAACCTAGCAGGTGGCAGAGACACTTGTCTCATGACCTGAGTTAGATTTATGGCACCCACATGACGGAAGAGAACCAATTCCTGTTAGTCATCCTCTGATCTCCAAATGTGTGCCCACCCCCCCAAAATTGGCACTCACGGTTCGAATATCAAAGTCTTGAAGTGATGAACTCTTTAGCCATTTCCGTAGAAAATGTTTCCTCACTGTAGGCTCTGCTTGAAAAATGGCAAGTGGAATGGCCCTGGGTTAGGAAAACACAGAGAATCATAAACAAAGCGAACTCTACTATAACTCTTTTCAAATGTTCATAGGATAAAGGCTCTGTATACACATCTTGCATATGATGTTTACCACATTTAATGAACAGGTAATAGTTTATCTTATTAGAACACTTAGGTTAGGGTCCAGGGACCCTAGTTTCTGCAAGGACTTGCTTATCCTATGTTAAGACTTTGGGTTCTAGCCAGGCAGTGGTGGCGCACGCCTTTAATCCCAGCACTTGGGAGGCAGAGGCAGGCGGATCTTTGCGAGTTCGAGGCCAGCCTGGTCTACAAATTGAATCCAGGACAGCCAGGGCTACACAGAGAAACCCTGTCTCAAAAAACCAAAAAAAAAAAAAAAAAAAAAAAAAAGACTTTGGGTTCTATCCTCAGAGATACTAAACAGAACAAGGAATAATGAGAAGGGGAAAAAGGGGGGTGGTGGAGAAGCACACGAATGGATGAATGGATAAAGAAAATATGGCACAGGCCTATATTTACAATGGAGTTAACTATATTCTCATCCTACTAATGGTTTTATTCAGTCATAAAGAAAAATGAAGAGCTGGAGAGATGGCTCAGTGGTCAAGAACACTGTCTGCTCTTGCAGAAGTCCCGAGTTTGATTCCCAGTAACGACATGGTGTGATGGGGTGGTGTTAAGCATTCTAAATGTTAATTGGTCCTGTATGCTGTCTGTTGCTTAACTGACTCTGATTGGTTAAATAAATGCTGAGGCCTGGAGATTGGGCAAAGACAGATATAGGAGGGACTAAGGGCTTTTAGAGAGATACAGAGCATCTTTGGAAGAAGGCTGGAGAGAAGCAAGGAGTAAACAAGGAGGACATGCCATGGGGTAGATTAAAAAAGATCCTTCCACGTGGCCTGGAACATCGGCTTAGCGTGGAGAATAATAGTCCAAAGGGACGTATGTATATAGGGGGTTATATTTGGGTAACAGAATTATGAGCTAGCTTAGATGGGCTAGGATTGCACAACCCAGGCCTAGGCTTGTTAAAATCCACCTGGTGTCTATGTGTATTCATTTATAATGGCAGGTTAAGGATTTACACCACCACCAACCAATTAAAGATAATGTAAATACTGGGTAAATAGTTTAATTAGCTATTTTTTTCCAACAAGACAACCTATGTTCAACACCTGGGACTCAAAGTAGAACCCACATCTTCTGACTTCCATGCGTGCACTGCTGAGCACATGTGCCCCCTTCTCTACAGAGTGTAAGTGCTGGGTACCCTCTATGCCTAGACTCTCCAGTGTCACACTCCCAGCCACCCAGTGAAGTGCCAGTCTCCCTGTTCACCCACAACTGGAATAGGCATTCTTTTTAATTCAAGAGATGCTGTTAAAGTCAGCTTTGTCATGATTTCTGGGAGTCTGTTTATCTTTCCAAACCAGCCACCAATTCTTTACTTATCAATTGTCTGATCATATCTGAGGCACTTTCCTTTGGGTTCTTTATCTAATTGATATATTGAAATCTGTTATTTAAATTTTTATGTGCATTTGCAAATTGGCTTTAGACCAAATTTCTGCTTGTCTTGACACTAGCAATTTTTCCTTACAAAAATATTTGCTATTTTCCTTCCCTATAGGAAGGTGGGTATCAATATTTATTATGCACCTGTTGCTGTGTAATAAACCACCCAACATTCAGCGGGCTGAGATGACTATTTCTCTTTCTCTCTCTTGGTTTTTCGAGAAAGGGTTTCTCTATAGAGCCCTGTCTGTCCTGGACTTGTTTTGTAGACCAGGCCTGCCTCTGCCTCCCAAGTGCTGGGATTAAAGGCCTACGCCACCACACCCAGCTGAGATGACAATTATTGATGCTAATGTATCCTATGTGTTCTCACCTACATTCTCCTCACAAAGGGGCGGTGGGTACTCTTGATGAACCCTCCTTTTAGAGATACCCACTCAGCTTCTAGGAGGCTATGTAGGTAGGAAGATGGTAAATGTCCAGCCTTGCAGGCCCTGTTGACAGGGGTTGAGTAGTCTCAGGTCTCATCTATCCATTCCATTGGTCAAGGAATCACAAGTTGCCTAGTTTCTGGGCATGCAGGTCAAATACAGCTTTCCACAAGAGAATCAGGGTTATGTTAGGAAGTGCCATGGGGACAGGAACCACAGATTTATCCTGCCTCTATCACTGGTTCTCAAGACTCTTGTGGGGTCACTTTGCATTTTAGGTTCTGTAATTCAAGTATAATGAACCAGTTCTTTACTTTGCATCAACCACAGGAAGCCACATTTCTGGTTTAATTCATAGTCTCGGGGTAGGAAACAGAAGCTAATGCACTGTGTAGTTCCTTGATGTTGCTTCTGATATGTGCTAGGGGTGAAATGGTTTTCTTCTCATCTATGAAGGTGACTGGTGTTGGTGCTGCTCTATATGGCTCAGCACAGAGCCTATGCCTGGGTCCCTCCAAACCAAAGTTCTCCAGACTGACCATTCCCTTTCCAGGGTCCCAATTGGGCCCCACAAGTCCTTCCTATGAATTGATCTGCATCAGGCAGAGGCCAGCTTTTCTTTTTCTTTCTGAGACAGGGTCACACCTGTAGCACTAGCTGGTTTGGAACTTATTATGTAGACCAGGCTGGCCTGTCTCTGCCTCCCAAGTGCTCAGATTAAAGGCATGCACCACCACACCCAGCTATCATAGTTTCGAACTGCCAAGGGGTGCTGGGATTTGAACCCGGGTCCTTTGGATGAGCAGCTAGTGCTCTTAACCGCTGAGCCATCTCTCCAGCTCCCATATTTGTTTTTTGTTTGTTTTCCCTTTCAGAGCGCTGTTTCTTATTTTGCCCAGTTTGGCCTAAAACTCAAAATCTTCTGGTCCCAGCCTTTTGTGCACCAGGGTTACAGGTACGCGCCTACTTGTCCAACTCTTTACAGAGTTTACCTCTCAGTGACAGGGGACCCCTCTGGCTTTCGGGAGATGATATAACGGCAGCTCAGCCCAGCGTCCTTGACCATTTGGTCCCCTAGGAACTCAGCCAGGCGCTTTGCTGTGCTAATGGATGTAGACTTCTGTTCTCCATAATCCTCGAGCTTCCGAGACATGGATCGGTTCTCAGAAATCAGCTCAAACAATTCAGAATCAGGCATGTTAGCAGCCTAGAGAAAGAAACAACAGATACCAGGAAGATGAAGGCCATATTCACTTTGATTCTGTAGGATTGTAACTATCTATTTCTGCCCTGGAAAGCTGAAAACAGGCTTTAGATCTGCAAAGAGCAGGGTAATGCCATTAAAAATATGCCTAAGGAGGAAGAGACAGGTGGATCTCTGAGTTCAAGGTTAGACTAGTCTACATACCAAATTCAAGGACAGCCAGAGCTACACAGTGAGACTCTTATCTCAAAAACAACAAAAAAAAAATTATTGCACATTAAGGCTATAAAAAAATTAAGGCCACTGTTGGGCACAGTGGCACATGCCTGTAATCCCAGCACTTGGGAGGCAAAGCAGGTGGATCTCTGTGAGTTCAAGGCCAGCCTGGTCTACAAAGTGAGTCCAGGACAGCCAGGATTGCTATACAGAGAAACCCTGTCTTGAAAAAGAAAAAAAAAATTCAGGGCTACCAAGAGGGTTCAACAGGTAAAGGGACTTGTCACCAAGTCTTAAGACTTGCTAGTTCCATTCCCAGGACCCACAGAGTGGAAGGAAAGAATTGACTCTCACAAGCTGTCCTCTAGCTTCCACACATTAGGTGTGCCGTGTGTGCATGCACACACTCACAGATCAATGCAAATTTTTAGTTTTTTTTTTTTTAAAAGATGTATTTATTATGTACACAGTGTTCTGTCTGTGGGTATGCCCACAGGCTAGAAGAGGGCACCATATTTCATTTTGGATGGTTGTAAACCACCATGTGGTTGCTGGGAATTGAACTCAGAACCTCTGGAAGAAGAGACAGTGCTCTTAACCTCTGGGCCATCTCTCCAGCCCGATTTTTAAAAGTTTTTAAGAAAGAGGATGGAAAGATAGCTCAACAATTACAGTTAAGAGCACCTGTTGATCTCATAGAGGACCTGGGTTCTGTTCCCAGAACCTACATAGCAGCTTACAAGTGCTGTGTGATTCTACTTCCAAAGGATCTGATGCTGTCCTTTGGCCTTTGAGGGCAACAGACACATACATAGTGCACACATGTACATATAATCAAAACACGTAAAATAAAACAAAACAAAACCAAATACTTCAAAAATCAAAGAAGTTGATTTGATAATTGGTTAGTTTTCCTTTGATGACTTATATTATGTTGGTACTCCACAAAACCAGAGAATTTTAGGGTATTGGTGCTAAGAAAGGGAGGGTTTGCCAAAGTGACCCAGGTTACCTGGTTCTCCAAGAGCCTAGTATGCAAGTCCAATTCCTTGAAAGATGCTCACTCCTGAGAGTCAGCTAAGGAGGCAGGTAGCCTTACCTTGCTATACAGCACATCTAGCCAGTAGTCAGCCACCTTGGCCACAGAGCCATACACCTCCTCCAGTGTGCTGCCCTTGAGGAAGGCCTCAAACACTGAGGACTGGAAGATTTTAATCAGCTGTAACTCTCCTCGGCGTTTCACCTCAAAACCTTTCAGTTCAGCCAAGGAACCATCCTCATTGAATACAGCATATCTGAAAAGAGAGGGATGCACCACAGAGAAATGAACCTCAGGGTGCTAGGTGCTTTCTGTCTCCCCTCTGCCTTCCTTCTTCACTTGCCTGACGACCCTCTTGTCATCTTGGAGGCAGTAAGCAGCACCTCACCCCCTTAGGGTGATGCTTTACTTTAGCAAACTGGAATGCATTAAGGGGCCATTACTCACAGAACAGAAGGCTGGTACGTCAGCATCCAGATTCCATGCCCTCCCCCACCATGAGTAAATAAAACAAACAACAAACAAAACTCCACCTAGTTTCTTCTCATTTGGGTTCCAGGTCCATTTTCTCTCCTAGATCCTTGGGTTTTTGTCCATCTACTACACTTCCTTCCCAACACATAGGCTCTGAGATTCCTACCTCTTCTTTAGCTTCTTGCCTTCTTCCTTGGAGGCTGGAAGGATCATAGCAAGGTATGGTCCATCGACTTCAAAAAAGATGCTGTTTTCAGAGTGGGTGATGTAGGTGAGAGAGGAAGGCTCTGCTAGTTCCTGGTACTGGTGGTTGGTAAAGCCTTCCTAAGATCCAAAACAAGAAAGGCACCCTCACTCCTAAGGCTCACACTCAGGGAGTGGATGGCCAGCAAACACAGAGATGCAGGAGGTTCTGACATACACAGTTCTTAAGTGTAATTCACAAGGTCTGGGTTGCATGTTATATGTTTCCATACATACGGCCTTCGGGAAAGGCAAGAAGATAGTACAACAACACATCAAGAGTTGCCAGGGTTGCAGTGGAGGGGAGGCTCTTTGTTGGAGTTATTCAGAAGCTGAGTTCTGTGCCTCTGTGCAGACTGTAACACCACACTGGGCTACATCATTAACTAATGTGTTATAAAGAATGCTCTCCATTAATTCCTGATTGGTCAGACTGGGCAGAGAGGATAGGGCGGCAGGATTTAGAATCCAGTGAGGAGCCTCGAGAGAGACAAGGGAGAAGGAGAAAGAAGAGAGACAGAGGTCACCATCAGATGGGATGGACGTGGAGCACGTGACTGTTGGGGAAGTTCTAATAACATTGCTTCTGATAGGCTGATTTCAATGCTGAGATCTGGTTACTGCCCCTTCTAAGGCATTCTCTTGATTGGTTAATAAAAGCCACTGATAGCCAATTAGTATATGAAGGTGGGACTTCCTGAGATTAAAACAGGAACCCAGTGTGTTTTTTTTTTTTTTTTTAAAGATTTATTTATTTATTATGTACACAAAGTTCTATCTGCAGGTATGCCTGCAGGCCAGAGGAGGGCACCAGATTTCACCATAGATGGTTGGGAGCCACTATGTGGTGCTGGGAATTGAACTCAGGACCTCTGGAAGAGCAGTCAGTGCTCTTAACCTCTGAGCCATCTCTCCAGCCCGGAACCCAGTGTTTTACACAGAGGATTAGTTCATTTCACCAGGAGACATGGAAGCAGATAGATGTGTTTGAGAAGCTGGAAGGTAATCACAGGCACATGGCGGTTTGGGATTAGGTGATCTGGGTTAACTTAGAGTAGCTAATTGAGAGTCTGCCCAGCTAAGGGTTAAGCGTTGAAACATTAAAAGGTCTTGGTGTATTTAATTATTGGGGAAAGGACTGTGGCAGCTTATAGGCCGTCAGTCCAAGCAATCTAGGGCTGTCCAAGTCCCGGATTCCTGCCAAGCCGCCAGTAATTCTACTGGCCTAATATAACAACTTATATTACTTAACAGAGTTTAGGTTACAGGTGGTGTAGGCCACCGTTGGTCCAGGGCTTTTTCCCTACGAAAAATCAGGCTGCCAGTTGAGGCAGGCCAGGCCCGTTGGTTGATGTCCCACCAGGCCGCTCGCTGCTCTTTCAACCTAATCTTACAGGTTATACTTACTAATAATTAACAACTGACAAAGAGAAGTTCACCCTGAGGACATCGTCATCACTGCTGATGGAGCAGAAGCAGCCTGGGATACACCAGACTGGCAAGTGACGGGCATTACATGGGTATGAGAAGGTGGAAGGGTTAGAATAGTTCAGAACCGGGCTGGAGAGATGGCTCAGCGGTTAAGAGCACTGGCTGCTCTTCCAGAGGTCATGAGTTCAATTCCCAGCAACCACATGGTGGCTCACAACCATCCATAATGAAATCTGGTGCCCTCTTCTGGCCTGCAGATATGCCTGCAGACAGAACACTGTATACACAATAAATAAATCTTAAAAAAAAAAAAAAAAAAAAAAAATAGTTCAGAACCTGCCCAGCATAATGCAAACAGCTTATTAACAAATTGTAGTGTTTGTGTGTCACTTATTCGGGAATTAATAAGGAGTAAAGGGGGGTAGAAACCTCCAATAGCTATTAAGGAGTAAAAGGGGGGGTAACTACCCCCCAGAAAAATTAATAACATTCAATAGCTCCTTGAAGAATATTTGACTCCAAGGGTAAGACAGGGAAAATACAAGATAAAGCTAGTGTTTCTTATAGCACCAAGTATGAAAATGCTGCAAATAAGCAAAGAGCAGCAGGTTAACAGGGAGCTGGGGAGCCTCACTGATGTGGACAACCTGGTGACAGAGCCAGTGTACCCAAAGATGAGGAAGTGTTGATCAGGCATTACCCCCATGATATTGCTCCAAGGAAACACAAATAACAGCCTTATAAGGAGATCTCCAAATTGACAGCAGAAAACAAAATTCCAGACCAGCAAAGTCCAAGGCACTGCCCAGACTAAAGAGGACACAGTGTGGGTACCTGGAAACTGGGGACTCCAAATAACATGTAATTTAGTTACAGGGCATATCAACATGCATTTCTTCATTTTGATGACTGTTTACTTTAGGCAGATGTTAACATTAGGGGAAGTAGCCTGAAAGGAATAAAAAAGCTTTTCTGCACTATTTGTGTGTGGTGTATGTTTGGATGTGTGCATGTGGAGGTCAGGTTGACAAAGGATGCCTGCCTCAATTGTTCCCCACTTTGTTTTTTAAAACAGGGTCTCCCATTGAACCAGAAGCTCATCAATTTGGTTAGGCTGCTGGCCAATGAGCCCAGCCATTCACCTTTCCTGTGTTCCCAAGCCAGACAAACTGTGTACTACCAAGCCTGGCTTTTACAAAAGTGCTAGGGATCTCAACTCAGGTCCTCATGTGTGTGTGACAGGCACTTTACTGAGCCATATCCCCACCCTCCTTTAGTACTATCTTTGAGACTTCTGTATAAATTTAAAATTTTTCTAAAGTAAAGAGCAAAGCCGGGTGGTGGCGGCGCACGCCTTTAATCCCAGCACTTGGGAGGCAGAGGCAGGCGGATCTCTGTGAGTTCGAGGCCAGCCTGGTCTACAAAGCAAGTCCAGGACAGCCAGGGCTGTTATACAGAGAAACGCTGTCCCAAAAAACCAAAATGAATGAATGAACGAATAAAATAAAGAGCAAAAGTAGTGTGTGGAAGTGAAAGAAACTTTCTTTGCAACCTGAATCTAACAGTCTGACCATAACAGCTGAGGAAATTAGGAAAAAGAGCATCACAGATGGGTGGTTCTTACAGGGGGCCAAAGACATCACCAGCTAAGACCTCTCCAAATATCCACACTGGGGACAGACCAGAGGTCAGAATTATATGTGCTTCTTGCTGCAGACCCACTCACCTTGACCATGATGTTCAACATGGCACCAGGATAGGAGATGGTTAGTTTGGGTTTCTTCACATTAGTTGTCTTGATGACAAAATTTTCCGGAAAGCTATTAGGTAGGACGCACCAGATTCCATCTGTGTCCAGTTCTAACGGCCTCCTTCAAAGAAATGAGTGAAGTTCACAGATACAGGGCCATGGTCCCAAGTCCTTAGAAGCCAGGTATTGAACACCTCAGATACGATCATATCAAACCCAGCTCTGTCTTCCCAGTCTTCACGGTCCCTGTCACTATCCCTCCTGAATCATCAACCCCAGGTCACACTCACCCGATCTGCTCAATCAGCTCTCTGGCTTGGGTGATGATGTTGGCTCCTGTGAAGCAGACAATGCCAGCCATCTCCATGGAATACCAACGAGCTCTGCAAAGCACAGCCACAGTCTATGGTGAGCAGGGCTGACAGGAGGGTTCTTCCACAGGGAACCAAAGTTGGGAAGAGATTCCCAGGAGAGATGATAGGAGCAGCCAAACATATTTGACACACGACAGAACCAAGGTGGAATTTTGCTTTGTCCTAAGGGTACTTCTATCCCTAGTGGCCAGTGTGGCTCAAGAAGGGCTAACATGTTGTCACAATTTCAGACTCTATTCCATCCTTTTTCATTTTTGTCACAGCTCTTCCCAAATCCTACCCTCACCTACCTGCCTCCAGAAAGTCTAAGCCATATGTGGACAGCTGTCCGCAGCCTCTTGCCAGCTCACCCTGCCGTCCACCTGGCTCTCTAAGCTGAGACCTCTTCTCTGTCCCTCTTCATTCTGACCCAGCAGCACACAACACACCAGTCTCATTAAAAAAATCAACAAACAAGGGTGAAATGGCTCAGTGGGAGGATGTACTTGTCACCAAGGTGTATGACCTGGTTAGACATGATGTGCCCACACAGTAGGAGAGAAGCAACTCTCCAAAGCTGTCCCCTGACCTCTACATGGGCACTGTAGTAGTATGTGTATGCCCACACCTATATCCACATTTTTAACCCCCCCCAACAAATAAACAATCAGATACCACCTCCTCAAAATCAACTCCAGTCAGTTCTCTTTCTTTTTCTATGGAGTTACAGGTTGACAGCACTCTTTCCTTCTATGTTCCTGAACATTCATTCTATTGATCTGCTTCCCAAGAGGCCCCAACTAGCTATGATGAAGGAATACAGCCCAGCCCCTACTGGCCATAACACTCAAATCATGTCCTTATTTCTCCTCCTAGAAGTCTCTACCTTGGCTGTGAGACCTCAGACCATCAAGCAAGTTCAAGCCCCTATATTGGTCATTCATTTGCCCACCCCTTAAATAAACTTATTTATTTACAACTTATTAAACAACATCTAAAAGTCCTTTCTACTGCAGTGATGATACAGTGTTATAAAAATGTCAAAATTGGGCGGTGGTGGCGCACGCCTTTAATCCCAGCACTTGGGAGGCAGAGGCAGGCGGATCTTTGTGAGTTCGAGGCCAGCCTGGTCTACAAAGCGAGTCCAGGACAGCCAGAGATATTCAGAGAAACCCTGTCTCGAAAAACCAAAAAAAAAAAAAAAAAAA
>CAJQZJ010018538.1:154985-185069 GCA_907164525.1 Lophiomys imhausi | reverse complement strand
CCCTGTCTCGAAAAACCAAAAAAAAAAAAAAAAAAAAAAAAATGTCAAAATCAGCAAGGCATGGTGCTGCACGCCTTTAATCACAACGCTTGGGAGGCAGAGGCAGGAGGATATCTGTGAGTTTGAGGCCTGCCTGATCTACAGAGTGAGTCCAGGACAGCCAGAGATAGTGTCTTCAAAAACAAAAAAAAAAAAAAAAAAAAAAAAGTCAAAATCATCAAATCTCCCCCCCCCACCCCCACCCCAAGTTTCTCTGTATAATAGCCTTGGCTGTCCTGCACTCACTTTGTACATCAGGCTGGCCTTGAACTCACCGAGACCTGACTGCTTCTGCCTCTGGAGTGCTGGGATTAAAGGCATGTACCACCACACCCAGCTAAAATAGCCAAATCTTATCTCCAGCCCACAATGTTTAAATCAAGGTGTCCAGTAGAAAGCATCTTTCTCAACTCCTATACCCTTAAGCCAATGCAAACCCTCCTCTCAAGGGCCCAGTCCCAATCAAGCCCGGGCCACCAATATCTGTGAGAGGAAGAGCACTGCCGTTCATACCCATTCACCTGCTTGCTTCGTCAGTAACTGAAGACATCCCACTTCTCATTTTTTTTGCCATCAGATCTTCCTCGTTCCCTCCCTGCTCGTTTACTGCATGTGCCTTACCCTTTGCGCATGACGTAGCCATAGAAGGAGTTCAGGATGCACTTGTGAGCCAGCTGCAGGGAGTCATACAGGACCTCCATGTTCCTGCAGCGCTTCACCTCCGAGGCGTCCCCCATCTCTACCGCTGCCGAGAGCTTCTTCTTCCACACCTGGAAGGACACGGGGAGCCTAAGTCCCTCACAGCGTCTTCCATTTCAGTCCTCAAAGGTCAACAAGCCTAAATTTTCAATATTAAACACTTTCAAATCTGGGGCTAGAGAGATAATTCAGTGGGCCTTGCAGAGGATCTGTGTTTGAGTCCCAGCACCCACACGGTAGCTTACAACTGTCTGTAACTCTGGCTCTAGTCGTATCTGATGCCTTCTTCTGACCTCCATGGGCATCAGGTACACAAACATACAAACATACATGCAAGCAAAACATACAAAAATATAAAACAAAATTAAAAAAAGAACAACTTTCAAATCCAGAGAACTTGAAGGAGGGTAATGAAGAGCAGCATTCCCTCTTTAGTCTGGCCACCTGCTGAATCCTTAGCACATCGTCTTCATTTCATGTGTCATCTATCCCCATAAAACAAGTACTTCTAGTCTACCATGCCTTCCATCAAGATTGTCATCTTGGTTTAGAAACAAAGCCAGCCAGGAAGTGGTGGCAGTGTCTTTAAGCCCAGCACTCAGGAGGCAGAGGCATGCAGATGTCTGTGAAAGCTAGCCTGGTCTACAAAGTAAGTCCAGGACAGCCAGGGGTATGCAGAGAAACCTCGTCTTGAACTCCCCCCCCCCCCTCCAAAAGAGGTAGAATCAATAACTGAGAGAGATGAGGACTGTGTGTCAGAACAGTGGAGAGCACAAGGGACCACAAACCATCAGGGAAGGGCTCTCAGAATTCAAACTAGTTGATGTGATAAGACATAAGACTTGCTGGGTGTGGTGGCGCACGCCTATAGTCCCAGCACTCAGGAGGCAGAGGCAGACGGATCTCTGAGTTTGAGGCCAGCCTGGTCTACAGAGTGAGTCCAGGACAGCCAGGGCTACAGACAAACCCTGTCTGGAAAAAAACAAACGAACAAAAAAACCCATAAAACTTTTACTTCAGTGGAAAAAGAATTCAGGCGGCTTCTGATAAAAGCAATGTTTCTTATAAAATTGATGACACTATTGAAACCTCCGTACAAAGGGATAAGTTTTACACCAAGAGATGAGATATGCACATAGAAACATTTCCCGTGGGGGTAGAGATGGCTCAGTACCTAACAGCACTGGCTGCTCTTCTATAGCACCCAGATTGGATTCCCAGCACCCACATGGTGGCTCACAAATGTCTGCACCTCCAGTTCCAGGGGATCAGATGCCCTCTTCTGATCTCTATAGGTACCAAGTACACACGGTATCTATAGAGTACATAACATAAGCGTACATTCAGGCAAAACACCCATATACATCAATAATAATAAAAGCTAAAAAAAGAGAAAGAGCAAAGAAAAGGAAAAAATCATTTCTCTAATTCCTCTAAATCAGAGGTTTAAATCAAACCACAGGGTTAAATCCAGTGTGTATGGTGGCCTTAGAGTCTGTAAGGACTACTTAGCTGTTTTACTGGGAAAGCACTCAACTCATGGGCATATCTAGTTCCGTCAGAGTTTATCAGCTCAGCTAGAATCTTTTGCAGGTGTAGCTCTACATAATTATCTCTGAAACAACTGCTCAACCTGGTTCCAAGGGCTCAAGCCCTGACAGACAACCTGCAGTCTTTCTGGCCATGAATTCTTTAGTTTATAGAGCACTGGGCACTTATTATCTAAATGCATTTGGTGACTCACAGGGTCCCAACCCACAGACTACAGCTACAGACCAAGGTGTTTCCACAGAGCCAAACCAAGGCCCTCTTCAGAAACCGCTCTATTTTGACCCACCTTGTGTAGCCCTTTGAATTCATAGCGCCTGTCTCTGAAGGCCCGTACCGTGTCCACATAAAATGAGTTTTCTCGTTGGCAGATGGTGGTTAGACGTTCTTCTACCTTGGTCATATGGATCTTCTTATAGGCTTTCCGGCAATAATCTAAGACAATTCAGAGTGTTGGAATGATAGCTGAGACCTTCCAGAAGACAAAGGACAAACAGGGACACAGGGAAGCTAAGGAGCTCTCTTTCCTAAAGTGACATAAATGGAAAACCCAGACACACTGTAATTATTACTGTAAAAGAGAACGACAGTACGGACAGCTTGATGCCAGGACTGTGACAAAGAGTTACTTCCTGAGCTTTGTAAAGGAGAGATAAGACAGGAAACCCACAGGAGGAACATAATTTTAAATCTAAAGTCCTACTGCCCTGGAGCTACAATGTGCCCACACCTCTGATCAAAGGAGCCACTGTTTATCAAGCTGTGGCCTTGCCAGGTGCTCACCTGCCAGCCTCCGCTTCTCGTACTTAGCCTGTTCCTCACGGGACAGCTCATGAAAGGCCCGGGCTGGCCCCTCTGGGAACAAAGGGGGGAACTTCTCTGACTCCAGCTGATGCTGGATTCGATGGTATTCACTGCGACTGGCTGGCACTGGAAAGGAAGGGATGGGACAGATTCCAAGATCAGAGTCTAGGTCTGCCCTGCCCTGTTGAGCACCCTGTAGGGTCTGACACTCACTAAACTCTCCCCTCCATTGCCAGGCCATCTTCCTCTGACAATTTGCTCCAGGTTTATTGAAGTCACAGGCAGCACAGGTGGCCTCATCCACTATAGCAGAAGGCTATAAAAGGAGAGAAGGGGATGGGTGTGGTGGCGCACGCTTTTAATCCCAGCATTTGGGAGCCAGAGGCAGGAGGATCTCTATGAGTTCAAGGCTAGCCTGGTCTACAAAGTAAGTCCAGAAAAAAAAAAAAAAAAAAGAGGGAAGGGTCAGAAAACAACTTGGATCTAAAAAGAGAGAGGATCATGATGTAAGAAGTGAGGTCTCACCTGTAGGCGGTTTGTAAGGATTATGTTAGGATACATGGCCCCCACATCTAGATGGTAGATTAGAGGGCATTCAATTCTGTTAGGAACATCTTTTAGGGAGGTGAGCTTGATCTTAATCTGCTCGCACACCTATAGAGAAGGGAAGAACAAAGGAATGTTGGTGGCCAACATGAGAACTGGGTACACTGGGTGGTGGTGGCACATGCCTTTAATATTAACACCTGGGAGGAAGAGGCAGATGATCTCTTGAGTTTGAGGCCAGCCTGGTCTAGGTCCAGAGTGAATTCTAGGATAACCAGGGCTACACAGAGAAACCATATCTTGAAAAGCAAAAACCAAACAATAACAAAAACAAGTCCCCACAAAGAACAAGGTACAAAAAAGATAATGAAGATAGAATGGCAGGTCCAGAGGCAGCATGACAAAACCACATCAAGAGTCTGAGATGCATTAGGCATGTAAGAGCAGAACCAAATATAGGCTAATTCTCTGCTTCCTAGATGGCTACCTCTTGAAAGTTGGTGGCTTGTTCCACAGGCACCTTCTCTTCTTCTTCAATAGCATGGCGCACAGTCTTCTCAACCCGTTGCAGCAGGAAATCAAAGGCTGCAGGATTCTAGTATAAGACATAAAAGGGCACAGGTCATACAGATCTTTCAATCTGCTGCCAATGAGACACATGGCAGGATGTGCCAGAGAATACTCTGCAAGCACACTGTGTCACAGGAAGCACTGCATGGAGGCTCGTCTTAGGTAAGGGGGGATGGGAGCGGTACTGAGCCAGAGAAATCACCCCCGACAGAAGTGGCCTATGGGAGAGATGAAGATAAGACTGTTTCAGGTCATGGCTTCTTGGGTTTCACAATACATAAGAATGCAAAGAAGTAGAACCCCAGAAGACCCAGGAAGGAGGCATACCAGCCTAAACCGGCAGGGGATATCACTTCGGAAGACACCAGACTCTAGTGCCTCCACATGGCCCCCCACGTAGGTCTCAGCATCCAGCACGTGACCATCATCTGTCAGCTTGTTGAACTCCTGCTCTTGCTTATTGGGGAAGATAATGTTGGCGTGGAAAGCTTGCACCATCAGCAAGGCTTCACACAGTGTTCCAGAGCCCTTCCGCAGCACCTGGAGGGAAGGGGCAACATCTAGGTATGGAGGCCTGCCCCAAGTCTGTCAAAAGTCCTGATTCCCAGGCAAAGTCCACGACACCAGAAAGGCATCTAACCCTGACTGCCATGTGACAGGGAAATTTTGTAGCCAGTAACAGAAGCCCTTGCTTCCTGTGGCTATTTTCAAACTGGGGGCCCAGATTCCAGTGAAGTCACACACAAGTTCACTGTCAGTCTCCAGGACCACCCCCCGCCCCCCCTCGAGCATCAGTGCCACCAACCTCATCAGGTTCCATGGGAATAATGGTGCACAGAGCAAATATGAAAGGATGGACGTACTTCATGTACAGGTAGTACGTGGCCACAGCATCTGACACCGAGTAAGTGGCCAGAGTCTAGGGAGAACATCAGAAGGCAAGACCATGAAAAACCAGGGTCCATAAAAATTCATGAAATTATAGAAAGTAAACTTCAAGGAGGAGGTAAGGCTGAGCAGGAGTGAGCCAGGCAAGAAAGGCTAGCACCCATATCTCAGGCAACCTAGCCTCTCCAGTCAGAATGTCCATGACTTCAGGGATGCGTAGGAGAGCAAATGTGTTTACGTACCTGGGGCTGCTCAGTGGCCATTCGACACATGTCCTCAGGATCCAGCTCTACAGGGTCATAGCCAAGTTTGGCCTTTGCAGCTGCCTTGAGATTATGACTTCCCACAGGAAGGTAGCTGTCCCTCTTCACCCACCTGACAAGAGACAAGTTCTAGAGATGATGGTAATATAAAAGCTGGCAAAACTAGACACAACACATAAAAATGAAAATTTTGGAAACATTCAAGGAACCAATGCCAAGATCCTTCAAAACCTCCTCTTGAATCCCAGATGGACTCACAAAGTACATATAAATACCAGGGAATCCTTTGTACCTCTTGCCTTACCCCCCACTTTCAGCAAAGAACTCAGCCTCTTGTCATGGAGAAATGAAAAGGCAATACAGCAAAAATCCCTAAGCCTCTCAAACCTCATTTCACAAACTACTTGGCCATCTTTCCTCTTCTTACATTGTCATTTTGGCATGAGCTCTCTCAAGAGCACCCTGATTAGAAGACGTCCTATAGCTTGGAAAATGGCTCAGTGGGTAAAGCGCCTGCCACACAAGCGTAAGGCGCTGTTTCTGAGCCCTGCCATTCATGCAGACGCTAGGCATGGTGGTTTGAGTCTGTAACTCAATGCCAAAGGATTGCAGACAAATGGATCCCAGAGTCAGTGCTGAGCCCATCCAACCAAAGGAGAAAGTTCCAGGCTCACGGATAGGCCCCCATCTCAAATCATAAAGTAGAGAGCAATGGAGAAAGACACCTGGCCCTGACATCCAGCCCGCACACAGGGAACACACGTGTACCCTCCCCAGGAGGTCCCCCTCAACACGGAACCTATCTCCACTTCTGCCTCCAAAGACCATCTAGCACATGACCAATACCTTCCCCAGGGACTACACTGTCCACATCTAGTTTCTATCTCCCAAGAACTCAGTACTAGCAGCTGTTTGCTCCCTCTGCAAATTCTCCATGGCCCCTTCCTTTGTAGATTCTCAGGCCTTCTCTCAGTACACTAACCTTCATAGTTCACCATCTTTTAGTTCGAATGAGTCCCTAATAACTCTTTTTACAGATTTATTTATGTGTCGCGTCCCCCTCGACCAGCAAGGACGACGCAACTCGCAAAAGCTCTTCTCAAGCAGTTTATTCAGGTCCCTTGAAAACAGTCTTCCGAATCCCTGCTTGTGTCTCTGCTTCTCTGCTTGTGTCTCTGCTTGTGTCCTTGTGTCTCCGCTTCTCCTCCCCCAAGCCCTTATATGCCTACTCAAACCCAATCAGATCATGCCACCTAGCGATCCAAGATAGGCTCACAAAAGGGGGAAGCACACCGGGCTAGGCAGCTGCTACCAACTGAGGCTTGTTTACAGCTAAGCTTGAGCTTTCTGGCAATAAGCCAGGCGCCATCTTAGGGTTTCGGCTCACCACAATTATGTATTCAATGTTCTGTCTGCATATATGCCTGCACGCCAGAAGATGGCACCAAATTTCATTATAGATGGTTATAAGCCACCATGTGGTTGCTGGGAATTGAACTCAGGACCTTTGGAAGAACAGCCAGCAGAAGTGCTCTTAACCTCTGACCCATCTCTCCAGCCTGAGCCTCTAGTTTAAGATGCAAGTCTCCAGACAGGTGAGTAGCATAACTGTCCTCCGAGAGGTCCCACCCGGCAAAGGATTGAAACAGATGCTAAGACCCACAGCCAAACGTTGGATGGAGACCTGGGAGTCTTCTGTAAGAGTTGGGGGAAGGACAGATCCACTGGAAAGGAACAAGGATTACACAACAAGACCAACAGAGGTAACTAACCTAAGCCCATGGGGGTTCAGAGATTGAACCACAAATCAAAGAGCATGCATGGACTGGACTCAGGTCCCCTACACTTATGGAGCCCAGGAGCAGCTTGGTCTTTATGTAGACCTCTCCTAGCAATTGGAGTAGGGGCTGTCCCTGACATGGATTCTGTTGCCTACTGTTAGATAATGTTCCCCTAGCTGGGCTGCATTGTCTGGCTTCAGTGGAAGAAGATGCAGTTAGTTCTGATTCAACATGAAGTGCTGGGGTGGGTTGGTGGTGGTGGGGTCCCTTCTCTGAGAAGAAGGGGAGAGAAGAACGGCAGCAGAGTGTGGGAGGGTAGGACTGGGAGGAGAGGAGGGAGGTGGCTACGATTGGGATGTAAAGTGAATACATAAAAAAAGAAGATGCAAGTCTCAACCAAGCCTATGGCTCTAGATGACACTGTCTAGTCATAGGCTCCCATGCTCACATGACCACAAAAGAATCCTCTCTTATCTTAAAAAGACTCTTTCCCTTTCCAAGTCCACAGAGCACAGAGACCTCTAGGCCCCCACCCATCCCTAGAGCCCCAAGCCCACACTAGCGAACCTGAGTATAGGTTTTTCTTCACCGACTGCCTTTGGTCAACTGCCACCTGCTACTCTATGAACTAGTCCCAACCTCTTGGCCTCCAACTAACCCAAAGGCAGAAATATCAGAGTAAAAACAAACAACAGAAGACCTCTCTAACAACTGTGCTGGCTGATGGAACTCATCTCTGCCTGGGTCAATGTTCTTCAGCTAGCTCTCTGCATTTGTGTGTCCCTATCTACGTGGATCTATGCTCCAAACACCAGGACTTCAATACCCTTCCTACCTACTTACTTTCAGTCAGCATGAAGCACCCTGAGCTTATAACCATGGAACCCGTGGGACCAGTATGGCGCTTCACTCTGACTTCATCGATGTAAGCATCAGAACCTTGCTCTACCTATGTTACTTTTTAGCCCAGTTTCTCCACCCTGCAGGCTACTGCTTAACACTCAGGGTGGCTGAAGGGAAGACTAGCAACAAGCAGAAAGCAAATCCCTGTGACTCAGAGCTGTTTCTTGGAGGCCAATCACCTCTCACATCAGATGTGCTAATGATCTGTACAAGAAACACTTATATATCACTGAGAGGGTCAGAATGATTAGTACTATGTGGTGTATACATACCTGAGGCAATCCATGTGGATACACTGTGGTGCCTTATACTCTCCCTGGCTATCCTTCTGGAAGCCTATCTCCTGGTACATGCTCAGGCCATGAACTGCTGCCCTCGCCTCCACAAATGGCCTAACAACAAAAGAGACAAGCAATGAGTATAAACGAGTCTCCAATTCTTCCAATTCTCCCTGTACACAGGCAGACTACTTCCAGGAGACACCGGAGTGAAATGGACACTGATCGCATGCACTTCTCTGTGAAAATGAGAAGACCACTGATACCACCAGGCAGAGCTGATCCTCCCCCAGCCCTCTCTAACACTATTACCCACAACAGGAAGCTGGACTCACCAGTCAAAAAAATCCCCATTGTACGTGACCATAATGGTAGGTTTGGTCTCCTGGATATGCTCAAACCATCTCTGGATCAGATGCACCTGAGTTCAACCAACCACAGAAGTCAGTGGGACCCTTTTCTGTGCTTTCAGCAATTTGCAAGTACTCCCCAAACACTCAGAAGCAGCAGTTTGTCAGCCCATATGCCCAGGACCCACTCTAGCTTTGGCCATGGAAGAAGGAACAAGCACCTGAGCCCAAGAATCAGTTTGCCTCTTCCACCTTATACCAGACACCAGGCAATTTGTATACAAAGTTTCTTTACCTCATCGGGTTCATTGAAGACATAGAAGGGCCCTTCATATTCTGGCTTGGGAGTGAACTCAAAATCTTCAATATCTTCTGAAACAATCTCTCTGTTAGTGATGAGGTAACCCTGGTAAAGTTCATAAGCAGACAGTGCATGTTAGCTACAGAAAAGCTGAGACAGACTCCCAGCCACCCACAAGCTTCTCAAGAAACTAATTTCAAAGAACTCCACAAAACCATAAAGGAGATCCATGCATAGTAGTATCTGCCTGTAACCCCAGAACTCAGCAGGCAGGAGGACCACCAAAAGTATGAGGCCAAGCTAAGCCACATAGTGAGACCCTGCCTCAAAAACAGTAATAAATCTCACAAAAGCATTTTAAGTTTCTCAGAAAGAGAATCTGTTCACCTGGCCATCAATCATATAGGAAATCATCATAATCTGGTCTGTCTCAGCATCAGGAAATTTGAGAGGCAGTTTGGTGGTCTCAATGTCAAATGCCAAAACCACAGGGTCCTAGAAGGAGAAAATATACCATGAATTCAGGTCTGGATACATCCTTGGGATAAACACATTCAGCCCTGGGTTCAATTACCAGCACTACAAACAAAATAACCATACATATCTACAAACAATAACAAAACACCATGGTGAGGCTTTTTGAGGGTATGAAAATGAAAACACACAAGGAATAAAGCTACTTACTGATTGACCACTTCAGTCTCAAAGTTCCTTAACATGCATGCACTGTCCCACTTGAATGTTAGGACAGCACTAGCAAGTGACCCTGTTGGGACTGACATTTTCATATTGGAAACAAGAAAACTGAAGACAAAGATTTTCCTAAGGACTAAAAGTGATACCTGAACTAATATCTAATATCTTTTACTTACAAATCTACTTCTCATCAGTCACTTGGCTAACAAGTACATACATGAAAACTCAAGGGTTCAAATACTGATGTTCGTGGTTGACACACAAGTGCAAAAATAGGCTTTTAACTTAGAGACTTATGAGAAAAAAATCTGCTTCCTAATTATTTTCGGAAAGTATTTATAGATTTTTTTTTTTTTCCACACAGGGTTTGTCTGTGTAACAGAGCCCTGTCTTGGACTCGTTCTGCAGACCAGGCTAGCCTTGAACTCACAGAGATCCACCTTGCCTCTGCCCTCTGAATGCTGGGATTAAAGGCATGTGCCACCATGCCTGGTTCCAAAATAGATTTTTAAGACTAAGACTGAGAAAATGTAAAAACTTACAGGTCGTTCAACAAGATCATCTCGTAGGGCAATTTCCACGGGGAAGGCATTTCCTCGAAATCTAACATTGTACCAATGAGCCTGCATGATAATGAAGCATACATTAACTAGAGTTCTCTATCCAGAAATGTCGATTTCATTAACAAAACTTTTAAATTACATTTACTTAGTTGTGGTAAGAGTTTTATTAAAAAAAAAAAGTTACGAGTATTTAATCCCAGCTGTAGGGCTGCTTCAGTTAGTCCCCATGTGTAATTAATATGTCTCCAGAGCTAGCAGGGGTGTGGCTTAGCCAACTGATTAAGTTTAACTCTAAGGACCGAGGAAAAGAAAGCAAGAAGCCCCAAGAGAACAGAGGGCTATAAAGAATAAAGAGGTTGCTGCTCTCCCGAACTGTTGCTGGTTCTTCCTGTAGCTGTTTCCTCTTTGCTGGACTTCTGGGTATTGTGACTGAGATTGGTATTGTTCCAAAAAAACAAAAACACCCACCCCCAACAACCCTAATCAGCAGGAGGTAGCACAAAGAGACCTATGTCCTTTTTCCCTCTAACCTTCTTTCTCTCCCACCCAGTATTGGGGGGTTGGAAGGGAAGTAGAGGTAGTAAGGATAATAAAATAGAATAAATAATAAAACAAAAATAAAAGTGTTACACTTAGTAAGTGTGTGCATGCACTGTGTGAATCAGTGAATAACTTGCAGGAGTTGGTTCTCTCCTTCCACCATGTGGGTTCTGGGGAACCAAGCTCAGGGCATTAGACTCGGCAGCCTTTACCCACCAAGCCATCTTGCTGGCTCCAGAAAAATCAATTTCTGTACAGATTTATCCACAGCTCCTTCTGGCTCTTAGGAGCTTAACTCAAGCAACAGCCTCCCCTTACCACATGGATTCTGAGGTCAATGGAGAGACGGATGTGGTATGGAACATCATACTCCCGCATGTCCACTATGTTTTCCAACTGGTCAGCTATCTTCTTAGAGGTTTCCTCCTCATCAGTAATTACATTGCCCCCTTGCAGAATACTGGTAAGTAAGCACAGAAAACCACTAACTCAATTATTATCTGCTAGGTACTCGGGGAGTGAAGACTTAGAGTCCAAATTGAGTAAACACACAGGCAACTAAGGAGGCTGTAAACACCAGGGTAGTCTCTCAAGAAATGATTGTGGTATGAGTTTATTAAAATAACCAATTATGAGAATGTTTTTGTTTAATCCCAGTTGTGAGGCTGCTTAAGACACAAGCGTAAAGTATTAACTGTCTCCTGAGCTAGTGGAGGCGTGGCTTAGCCAGCTGTAGCATGTAAGCTCTGAGGACTTGGGAGAGAGGACTAAAAAGCCAGAGCCCCAAGCCAGGCGGTGGTGGGGCACGCCTTTAATCCCAGCACTCGGGAGGCAGAGTCAGGTGGATCTCTGTGAGTTCAAGGCCAGCCTGGTCTACAAAGTGAGTCCAGGACAGCCAGAGAAACCCTGTCTCGAAAAACCAAAAAAAAAAAAAAAAAAAAAGCCAGAGACCCGAGGAGAAAAGGGGGCTCTGCAAAGAAGAGAAAGGACTACAAGGTAGAAAGCGGTTACTGTTCTCTCAGCTGCTGGTGCTCCCCCAAAGTGCTGCTGTCTCCTGGTTTGCTGGACTTCTACTGGGACTGGTGTTACCCCCAAAGAACCCAACGACCCTAATCATCAGGAAGTAGCTCAAAGAGACCTACGTCCCTTCACCCTTTAACCTTTTTTCTCTCCCACCTAGGGCTGGGGGGTTGAAGGGAACGAGGGGTGGACGGGAGGTGGAGGTGTTAAGCACAATAAATCAAGTAAATAATACATTGGATAATTAAAAACTTTGTCTCTAAATGGTCTTGGATCACCACCCAATCTGAGCAACAAATCGCCGAGAAAAGAGAATTAAGGTATACTGGAGATGTGTACATTTTACACGACATAAATTAGACTTCGCACAGTAGTCAGGAGGACATCCTAGTGTGGCTATTCTCAACAAATCCTCTCTACAAGCAGGATGCTCCATCTCTGAAGAGAGCAGAGGTGGCACCACAAGAGACTGGACAAATACAGTGTTAACTTTTGCAGAACATCCCTTTCTTTATTAAGAAAATGAGGATGATAGTAACTAGATTATCCTATAGGAGTGAGGTATTAATGAGATATCAAAGTATCCAGTTTAATGTATAGTGAAGTGACTAGATAATCTCAACTTTTTCTATAAAAGTCTTATATTCAAGTAGAAAATGTTTCACTAGAATAGCCACTCAATATCCTAACCACTGGGAAGCTAAGGCAGGTCAGCAGCTTTAACTCTAAGGCCAGCCTGGTCTACACAGTGAGAGGCTACAGTGTAAGGCCCAGACTCCAACCAACCAATCACTCAGAGGGAAGAAGGGCCAAGGGCCAGATGAGAAAGCTCAGTGGAACGCACAAGGCTGTAGGTTCAATCCTCAGTTACACACACAGAATTTAAATGAAAATAAAGTAATACATTCCATCACTCTAAGCTTACACTGCAATGGCTTACGAGAAAAAGTGGGGGCTGGGAGATGGCTCAGTGGTTTAGAGCACTTGTTGCTCTTGCAGCAGACCTGGGTTCAATTCCCAGCACCCACATGGCAGTTCACAACCATATGTAACTACAGTTTTGAGGACCCAACCCCTTCTGTGGGCCAGGTATGCACACATATGCACAGGCAAAACATTCCTAACTATAAATGAGACTAAATTAAAGAGAGAAATGGCAGTCATCAAAGATAGCTCACAGGCCCCTATAGGTGCACTAAGTACATCTTAAAATATCCCAAAAGTAGCCGGGCGTGGTGGCGCACGCCTTTAGTCCCAGCACTCGGGAGGCAGAGGCAGGCGGATATCTGTGAGTTCCAGGCCAGCCTGGTCTACAAAGCAAGTCCAGGACAGCCAGAGATACACAGAGAAACCCTGTTTCGAAAAACCAAAAAAAAAAAAAAAAAAAAATCCCAAAAGTAGAGACGATTGGAGCTGTGAGATAAGTCTCAAACTGATCTGAGAGTGGATATCGTTTTTTTGATTCCCCCTCCCTGATGGGGTGATGTTATGCATTCTAAATGGTAATTAAGTGGTCCTGCTTGCTGTCTGTCATTGTCTCTGATTGGTTAAATAAATGCTGAGGCCTGGAGATTGGGCAAAGACAGAGATAGGACAGAGAGCATCTTGGGAGGAAGAAGCCTCAGGAGAGAAGCCTGGAGCAGGAAGGAGACACCCGCCATGGGGTAGATTAAAGAAGGTCATTCCACGTGGCCTGGAACACTGCCATAGTGTGGAGAATAGCAGTCCAAAGGGACGTATGTATATATGGGGTCATATTTGGGTAACAGAATTATGAGCTAGCTTAGATGGGCTAGGATTGTACAATTCAGGCCTAGGCTTGTTAAAATCCATCTGGTGTCTGTGTGTATTCATTTATAATGGCAGGTTAAGGATTAACACTGCCGATCAATTAATATAATATAAATACTAGTAAATAGCTTAATTAGCCATTTTTCCTACACCTTTTTAGTGTGTATGTATGTATGGCAGTGTACATGTGGAAGAAAAGAGGCCAACACTGGGTGTTGGTCCTTGCTTTGCTTCTTACTTAGATAAGGTCTCTTTTTGGTGTTCTTGCTTGTGTTTTGGTTTTTCATGACAGGGTTTCTCTGTGTAGCCCTGGCTATCCTGAAATTCGCTTTGTAGACCAGGCTGGCCTTGAACTCAGAGATTTGCCTGCCTCTACCTCACAAGTGTTGGGATTAAAGGTGTGCACCACCACACCTGGCTCTTTTTGTTTTGTTGCTGCATACACCAAGCTATCTGGCATGTGAGCTTCTAGGAATTCTTCTGTCTCTGCCTCTGATCTCACCATAGAAACACTGGGATTAGATACACATTAATTTCAAAACCAGCCCCCACCCCTTTTCTTTTGAAACAGGATCTGTCTACATAGCCCTGTTGGCTTCAAATTCAGAGATCCATCTGCCTCTGTCTCTTGAGTGCTGGGATAAAGGCATGAGCTACTACACCTGGCTCTAAAATTGATTCTTTATCAAAAGGTTGTGTTCGGTGTTTCTGAAATTATGCACACTTAATTACCTTGTTTTTGTTCTTACCTTGCTTTTCTGTTATTAATGTGCCTAAACATTTAATAGTAGTATTTGTTGTTCTGGACTTAAATTTCTCTGTACGCTCCAGGTTCTCTGGAAAAGGCATCTATAAAACAAACACTTGATAACACTTGTAGACTGTGGTTTTTAAGTGGTGGAGGGAACTCTCTAAAATATTCTCATTGTTATAGCAACTCAATTTTAGAGCCACAAACCTACCTCCTATGTAAAAGGAGCTAAAGCACAAATCAGAATACGACCTTGGGAAGCCAGTGTTTATCCAACAGAAAGCACCTCTAAAATGTTTACACATAGCCAGACATTAAGGGAGTCTCTCTGAAGAGTTCCTGACTCACATTAGCTTGTTTTTCTGGGGTACCTGGCTCTCTGCTCATAAGAAGGTAGGTTACCTGGACAGCATGGTTGTGTACTCATCACTGGCTCGGTCCTGCTCTCGGTTCTTCCTCACAGCAGGGGAGATCTCCTTTCTGACTTTGACAAGGTCCTCCACAGTGTGGAAAGACAGCTTGATGTAACTCCGCTTCAAGCCCACCAAGTGATTTGGCTATAAAGTAAAAGGACAAGCTGACGAGTTAATGAGAAACAGGAGGCAAAGACTGTTAGGTAAGCACGAGCAGGTCAAAACAGCTAGCTTACTTTCGAATGTGGTGCCTGCAACGGCACTGAAGTCCCTTAAAGACAGCTTTGGGAGCAACAACCATCCCTCACCCTCCAGGCTGCTTTCCTACTCAGTAAATGGCCCGACCCTTGACCTCAACCAACACTGTCTGCTACAGACATTCCCAACATCAGCCTCAGCTGCTCCTGGAATGTATGGAGCTACTCACCAAGTCCAGATCTTCTTTGGGAACATTCTCTAACTTTGCAATTTTACCCTGAAACTTCTTGGATAGAAAAGATGAAACTTCTCGATCACAACCCTAAAGCAGGATCAGAATGAATGTATTTTCCATGAGTAAGTAAGACCTATCGTCTTATTTACCCATTTCAGTTTTGAAACCCTCCTGGTAGAACAAGGAACAGATCATTTGACCAATTTCTACCAAGCACAGACTTACCTTTCTGGTTGCAATGTAGAAATATGGCTTATAGGGCAAGGCCACCTATAAAAATCACCAAAAGAAAGTGACAAGAAAGAAAAAAGGGAGAGAAAGGGAAAAAGGATTTCAGAGTAGTAACCCATGTACAACCTGGATACAAGGCATCTTAGACTGTGATGGCTTTTTTTCTTTTAAATTTTATTTATTTATTTTTATTTTATGTGTATGGGTGTTTTACTTGCATGTATGTTTGTATACCAAGTACATGCCTGATGCCCACAGATAACAGAAGAGGGCCTTGGATTCCCTCAAACTGGAGCTATAGACTACCTTATTTATAAGTGCTGGGACTGAACCTGGACCCTCTGGAGGAGCAGCCAGTGCTTAAACACTGGGCCATGTCTCCAGCTCCTTTGACAGCTCTTTAAAGATACGAGCTGGGTGGTGATGATGCAAGCAGGCCTGTAATCCCAGCACTCAGGAGGGAGAGGCAGGTGGATCTCTCTGAGTTCAAGGCCAGCCTATTCTACAGAGTGAGTTCCAGGACAGCCAATGCTACACAAAGAAACCCTGCCCTGAAAACCAAAACCAAAACTGCATATATGAAACTTGGATCTGACATTCTCAAGGGCAAAAACCCAAGAAACAATATTGTTCAACCTCTTGAGCTACCTTCCCTCAGGATATCTTAAATGTGACTGATGAGGTTCACACAGGCACATTCTTGAGGAGTTGCAAGCAACTGCACACTACAGCCCTGTTTCCTCCCTTCCCGACACAATGAATGGATGCATCTTTATTTCAGACAATGTACTTGTCACAGATAGGTTTTAGTTTTTTGGGACCAAGGGCTTACCTTAAATCTGCTTCCATCGTCTTGAATGAAGTAGTAATCCACTGCACTGACTAAGCATTTGTCTTCATCTAAAATCTCAGTCTGTAGGAGAACCATTGAACATGAGCATATTATCCTCTGTGTAGCCTAAGAGCTCTTTCTATGCTACTTTTTGAGAAATCAAATACTCTTAAAGATGAAGTCCTTACACCTAGCCCTTTACTTTGCCCCTACACAAACACCACCAACCTCCTTCCTAAGAACTGGAGTGTCACAGTTCCCCAGTAGGGATTTTTCTGAATTTTCTTTAATAATTCTTGAAAGCTTTCTGCTGAGAGCTAACAGATCCCTCATCTTGGTCTTATCACGGTGGCCACCTTATGACCTTCATGTTAAACAGGAAAGGAGAAGCACCCCCAATGACCAGACTCCTCAGACAATGGCTCCCTTCTCCCCTATCACTTATCCATTAGACAAGGCTGGTGGTTACAGGAAGAGGTGCAGCAACCCCTAAAAGCAAGGCTGAGCCATGCTCAGATACATACAGGGTGCATGTTGATGAGCCAGCCAGTCCTTTCTCCAGGCTCTTTCAGCCTCTCAAAACCAAACCGTAAGTCCATCTTATCTGTCCACTGGCTCCGTTCCAGACGCTTGAGTGCTGAGACTGAGGAAGAGGGACCATCATCCCTGAGTAAAAGAAGAGAACAAGGCTTCACCATTCAGACCCCTAACTTTCATCTGTGTGTTTTGTTGTTGTTTTGAGACAGGGTCTCAACTATGTAGACCAAGCTGGCTTCCAACTCACAGCAATCACCAATTTCCCAAGTGCTGGGATTAAGGCTGTGTGCCACCACGATTGATGTATACCTGTTTCTGATATAGTATGGCACATGACATTCCTGTAAAACATCAAGGCTGGCAGAGGCTTAATGAAAAAAAAAAAAAAAACAGCATTCCTAGGAAAAACACAACAAAGGCAAACCCAATGTGTCAACTTTATCACCAAAACACTAACAAAAACACCAGCCACACCAGGACATTGCTGCTTCTTGGGACACTAAAAAGGCACAAAGCCCAGAACTGCACTGCTGAGCTCTATGCCAGAGAAATGAGAGCTCGTTTCCCAAGTGCTGGATTTAGAGAGCTGTGACACACCATGCCAGGCTCTCCTTGTTTCTTTCTGAGACAGTCCCAAGCTGGTTTCAAATTCATGATCTTCTTGCCTTTGCCTCTGAAGAGGTGGAACTACAGGTGTGCACTACCGCACGTTGCTTGGACTTACCTCTAATTAAAAACACAAACTGTTTCTGATTTTGCTAGAGAAAATAGCTTTAGTCTGCACCCAGATCCTTCTCAAAACCAGGGCTGAATGAAGTGCTACTTTTGAGGTATTACTATTTTTGGAGCATAAAACTCTCTGTCCTTTAAATACCATTCCAGTGAGTTGGTCAAGTAGACTGTTTACTCAGACCCCATCGCCTCCTATTAGAGGTTCTTCTAAGCTGTCTACCTTACGTTTTATTCAGTCATGGTACAAAAATCTAAAAACAAAGATGAAAGTAACAAAGACAACTGCTTACCGATTACCTCAGACAGTGTCCAAGCACTCTGAACAAACATTCTCAGTTCATTTTCATGATGGCACCTATGAAGACGACCATTCATTTCCTCATTCAATGAAAAAGGAGACACCTAAAGCTCACACTCTGTACCATCACCAACAGCCTCAAAGAGACATGCTTACCTCACAAGACTGAAGCACCTATTAAGTGAGCTAATCCACATAAAGCACACAGGGGCACACAGTACAAGTATAAGCTAAAAGCTATTACTTGTCCCCACATCTAAGAGTACACAGGCAGCACAAATTAGGTAATTTTAAAAAAATGTCTGATTTCTTTAAAAAGAATTAAGGAGAGTAAGGTGTATGAATATAACTGTAGAGAGCTGCGATGTGCCGCGCCCTAAAGATGGCGCTGGTCTCCGCCTTCCACCAGCCCGACGGTGAGCGCTCTCTATGATAATAAGTTCATATTTGGCAAAGACCGCTGATCTGGCTTGCTTCCGCATACGTAGGCCTCTAAGATAGCACCACTTGGCTTTACTTGACTGGCTGTTCATTTAGTATTTAGCCTGTGGGTTGGGTCTGCCCGGGCATTCGGAATTCGGAATTCAGAACACTGTTTTCAAGGGACCTGAATAAACTGCTTGAGAAGAGCTTTTGTGAGTTGCGTCGTTCTTGCTGGTCGAGAGGGACGCGACAAGTGGTGGCCCGTACGGGGAACCTAGAAAAGACTCAGAACTCCTGCAGTCAGGGGCAACGCGTTGGTAAGTTCCTGGGATAAATCAGGACAATAAAGTTTCACGGAGATAGCGAACACAAAGTAAAGATTCGTGGATAATAGCGAACATATGGTAAAGTTTCGCGGAGATAGCGAACAAAAGGTACAGTTTCGTGGGGAAGCTGCGAACCGAAAGTAAATTTTTTTTTTTTTTTTTTTTGGTTTTTCGAGACAGGGTTTCTCTGTTTAACAGCTCTGGCTGTCCTGGACTCGCTTTGTAGACCAGGCTGGCCTCGAACTCACAAAGATCCGCCTGCCTCTGCCTCCCAAGTGCTGGGATTAAAGGCGTGCGCCACCACCGCCCGGCTCGAAAGTAAATTTTTAAACATGGGGTTGTCTGAGTCACACCCAATTTTTCTGGCTCTTCAGGAGCTACTTTTAGCTAGGAATTTGAAGATTAAGAAGTCTACCCTAGAAAGATTTTTGAATGAATGTGATTCCGTGGCTCCGTGGTTTGCGGTGTCCGGGAATCTTACGGTATCCTGCTGGGACAAATTAGGCAGGGACTTGGATTTTGCCTGGGAGCAAAGTACATTGCAGGGAGGAGCACGGCCTATTTGGAGACTTGTTCGGAGTTGTTTAGAAGATCAGAGATGTTGTAATGCAATCAAAGAGGGAGAGTCAGCTTTGGAACTGCTGCAAGGGGAAAGATCTGAGCAAGTAGACAGTGAAAAGGAAAGTAACAAAGGCGAAAGATTTGAGCAGGCAGACAGTGAAAAGGGAGGCAAAAAGAAAGTTCCTCTCTATCCCGATCTTACAGATTTTAGAGATTTTAGAGATTTTGAGGACTCAGAGAGCACAGATTCTGAAGGAGAGCTACACGCTCTACTAGAACAGTTGGAGAGGACTGTTATTAGAAAAAAGGAAAAGGGTAAAAGAAAAGGACATGTCGGCGGCAGTCAGTGTGGGTGGAGCCGTTGCTATAGCGCCTGACACGTCAGCGGCAGTCGGAGTGGGTGGAGTCGTTGCTACAGCGCCTTCAGACACGCTGACGGCAGCTGGTGTAAATAAAGCCGTTGCCATGGCGCCTTCGACTCCTCCTCCATATCCAGAAGCCACTCAGATAGATCAGCCAGTTCAGTCCCTGAAAGTAGGGAGATCTTTCTGCCCGGGGATGTGGACACAAGTAAGAACAGAATTACAGTTTGCCTATCCGGTATACCAAGACCCACAAGGGAACAGGTACGAGGAACCGCTTGATTTTAAGGTGGTAAAATCTCTTGCAGAGTCGGTTCGTACCTATGGTACTACCGCTTCTTTTACAATGGCTCAAGTGGAAGCATTAAGCAGACATTGTATGACTCCGAGTGATTGGAGTGGCCTGGTCCGCACCTGCTTAAGTCCAGGGCAATACTTAGACTGGAAAGCTTTCTTGATTGAGTATGCCACTGAGCAAGCAGCCAATAATCAGAGAGATGGAAATCCAGCCTGGGATAGAGATATGCTGCTTGGGCAGGGGAGATTTGCCAACCAGCAGATAGGATATCCTATTCAGATTTATGAGCAAATAAACAAGACAGCTATCAAGGCTTGGAGATCTCTTCCTAATAAAGGGGAGGTGAGTGGGAACTTAACTAAGATTCTACAGGGCCCCATGGAGCCCTTTTCAGATTTTGTAGCACGAATGGTGGAAGCAGCAGGGAAGATTTTTGGTGACCCGGATGCTGCTTTGCCACTAATAAAACAGTTGGTCTATGAGCAATGTACTAAAGAATGTAGAGCCGCTATCACCCCTTATAAGAATAAAGGCCTAGAAGCCTGGATGAAAGTGTGTAGAGAACTTGGAGGGCCGTTAACTAATGCTGGTCTCGCTGCCGCAGTAATACAGTTGGTCAGAAAAGGTGGAGGAAGTTCAGGAATTTGTTTTAAGTGTGGCAAGATGGGACACTTTAAAAGACAGTGCCCCAGGAGAAGGAGTACAGAAAGTACAGGAAGTGTACAACGCCCCAGGCGGCCGGGGTTATGCCCAAAATGTAAAAAAGGGAACCATTGGGCTAATGAATGCCGTTCAGTGATAGACATCCATGGCCAGCCTTTAACTCAAGGTTATGGTGGCGCTCGTCCAAAAAACAGACAGCGGGGCCCACGACCTCAGGGCCCACAAATATATGGGGCAGTAGAGAATCAGGACAAAGAACAGAATCAAGAGAGATGGCCAACCCTCCGCCATCCGAAAGACCGCGGAGAGCCACTGCAGGCTCAGCAGGATTGGACCTCTGCTCCACCACCAGACTCGTATTAACACCCCAAATGGGGGTCCAGTTAATTGAAACAGATTTTAAAGGACCCCTTGAACCTGGTACAGTTGGTTTGTTGTTGGGGAGGTCATCATCAGCCTTGAGAGGACTTATTGTCCATCCTGGAGTTATAGATCCAGATTATATAGGAGTGGTTAAGATCATGGTAGCCTCCCCCCGTGGTATAACGGCTATCTCTCCTGGAGATAGAATTGCTCAATTGATCATGTTGCCGAGCTTACATGACCACTATGCAGCAAGGGATCGAGAGAGAGGAAAAGATGGTTTTGGGTCCACGGGCACGGATCTGACTTTTCTCTCCTTGGATTTGGACCAACGCCCTGTCTTGGAGTTAAATGTTGATGGTAAAAAGATCTTGGGCCTTTTGGATACTGGGGCTGATAGGAGTATCATAGCAAAGAAAGACTGGCCTTCAGGTTTGCCCGTACAAGCCTCTTCTCAAACACTTCAAGGCCTGGGTTATGCTAAGACTCCAGATATGAGTGCAAGATTATTAAAGTGGCAGGACCAAGAAAATCACTCAGGAGAAATACAGCCATATGTACTTGAGCTCCCTATCTCCCTTTGGGGAAGAGACCTTTTAAAGGATATGGGATTTAAATTGAGTAATGACTATTCTGATTCAGCCCAACGTATGATGCAAGATATGGGATATGCTCCAGGCTTTGGAATAGGAAAAATATTTGCGGGGACGAAAGAGTCCCATATCTATGCAGCAAAGACAAAAGAGACAGGGCCTGGGTTTTTCCTAGGGGCCACTGAGGAGGGCATTCCCATAACTTGGAAGACGGAGGATCCAGTATGGGTTCCTCAGTGGCCACTTTCCTCTGTAAAATTGAATGCAGCCAAAGATTTGGTGGATGAACAGATGTCTTTAAAGCATATAAAACCATCTGTATCTCCCTGGAATACACCTATTTTTGTCGTTAAAAAGAAATCTGGAAAATGGAGATTGTTGCATGATCTGCGTGCCATAAATCAACAAATGCAGATCATGGGCCCAGTGCAACGCGGCTTGCTGCTTTTATCATCTTTGCCAGCCTCATGGCCCATTATAGTTATAGATATAAGGGATTGTTTTTTCTCCATCCCTTTGTGTGCCAAGGATAGTGAAAGATTTGCATTTACTGTTCCATCCTGTAACCATGAGGAACCTGATCAGAGGTTTGAATGGGTAGTATTACCCCAGGGCATGGCAAACAGCCCCACTATGTGCCAACTGTATGTGGGGGAAGCCATTGCTCCCTTAAGAAAGAATTTTCCAGATTTGAGATGTGTTCATTATATGGATGATATCTTACTGGCAGCTAAGAGTGAACAAATGTTAGATCAGGCCTATGAAGAACTAGTTCAATTATTAAAAAAGAAAAGGTTGTTTATTGCTCCTGATAAGGTTCAAAAGGAAAATGTGGTTGATTATTTAGGAGCGAAGATTGGACCTGAAAAGATAATACCTCAAAAGATTGAGATAAGAAAAGATAATTTAAAGACTCTAAATGATTTTCAAAGATTGTTAGGAGATATCAATTGGGTAAGAGGCTATTTGAAGCTACCAAATTATGAAATAAGACCCCTATATGATATTTTGAAAGGTGATTCAGCACTTAATTCTCCTAGACAATTTACAGAAGAAGCAAGAAAAGCTTTATGTAAAGTGGAAGAAAGGTTGCAGAATGCCTTCCTAAAGAGATGGCAGGAAGGACAGCCCATTACATTGTGCATATTTGCCACTTATGGTCAACCTACAGGATTGTTATGGCAGGATGGACCATTATTATGGACCTATTCAAATATTTCTCCGAAAAAATCCATAGAACATTATCCCACTGCACTTGCTGCTTTATCCTTGAATGGTATCCAACAATGCTTGCAGTCTTTTGGAGTTGCTCCTGCCAGTATAATAGTGCCCTATTCCAGTTATCAAATTAAGATTTTGTGTGGCACTGTAGATGACTGGGCAATATTGCAAATGTAGCTTTGAAGGAGTGATTGATAACCATTATCCTAAACATCCATTGCTATCATTTTTTAAGGAGCACCCAGTGATATTCCCTAAGGTTACTTCAGCAGTACCACTTCAAGGGTCACCAAATGTGTTTACTGATGGCTCAAAGACAGGCTGTGGAGCCTATTTGATAGAAAGACAAGAGCCCGTGTTATGTCAATTTCAACCGGGCTCCCCCCAAATAGTAGAGTTGAAAATAGTAATTGAGGTGTTTAAAAGATGTCAATTTGCATTCAATTTGATTTCAGATTCAGTTTATGTGGTCAACGCAGTGAAAGTATTAGAATTAGTAGGTCCTATTAAGAATAGTAGTACTGTATGTGCCTTATTACAAGAGTTACAAGTTTTAATCTGGCAGAGAAAAAGGTGTTTTTATATTCAACATATCAGAGCACATACAGGATTACCTGGACCATTAAATGAGGGTAATGATAAAGTTGATCAATGGACCAGGATGGAATGCATTTTTTGGAGCTCATTCCTGGATCAAGCCAGACAGTTTCACCAATTATTTCATGTAAATGCAAAAACTCTACAGCAGAAATTCCATTTGTCTAGAGCAGATGCTAGACAAGTAGTTTTGGACTGTCCTCAGTGTGTGATTCATCATCATCCTCCCAGTGTGGGAGTGAACCCTAGAGGGTTGATGCCACTCAAAATCTGGCAAATGGACGTTACCCACATTTCAGAATTTGGAACCTTAAAATATATTCATGTATCTGTGGATACCTGCTCAGGTATCATACATGCTACACCTATGAGTGGAGAAAAGGCTCGCAATGTCATAGGACATTGCTTAGAAGCCTGGGCTGCATGGGGAAAACCACAGCAGCTGAAAACGGACAATGGACCAGCCTATACGGCTCAGTCCTTTGTCTCCTTCTGTAATCAGATGGAGGTACAGCTTAATCACGGATTACCATACAATCCTCAAGGACAAGGAATTGTGGAGCGTGCTCATCGCACCTTGAAAGAATGCTTGCAAAAACAAAAAGGGGGAATAGGCCAAGGCCGTACCCCCAAGGAGAGAATATCTTTAGCCTTATTTACTTTAAATTTTTTCAATTTGGATGCTCAAGGCCGCTCAGCAGCGGACAGACATCAGGATTCCCATGGTTCACCTAAAAGCATGGTGAAGTGGAAGGATATTTTGACAGGCTCTTGGCGGGGGCCTGACCCCGTGCTAACATGGGCGAGAGGGTCTGTTTGTGTTTTTCCTCAGGATCAACAAGATCCAGTGTGGGTGCCTGAACGCTTTGTGAGGAAGATTCGTCATGAAGACCTTCCTAAGGATCCTGGTGATAGTAGCAGTGAGTATGTCAGGAGCGCAGAGCAGTTTGGGTTCAACAAGATTATTTTTCCTTTAGCCCCATGATTAGTAATATAGTGAATAAGTCTTGTACAGGAATGCTTGATATATCTACTAGGGATCCTCAGCAGACTGCCACCAATCCTTTTGATTTGTGGCTTTTGTGTGGAGTAAATGGAAGTTGCATGGACTTGGGACCTGTCATTATGCTTGGAGAAGGAATTTATCAAAGAGGTAATTTTTCCCTAGGGTCCGCTACCAATCTGGATTTCTCTAGCAGTAGTGGCTCTGGTACTTGGAATTCTTTATTTCATTCTTACCGCAACAAGAACTTTTCAGCTTCGCCAGTATGTCTCTGGCCTCCTTTTCTGTGGATTGTAAGTAATGGGAGTGCATCTTGGGTGAAGAAAAGTTAGTATGCACTCCGGGTACATGTTTTTATGCCCTATGCTGGAATGCCACAGCCTTTCCTGTGGCTGTGGTGACTAGAATGCCTCGATATGCACCAGTTCCTGTAGAGGCCCCTAATACCATGATGCTATTCAGGTTTAAAAGAGATTTTGGCATCACTACAGCTATTGTTACTGCTATTACTGTTGCTGCTGTGGGAGCTACTGCCTCAGCTATTGCCTTGTCTAGTTCTATACAGACTGCCAATGCCCTGAATAACATCTCAGCCACTGTGGCACAGGCATTGGATACTCAGACCTCTATGAATTCTCATCTCAAAGGAGGTCTTATGATAGTTAATCAACGCATAGATTTAATACAAGAACAGACTGATTCTCTTTGGCAACTAGCACAATTGGGGTGTGAGTGGAAAATGCAAGGTTTGTGTGTTACTTCCGTGCAGTATCAAAATTTTACAAAGGCTGCTAATTTGTCTAGACAATTGTCAAAGTTCCTCTTACAGGATTGGTCGGCTGAATTTGAAAATTTGATGAGAGAGCTGAGAGCGACAATCGTCCACATCAACTCCACTCGGGTGGATTTGAGCCTGGCTACTGGTTTGACTTCCTGGATACAGACGGCTATGGATCATCTTAAGGAGTGGGCGGGCGTAGGCTCTTTGGCGATACTAATGATACTAGCCTCTCTGGTTTGCCTATGGTGCATCTACAAAATGAGAACCACACAAAAGCGTAATGCAGCCATGATTATACAAGCCCTTGTCGCCATTGAGGCGGGCCAGTCCCCTCAGGCATGGCTTGCTGCCGTGAAGTAAATCTTCACTAAGCATAGTCCCTGCCCACTGAGGTATTCGTTCCACGGATATTAGGGTCTGGCAAGTCAGTGACGGAGTTGACGGGTAAGTCTCGGCCACCTAAGACAGGGCAGTCCCGAGTGGGGAGGCTGACCCAGAGACGAGTAAGAGTTTGAGCACCGCCCTCCTACAGGCTCAGGCCCACCGTGAGATCCCCAGATAGGGGGATTACGAAGCCTTTCCAGGGACTTCTACCAATTTTAGAAAAAATAAAAAAGGAGGAACTGTAGAGAGCTGGGATGTGCCGCGCCCTAAAGATGGCGCTGGTCTCCGCCTTCCACCAGCCCGACGGTGAGTGCTCTCTATGATAATAAGTTCATATTCGGCAAAGACCACTGATCTGGCTTGCTTCCGCATACGTAGGCCTCTAAGATAGCACCACTTGGCTTTACTTGACTGGCTGTTCATTTAGTATTTAGCCTGTGGGTTGGGTCTGCCCGGGCATTCGGAATTCGGAATTTGGAATTCAGAACACTGTTTTCAAGGGACCTGAATAAACTGCTGGAGAAGAGCTTTTGTGAGTTGCGTCATCCTTGCTGGTCAAGGGGGACGCGACATATAACCAAATTTTTAAAAAATTAATAAAAATGTTCTAAAAGCTATGTGCTCTAGGGACATCGTCAAGTATATGTATATGGTAAAGTTGAATGACTACGGGCAAGTCCTTGGTTGGTGACATGGCTTAGTGGTTGTACCACTAAGAATGTGCTCGTCATATGTGGGGGTATGTGTTCCATTTCTAGTTTTATAGACAGATATATGCACATCATGCAATTGTGAACGTAGATAAATTACTTCATATCTTTCATCCCTAAATTGAAGCACAGCATAAACCTAACTGTATAAAAGTTCTGCCCACCTTTTCATGGCATTACGGAAATGAAAAAGTCAGCACAGTAGCTACCATTACTGTTGAGTGTTAGACTGAGGCTTTCCCTGAGGCCCTGATGTTTGGAAAAGGAACACAGCTCCTTTTCTAAACCAGGAATGAGCTTGGCAGAGTAAGTAATAGCCTGGGACCAGGGCCATGGGGGAGCTGTGGGTCTGTATCTCATGTGATCAACTCTTCCCATCCTAAGGGGCGGTTATCAGCATCCAAGGCTGCTCTGTGCTGTTTGTGACATTCTGTTCCACCCTCTCCTCCCAATCTCTATGTAAGATGCTGTACTTCAGGGTATGAAGAAATGGCTCAGTGGTTAAGACCACTGGCTGCTCTTGCAGGGACTCAGGTTTGATCCCCAGCACTTAGACAGTAGCTCACAATCATGTGTAATTAAAGTTCCAGGAGATCTGATGCCTTTTTCTGGCCTCCAAGGGCATCAGGCACACAGGTGGTACAGAGTCTTATGTACAAGCAAATAATTATGCACATAAAGATGCTGTACTTCCTTTTTATTTCGAGACAGCGTTTCTCTGTGTATCCCTGGCTGTCTTGGACTCACTTTGTAGACCAGAATAGCCTTGAACTTAAAGAAACCCGCCGCCTCCGCCTCCCAAGTGCTGAGATTAAAGGCGTGGGCCACCACGGACGCTGTACTTCTTAATAAACTTCCTTGCATGAGCCATCAGCTTGTGTGAGACTTCCTGATTCTGCACTTTCTTATCTCTCAGGAACCTGTCACTGAAGAACTACCTGCTGGTCCAGGTCACTTACCACGGCTGCAATGCAGGTGCTGTACAGCAAACCCAGAGCTTGACTTTTTGATAGAAGACACTATCACTACTCAGCTCTGACAGGGTTTCTGGTGCTCGCACTGATGCACTGCCACTAGGCAGGGTTACCGATCTCAACATACGGTATCCACATCAGTCTTCCTCTGTCACCAGACTCTAGTATCTCTCGCTGATGCAGGAGGGTCGGGGCTTTTGGTGGTGCGGGTGCCTACGAGTAACTGGTGCTTCTTTAATCCCAATAAACTGCTTTAACTCGCCAAACTGGACTAGACAGAATCTGGGGTTCTCCCCTAACGATGCCACACGGCAGGCCCAAATACGTCCAGAGAAGTAGCCTGGACTACGGAGAGAGTTGGCGTCTCAGTACAACTTCAGGGTCTCACAAGGTGAAGGCCGGAGCCCGCCCTGTCCACCGCGTGGCGCGGACCCGCCGCTCCACCCGACCCGGCGTCCGCCCGAGCCTGCAGGTCGGCGGCTCTCACCTGCTGCCTTCGCTATCCGCGCCCGGCTCGGCGAGCCTCCGTCCGCTGTTCCTGAGGACCATCGCTCCGCACCGCTTTCCTCAGGCTCCGGAGAGAATTTGGCGGGCTCTCTCTCCTACTCTCGCGAGACCACCGCTGGCCAATGGGAAGGCGGGGAGCCGGGATGACGTCACCCAGGCCAGCCCCCGCCCCCCCGCGCCCCTCGGCCGACCAATGGCGCTCGGCGAGCGGAGCGTGGGCCGCAGGGACCGTGAGGAAATAGAGCGGCGGCTGTGCGCGCGCACTGAGGGACGGCCCGCCGCGCTTGGGGAGGTGCTGGGGCGGGAAATGTCAGGCCGTCCCCGCCCTGCGCCCCGGGGCCCGGGCCGGGTGCCCGGCGGGCGGGCCGCTGGTTGGGCGCCCGGGGCGACTCGGAGCCGGGACCGCGATGGCACCTGCCGCGTCGAGGCTGCGGGCGGAATCCGGGCTCGGATCGCTTCCGAGGCGAGCGCTCGCCCAATACCTGCTGTTCCTGAAGCTCTACCCGGTGCTCACCAAGGCAGTCAGCAGGTGGGTGCAACAGGGGAGTGCCGGCGGGCACCGGGCTGCACAGCTACGGCCTGTGGGTCGAACGACCCTTTCCCAGGGGTCGCCTGTCAAGTACCCTGGACATTGCGATTCATAGCAGCAGCAAAGTGACAGTTTAGAAGGGACAGCAACGAAAATAATACTATTAGAGGATCACAGCGTTAAGAAGGTTGGGAATCGCTGCTGTGGAGGAATGTGGGTGCCAGAGGAAGATTCCTGCATTAAGGCGCACCCGGCTCTGCTTAGTCAATAAATGCTGTTTGTGCACTGGGTCCCAAGCTTAACCCTTGCAGTCTGAATGTTGTGAAGACCAGGGAGGCAGGGACACACTCCAACCCTGAGTGGAAAGCACTGTTGCTCTGCCCTTTGATCTACATCGTTCGATTTCTCAATGAGATAGCTCTGTTTCTGTTCATTTTTATTAGCGAATTCTACAGGCTTGTTCTCTGTTAACTTAGCTTTCCACAAGTATGTACAGATTGCTTCCCGTGTCCTAGGCATAATGCTATGGTCAAAATAGGGGCAAAGGCCTTTTCTCTCATGGAACTGAGAACTAGATAAAAAAAAAAAGAAGGCAGATAAATATGTAACCTTGAGCAATAAGGGAGATTTCCCCTGTGTTGTTGACATTGCTCAGAAGCACAGAGAAGAGAAGCAGTAGTTCACACGGCACAAGTTCTGAGGGAGGAATGCCAGGCACGTTGGAGGGATGAAGAGAAGGACTATGTGGGTGGAGAAAATTAAAAGAGAGAGGATATGGGAAAAGGTAACCAAAGGTCAGGTCAAGACGGTCCTTATGATCCATACTAAAAATTTGAGATTTTATAGCTTTTAGACCTGTGGTGGCTAATACTAATTGTGAACTTGCATGCCTGTAGGAGATTGTCTTGATTACCTTAAATGAGCTGGGAAGATCTGCCCACTGTGGGTGGCACCATTCCTGGCTGGGACCCTTGCCTGTAAGTGGAGAAAGGGGACTAGCTGAGCAGAGCACATCTTCTCTCTGTTTCTTAATTGTGGCTGTGATGTGACCAGATGCTTCAGCCTCCTGCTGCCTTGGTTTTCCTTTCATGATGGGCCTTTAACTGTGTGCTGAAGTAAACCTTTGCCTTTGTTAGTTGCTTTGCCGCAGCAACATAGAAAGAAACAAGAGACAAGACTCAACCTTCTTAAGAAACAACTGGCCTGGGCTGGAAGGATGGTTCAGTGGTTAAGAGCACTGGCTGCTCTTCCAAAGGACCGGGGTTCAAATCCCCAGTTCAGAGCTTGTCTGTAATTGCCCGGCATTCTGGAGGAAGAGGCAGGTGGATCTCTGTGAGTTTAAGGCCAGCCTGGTCTACAGAGTGAGTCCAGGACAGCCAGAGCTACCCAGAGAAGCCCTGTCTGGGAGGAAAAAAAAGAAAGAAAAAGAGGCAACTGGCTCTGTCTTTTCACTGGGAATGTTACTTCAGTAGTATAAATTTACACACTTATACTATAGAAGTGTTACAGCTCTTTTAGAATTTGTCTAGCAGGTTTTCTGAGTTCTTTTTGGAACACACCACCCCAACACAAAAGAAGAATCCCTGGTGACTTCTGCCCCATTCCAAGCGTTTTTTAAAACTACAATATAACATTACACACAGGCATCAGCATGACTATAGCCCACAGTCAACTACAGAAGTCCTTATCAGGTCCTCCTGCTGCCTTCAGTGGAGAAGCTGTGGGGTGTTGGAAGGCGTTCGTTCCAGCAGGTGGCCCTCTCACTCCATAGTGTCTCTGTCCTGGCTTTTACCTGAGCTAGTTGCTTTAATAGGACTACATAGAAGATCTTACAGGGAAGGCGTGCCCTTGTGTCTGTTGCTCATTTTCTGATTGGCTCTTCCTCCACAGTGGCATTTTGTCCGCCCTTGGGAACCTTCTGGCCCAGATGATGATGAAGAAGAAGAAGAAGAAGAAGAAGAAGAAGAAGAAGAAGAAGAAGA
>CAJQZJ010018538.1:118125-148974 GCA_907164525.1 Lophiomys imhausi | reverse complement strand
TCACAGAGATCCCCCTGCCTCTGCCTCCCAAGTGCTGGGATTAAAGGCGTGTGCCACCACAGCTGGCCATTACAGACAGCTGTGAACTGCCATGTGGGTGCTGGGATTTGAACCCAGGTCCTTTGGAAGAGCACTGCCAGTGCTCTTAGACAATGAGCCATCTCTCCAGCTCCATGTATTGGTGTTTTGCCTGCATGTATGCCTGTGCAAAATGTGCTTGCTTGGTGTCCATGAAAGCCAGAAGAGGGCATTGGATCCTTTGGAACTGGAGTTGTAGACAGTTGTGAGCCTCCATATGGGTGCTGGGAATCAAACTGGGGTTCTCTGGGAGAGAGCCAGTGCTCTTAACCACTGGACCATCTCTTCAGTGACCTGGACCAGCAGGTTGTTCTTCAGTAATAGAGCCCCAAGTGGGAGGAATGGGGATGTGAAATAAAGAAGATAGGAAAATTGGGACCAGGAGTCTTTCATAAACTGACAGGCTCATGCATGTCAGCTTATTAAGAAGCATGGCATCTTATACACAGGAATGGGGGCAGGGGGGAGAGTGTCACAAACAGCACATAGTAGTCTTGGCCCTGATAACCACAGCCCCTTTAGGTAGAAAGAGTTGGTCTCTCAGAATTTAGAGCCAACAGCTCCCCCAAGGCTCTGGCCCAAGGCCATTACTGGTTCTGTGGGGCTTCTTCCTGGTTTTAGAGAAGGAAGTGTGTCCCTTCTCTATACTCGGGGCTTCAGGGAAAGCCAGCTGCCTGGCTCTCTGCACTCTACACCCTGCATATACATCTTGGTAAGACTCCAAGAAAAATAATTTATACTTTCCTCTCCTGTCTTCTGAGCTTTATTTTTGTTTACAGGGGGAAGTAGATTTCTGTTTCCATTTTTGCACTTATATTGCATATTGTCTCTACTTACTGAAATCCTCAGTATTCCAAAATAACTTTATCACGGTCTTACTTCTATACATCCAGGCCTTTATTTAGACTTGGTTCTTTTTCTGCATTTTCATTTTCGTTGAATGTTTTGTTTTTTGTATTACTTTCATTTATTTTGTTTTTGACTATTGCTTACAGATTATCTTTTTTTTTCCTTTTTTTTGGTTTTTCGAGACAGGGTTTCTCTGTGTAGCCCTGGCTGTCCTGGACTCACTTTGTAGATCAGGCTGGCCTTGAACTCGCAAAGATCCACCTGCCTCTGCCTCCCAAGTGCTGGGATTAAAGGCGTGCGCCACCACCGCCCGGCTGCTTACAGATTATCTTAATTACCATAATTTTACAGTATTTAAAAAAAATAACTGTGGTGCTTCTCCTATTCTTTTTCAATATGGTTACTCTTAATACATTTATTCTTGCTAGGCGTGGTGGCACAGGCCTTTAATCCCAGCACTCGGGAGGCAGAAGCAGGTGGATCTCTGACTTCAAGGATAGCCTGGTCTACAAAGTGAGTCCAGGACAGTCAAGGATACACAGAGAAACCATGTCTTGAAAAAACAAAACAAAACAAAACAACAACAAAAAAAACTCAAACCAAAAAACATTTATTCTTTCAGATAACATTTATTGAGGGTTGTCTTTTAAAAACTGAAAAGTTAAGCCGGGCGGTGGTGGCGCACGCCTTTAATCCCAGCACTCGGGAGGCAGAGGCAGGCGGATCTCTGTGAGTTCGAGGCCAGACTGGTCTACAAAGCGAGTCCAGGACAGCCAGAGCTACACAGAGAAACCCTGTCTCGAAAAAACAACAACAAAAAAAAAAAACTGAAAAGTTTTGACTGGAAATTAATCGTCTTTGGCAGTTAATTTGGGAAGCACTGATAACTGAGCCCTCAGTGTGGCCAAGGACAAGTGATCATCAGATTGCAGAAAGGACATGATGAGACCAGACACCACCCAGCGTGAGAGGCCATGTGCCACCGAGGTGTTGTCACTGAAGATGTTTCACCTGGATAGTTGGCTCCTTTTAGCTGTAGGGTTAGGTAGGAAGTGCAGATATGTTTTAAAATATGATACAGGCTTTACAGTTCATTGTCAAGGTCAGGGCACCACATTAAAGTTGCTATGGATGGAGGGACTGTTCACAGCTTCCCTACCCTTTCCTGCAGGGGGAAGATGTCAGGGTCTTTGTTGCCAAGATGAGGAATGGCTTCTGGCCTGCCCTGCAGATGAACTGGAGGATGTGGACACCCTTGCAGTTCATTAAGGTCAACTATGTGCCCCTGCAGGTGAGGCCTTCCTTGTCTCCACTGAAGGGCTTTGTCATTTTTTTCTACCACGTGGTAGTACTCTCAAGCCATGTTTTCACCCATTTCTGGAGGTCTAGTCCATCCCTGATCACTGTACATGTGCTCTGGATTCATAACTGCAAACCTTCACAGGGACTCCCAAGCAGCTGTCTTGTTCCAGTGTTTTCTAGTAACCAAGACAGTCTGGGTTGCTTGGGCTTAGGAGCTGTACGTGAGCAGGCAGATACAGGGCAGCAGGCAAGTGCAGCGGAGCAGGTAAGTAGGGAAGACTGGCATGGAGCAAGGTCTTCAAGGGGCTGGTGGTCAAAGAGGCCCCTTGGAGGTAATTAGGAGATTCGTGGTGCTTTTAGGCACAAAGGTGCTGCTGTGGAAACTGAACCTGTTGGCTTTGAGCACTGGAGAGCACAGGCAAGTGGCCAGTGTCCACAGAGGCTATCACTTGTCACTGCTTCAGGTCACTGTGCACCAGCCGTCCTTATGCAGGCTCACCTTCTGTGTTTCCCTGAGACTTCCCTACAACTAGAAGAGGTCACACTCCCAGTAAGTCTACACAGTGGGTGGCAGGACCCAGCTGCCTAAGGGACAAGGCCCATCAGAGATGCAGACTTTCCCTTCTCCAAGGGTGTTCTTTCTCTGGCTCTGGGTCTGATTCTTCTTGGGGAACCAGCAGGGTTCTTCCAAGAATTGGTACTAGGTACCTCTGCCAAGTTTCAAACTCAGGAGCTAGGTCAGTACACACTGAAGAAGGAAAGGGTGGGAGACTTGGCACCCAAGTTGCCAACCTGGGCCATTCTTCCAAACAGGCCTCTCTTGGCAGTAACCTTCATCTGTTCCAGGAATGTAACCTTTTGTGCTGTGTTAAGCATCTTTCCAATAGGGAGCTCACAAACTAGGACCCATTGAAGAAGGAGGAACAGAGTACAGTCACCAGAGGACACCCATTGGGTAGAAGAGGGAATTTGGCCAGTGTTCACACACATACAGCATGTATACTATAAACATACATACCAAGTAAACTACACACAGACACCACATTACACACACACTTTCACGGGGAGGGGGAGAGAATGACTGAATGAGAGAGCACACTATATACAAATAAGTCTATACACACTACATATACATCATTCCATACACAGCCCTGTATACAGGTATACACTGTATACCACACACATTAATACAGCACCTACCCATGCCTCATTTCATAAATATTTACATATGTATTGCTTAACAAGCACACAAAGAGATCACCCACATTCATATTTGCATATATCACCTAGACCACAAAGTAGGAGTAAATCAGGAAACATTTAGGGTATAACAAAGGGTCAACCATAGCAGAGATAGTAGGAAATTAAAGACACCCCCCAAACCCAACAGGTGTCCAGCTTGAAGTAACCTTTTCAGTGACCTTCCTAAGAGCCATGTTGGGGTGGATTAGGAACTAAAGCCAGATTGCTTTGAATTAAAGTGAGTAGGAAGCACACAAATCATAACTCACACTGGACATGCTGGTGGCTGTAATCCATCACTCTGGAGGCAGAGGCAGGAGGACCAGGAATTCCAGGCTGGTCTATGAAGGAAGGAAGAACAAATCACAAATCTAGAAAACGTTCCTGAGAAGTTTGAAGGTGGGAAGAAATGGTCAGGAAACCAGGGTGATAGGTCTTGAGGTCAAAGAAATAATGTTGTATTTACAAAACTATATTATGTAGCCAGTTGTGATAATGCATACCTTTAATCCTAGGACTTAATCCTAGGCAGAGGCAGGCAGACCCTGAGTTCAAGGCCAGCCTGGTCTACAGAGTGAGTTCCAGGACAGGCAGGGATACACAGAGAAACCCTGTCTCGAAAAACAAAACAAAACTATCTTCTGTATAGACATGGCTGCCTCTGGGATAAGTAGGTATTCAAGTTCAAAAAGAGGGTCCCCTGAGCAGAGTAGTGGTGGCTCATGCTTTAGTCCCAGCACTCAGGAGGCAGAGGAAGGTGGATCTCTGAGGCCAGCCTGGTCTATAGAATGAGTTCCAGGACAGCCAGCACTACACAGAGAAAACCCTGTCTCGAAAAACCATAAAAAACAATAAATATAAAGAGGGTCTCCTAGAGCCACCTTAGGAGAGAGAATGGGATTCCCCTAGATGAGTGCAGAATGGTGCTTAGGTGGGAGCCCTTTCTCTGACTGCAGAGCTGACGTGGATGGTCAAAGGCTGCTTAGCCTCTCCCCTCTTTGCCTGAACAGAAAGGAGGGTTAGGTGTTTGGAATAAAGTGAAGAAAGCTTTTGAGTAGAAACCAGACCCTCTTAGACATGGGCGTGGGACAGCTCTGCTCATAGTACTTCTCAGAGTCCCAAGGAGACGGGTGACAGATCTTCAGCCCTAGCATCCTGGAAAAATATAGAGGGATTGGTTGTTCAAGGAATGAAGAGGCCAAAAAACTGCTTCCAAGCAGGGATGTGAGTTAGGGTTAGGGTTTTGATTTTAGATAGTTGCTTGAGGGACCGGGAAGTTATGCAGCAAGTATTTTTAAAAAACATTTATTAATTCGAGTTACATCTCGATCACAACCCCTCCCTCCTCCCCTCCCAGTCCTGCCCTCCCACCCTCTTCCCCCTCTCCCTCCTGTCCTCTTCAGGTGAGGGGGACGACAATCACTACTGTGTGCTCCAGTGCCAAAGATTCATAGTTCGCAAGACAGGCACAGATTGTCTCTGTCCCAGAACTGCCTGCTTGGAAGAGACAGCAGCTAAGTGAAGGTGATTAGATCAGTTGGGGGGGGGGGCGCTAGTCTGAGGCCAATTGTAACACAGTTGTAGCTTTTATTATTTTTACTCTATTTTACTATAATACTTCTACCTTCCTTCCAACCCCCCAGCACTAGGTGGGAGAGAAAGGTTAAAGGGAAAGGGGCGGACGTAGGTTTCTTTGAGCTACTTCCTGCTGATTAAGGCCATTGGGTCCTCTGAGCCCTTTTTTAGAGCCCCTCGGAGGCTCTGGGTTTTTATTCCTCTCTCAAGTTAAACTTGCTCAGCTGGCTGTGCCATGCCCCTGATAGCTCATGAGTTAGTTAATAGTTTACCTGGATCTTTTTAAGAAGCAACTGGCCTGGGGTAGAAAGATAGCTCAGTGGTTAAAAGCACTGGCTGCTCTTCCAAAGGACCTGGGTTCAAATCCCAGCACCATAGGACAGTTCACAGCTGTCTGTAATGGCCGTGCATGGTGGATCTCTGTGAGTTCAAGGCCAGCCTGGTTTACAAAGTGAGTCCAGGACATCCAAGGATACACAGAGAAACCCTGTCTCAGAAAAAAAAAGTTTACACCTGTGGTCTTAACTAAAGCTGGGATTAAACAAAAACATTTTCAAAAATTTTTTTTTTTTTTTTTGGTTTTTCGAGACAGGGTTTCTCTGTGTATCCTTGGCTGTCCTGGACTCACTTTGTAGACCAGGCTGGCCTCGAACTCACAAAGATCCGCCTGCCTCTGCCTCCCAGGTGCTGGGATTAAAGGCGTGCGCCACCACCGCCCGGCTCAAAATTTTTTTTATAATTTATTTTTTATTTCTTCAAGTTACACAATCACAATCCCCTCCCTACTCCCCTCTCCAGTCCCACCCTTCCACCCTCTTCCCTCTCAAGCCCCCCAAAACATTCTTATAACTTTTGCTTTTTTTTTTTTGGTTTTTCGAGACAGGGTTTCTCTGTGTATCCTTGGCTGTCCTGGACTCGCTTTGTAGAACAGGCTGGCCTCGAACTCACAAAGATCCGCCTGCCTCTGCCTCCCAAGTGCTGGGATTAAAGGCGTGCGCCACCACCGCCCGGCTTTGCTTTTTTTTTTTTTTTAAATAAATGAAACTGGCTGGGCGTAGTGGCACACACCTTTAATCCCAGCACTCAGGAGGCAGAGGCAGGTGGATCTCTGTGAGTTCGAGGCCAGCCTGGTCTACAAAACAAGTCCAGGACAGCCAGGGCTGTTACACAGAGAAACCCTGTCTTGAAACCCCCCCCAAATAAAAACAAACAAACAAACAAATAAATAAACGAAGCTCTTACCACAGCCAAGTTACAGAAAACATTGTTAGGGAAGGATGATTTGTACTCCTTCCTCTGCTGGGCCCTAACAAATCTTGTTACACAGTAAATGCTCTGGACACTCAATAATGGGATGGTAAGATAGAGCAAACAGTTGAAGGGATGAATTCTATCTTGGGTGACTGATGTGTGAGGGGTATGGTCAGGATTTACACTCACCATGGCCTGATGACTGTTCTTTTGGCAGTTCCGGGTGCTCTTTGCAAACATGGCAGCTCTGTTCTGGTATGCCTACCTGGCCTCTCTGGGGAAGTGATGTCAGATACACCACAGATGAGATCTGGGGGAGTCCACCCACCAACAGGAGAGAGCAGAATTCATCATTCAGGACATCATCTGACTAAATTATGTGATTCAAGATGCCTTAAAATTACAGAGGGAGGAAATGTGTCCTAGACTCACTTTGTTTAGGTTTCTCGGTACCCAGGCTGTCCTCGAACTCACAGAGATCTGTCTGCCTCTGCCTCCCAAGTCCTAGGATTAAAGGTGTGCATTATCACAACTGGCTACATAATATAGTTTTGTAAATACAACATTATTTCTTTGACCTCAAGACCTGTCACCCTGGTTTCCTGACCATTTCTATGAATCTCCTGTTTCCACTTCTCAATTGTTGGGATCACAGATGTGCCTCACTGTAACCTGATTTATGAAATACTGAGGATAGAACCCAGGGCTTTGCATAAGGTAAACACGTACCAACTGAGCTGTGTACCCAGTCTACCAACATTTATATATAAATCCATAAAATGGTCTTTAAAACCACACTGTTACATGCTACCACAATTCAACATGTACCCCTTACTTACTCTCCATTGTGCCATTGCCCCCACGTTGTAGTGACATGTAAATTGAAGGAGTGCAATAACAAGCAGTTTCTTGAGATGAAGCAACAGATTTATTTCTTTAAAAATTTGATGCTTGCTGGGCATGGTGGCCCACGCCTTTAAACCCAGCACTTGGGAGGCAGAGGCAGGCTCATCTCTGTGAGTTCAAGGCCAGACTGATCTACAAAGTGAGTCCAGGACAGCCAATTACAGAGAGAAAAAAATTTTTTTCTTTTGATGTTCAGAATAGCCATATAAGCCAGCCTTGGTGCCATGGGCCTTTACTCCCATCACTCAGGAGACAGAGGCAGGTGGATCCCTGAGTTTGAGGTCAGTCTGGTCTAAATAGCGTACTCCAAGCCAGTCAAGGCCACATAGTATGGTGGGACCCTATCTCAGAAGAAGAAAAAGAAAAAAGAAACAGAAAAGGACACCCAGTCACAAAAGAACAGACTGCTGAAGTCTAAATAATTTAAGGTACTTAGAATACACATCAGAAGGACCTACCTGCCCGTGGGACCCTGAGGCAGTAAGTAAACACTGTTAAATAAGAACTATACTGTAAATGTTAGTTCAGGGTTAAAATTTCATTAGGTTTTATTATATACACACTATTAAAACTTCCTGTGAAAGAGTATTTAACAGGTCTTACTCTGGTGCCTGGCTTTTTATGGGCACTAGCCACACTGCCCTCGCTGGCAGCCAGTTGTGGAGATACTGGGGCCCACTGTGCTGACACCTCTGCAGCCACAGTGGGCCACCACAACCTAGACTGAAGACTTGCTCCAGTCATGATCACTGCAGACAACCCCCACTGACACCCAACAGTAGTATCATGAGCAAGAAGAGCATGGTGGTGAACTTTGATGACCTTGCAATAATGTACCCAGGCTGGAGGGGGCGCCCTTCTGCAGAAAGCCTGTCAGCCTGTCATTGGTGCAGACATGCATGGGGGACTGCCAGGACTGGGACTAAGACCCTTGCCACACCCCTTTCCTCTCTATGTAAGTGGACTGAAGCTCATTTTTCCAGTCAGTGGAAATGCACCCTCTTGTGTCCCTTTTTTGATATTACATTATCAGGACTTAAAGGGTGTTTTGGTTTGGTTTGGTTTTTCGAGACAGGGTTTCTCTGTGTAGCCCTGGCTGTCCTGGACTCCATTTGTAGACTAGGCTGGCCTCGAACTCACAGAGATCCACCTGCCTCTGTCTCCTGAGTGATGGGATTAAAGGAGGGTGCCACCGCCCAGCAAAGTTTTTTTCAGATTTATTTATTTATTTTTTAATGTATGAGTGTTCTGTCTGCATGCACACCTACATTCCAGAAGAGGGCACCAGATCACATTATAGATGGTTGTGAGACCCCATGTGGTTGCTGGGAATTGAACTCAGGACCTCTGGAAGAGCAGCCAGTGCTCTTAACCACTGAGCCAACTCTCCAGCAGGGTTTTTTTTTTTTTTTTTTTTTGGTTTTTCGAGACAAGGTTTCTCTGTGTAGCCCTGGCTGTGCTGGACTCACTTTGTAGACCAGGCTGGCCTTGAACTCGCAAAGATCCGCCTGCCTCTGCCTCCCAAGTGCTGGGATTAAAGGCGTGCACCACCACCGCCCGGCTAAGGGTTTTTGTTTAAAAAAAAAAAATGTTTATTTTTACCAGTAGTAGGGCAAGCTGAGCTGTTAACACAAAAAGGAGGGAGCTAGGGCTAGAGAGAACAGAGCTGAGGTGGACGAAGGCTGTGGAAAATCAGAGAGGAGAAACTGTTGCTAAGAGTTTTAGGAAACTGTCAGGCCAAAGGGGCCCCTAGGCCAGAGAGCTGTGGTATTAGCCATTGTCAAAGGCCAAAGGTCTTGAGAATTAGAGGCTCACTCAGCCCCAGTAATATTACCAAATGCCTACTACTACTCAAAGCAGAAAATAATAGCTGCCAAGTTCTGGGCCTGTTGGTAGTTAAAGCCCAGGGCAGTAAACCCAAGCCTGGAAGCTGTAAGTCTCTGGGCCTGCCGGTCTAGTCCCTAGGCCTTGGGCTCAACAGGGCCCAGAACCGCTAGCACTGGGAAAGCAGATGGACTTCTTTCCTACTGAAAGGACCTGGTCAGCTGGTCGGCAACAACCAGGGCAGTGAAACTTGGAGGCTGGATGGTGGGTGCCAGTGGCTAGGTACAGGAAACGGAGAGTTGATAGCTGAAAGCAGGTTTTAAATCGGGGGAAAAATGGGAGTAATTCTGGAGGTGAAAGTTGATGGTTGAAGAACAGTGTACCTACACTTAAGGATTACAAAAGAAAATACAATTCCTCTCGATCTAGGGCATAAGACAAACCAGAGGTTTTTCAGTTCTCCTAAACCCTTGGGCTCACGCACCAAAGGGCAGGCGTCGCATGTGCCGCCCGAGGCCTGCTAGGCCGCGTTTCCTGCTGTCTCGGGAAAGGGGCGGGACTTTCGCTGGCCGGAAGCGGGCGCTTGCGGAAGCGTGTCCCCGGCGTCCTGCCGTCCGGCCGCGCGGTTCGCGGCATGGCTTTTCGGCAGGCGCTTCAGCTGGCTGCCTGCGGTCTGGCGGGTGGCTCGGCGGCTGTTCTCTTCTCGGCGGTAGCGGTGGGAAAGCCGCGAGGCGGCGGGGATGCAGACGCGCGCGCGACCGAGCCACCGGCCTGGACAGAAACCCCGCGTCCCGGGCCCGGCGTGTGGGACTCCAACTGGGACAGGTGCGGGGCCGGAGGGTGGGGCTCAGGCCTGGTTCTCATCCATCGAGGCTTGGCGGGTGTCGGTGCCCTGAAGGGGACGGTGTGTTTTCCAAGGGTCTCCATACCTGGGCCGTCCATTCCTCCGAGGGTACCTATGAGAGTCTTTCTTCAGAGACAGTCTGCCCGAAGGTCTGTGTTCCAGGACCACATCCTCTGAGAGTCTGGAATTCTAAAGGATTAAATTTTATGTATTTATAGTCAAGTCTTGATTTATATCCCAGGTTGGCCTCACAAATTATCCTGCTGCCGCCTGCGGAAAATTGGGATTACAAGGATGCTATCCTTCACAGGTCAGAGAACTAAGGGTTAGGTTACTCGTGGAACCCGGGTATAGTTGCTCACGCCTTTAATCCCAGCAGTGGGAGGCGGCAGGCAGAACTCTGAATTCTAGGACAGGCTGAGCTTTATAGAAACACCCTATCTCGACAAGAGAATTAGGTTACCTGATTTTTGATGTTGTTTTTGTTTTTCAAGACAGAGTTTCTCTGTGCAGCCCTGGCTGTCCTGGACTCACTCTGTAGACCAGGCTGGCCTCGAACTCCCAGAGATCCGCCTGCCTCTGCCTCCTGAGTGCTGGGATTAAAGGTGTGCGCCACCACCTCCGATTTACCTGACTTTAGTTTCATATTAGCTTGCCATGTCTGCATGTGTGGATGGACCGTTAACAGTGACTGGGTCTTTGTAAAGCGGGGAAGGATCCATGACAGATGGATAAGCAACTGCAGGAAGGACTAGGAAGTGTCCGCGTGCACTTGATTTCTTTCGGGTGTGCCTTCTCTGACAGTAGTCTCCAAATTTTGTCTGATCCAGCCCCACACATTCCAGCACCTGCAACAAGACTTTGACTTGGTCGTATATGGAACTAACACCCCATGTTAGCCTGTTCAGCTAATGCTCGAGGCACCACCACACTCTTCAGACTTTCCTTTTCCACCATTGTAATTTTGGCAGGTTTGACTTATCGTGTTTCTGCCTCCTACGTTTAGCTGAGTAGCTTCAATTTCTTCAGCTTCTACATCCAGTCCACTAACTGTAGTCCTCAACCATTGTGATGGTCCCTACCCCAGTGACTGCTGAGCATTTAAAAGGTGCTTAGTGTGACTTAGAAAAGACCTCTATTTTTATTTTTTAAATTTTAAATTAATTATAGTAATCCCTATGTCTTATGGGGGATTGGTTCCAGGATCTCTGAACATACCAAATTCCTTGGAAGTTCAAGATGGTGTAGTATTTGCAGATAACCTAGACATCTAGCTTATCCTCCTGTATATACTTTAAATCATCCCTAGATTATTTATCGAACTTAGTACAATAAAATTGCTTCCTAAGTAGCTGTTAAATTGTACAGCTTAAAAAAAATTATACAGCTTGAGGTAAAAAATCACAAGAAAAAAGGCCTGTTTAGTACAGATGCAAATGTAATTTATTTATGTATTCATTCATCCATTTACTTATTTATTTAATGTATACATCTTCTGCCTGCATGTATGTCTGAACTCCAGAAGAGGGCACCACATCTCATAGAAGATGGTCAAGAGCCACCATGTGGTTGCTGGGAATCGAACTCAAGACCTTTGGAAGAACAGCTAGTGCTCTTAACCTTTGAGCCATCTCTCCAGCCCCTGTTTTGAACATTTTTGATACCTGGTTGATTGAATATATGAGTGTGGGATCCTCAGATACCTTAAAGGGCTTAAGTATATTTTTATTTACTTATTCAAATTGCCGTTTTGCGATCCTTCTGCCTCAGCTTCCCATGAGGAGTACAGAATTGTAGTATGAGAAAAAACAGCTAAGGACCCATGTCTAGCATTTTTAATTTAAATAAGGGATGTTGGTGCATGCTTGTAATCCTGGTATTTGGAAGGCTGGAGTAGGACTGCTATGACCTCAGCCTGAGCTGCACTGAGAGACCCTTTCTCATGACCAGCAAAGTAAATGAATGAACAGCCCCATAACTAGTGGATCCGTACAGACAGCACAGTTCTAGGCCCTGGTACAGTGCTGCTATCCATTCTTAAAGCATCTCCTTGTTACCTGGTTGTATGTTTGCAGCATTATGTACAGTTTCTTTTTTTCCTGTTCATATGCATGTGTTTGAGGCCATGTGTGTGGATCTGTGTGAAAGCCTGAAGTGGACATGCAGATTCTTCCTTGATCATGTGTCCAGTTTATCCTTTAAGGCACTGTCTCTCAAACCCAGAACTTGCTAATATAGTAGACTCACTGGACAGCTTCTTCAGGGGACCTTGTTTCCACCTTCTGAGGCTAGAATTGTAGGTGGGCTAGTATGCCTACCCAGTGTTTATGTGGCTTCTCAATCCCAGTCTTCCTGCTTGTATAATAAGTACTTTAACCTCTGAGCCATCTCTCCAGCCAGTCTTCATCAAGAGCATAAACCTCAGGCTTTACCTGTGTCATGCCCGCTTTTGTATCACCCAGAGTAGGCCTGGCCCTTGGAGGAAGAGTGAACAATGCTCTGTGAGGTAACCTCTCTGGGCTTGGCTTTCCCCCTGCCCTTTTCCCAAGTACTGAAAAGTGTCTTGGACAAGAGGTCATAAGACAAGACATACTTTCACAATTAGGCGAGAGCCATTGTCTCTCATTAACCTGAAGAAAAGGAACGTGGAATCTGGAGAAGAAGAACTGGCATCCAGATTGGACCACTATAAGGCAAAGGCTACAAGGCACATATTCCTCATCCGGCATTCCCAGTACCATGTGGAAGGCTCCCTGGAAAAGGACCGCACTCTGACTCCATTAGGTATGACTTCTTGATTGGTCTTGAAGTTATCAGCTAAACTTGGGATATAGGCCTTCTCCCTTCTCTCTTCTTGTTCCTTCTCCCTCCCCCAACTTAAGCATGGTGATGATGCAGACAGAATCTAACTGTGTAGTCTAGGCAGGTCTGAATTCCTGATCCCCATGCCTTGCTTCCCAAGTAGGTGGGAACATGAATACATGGTAACACCATTTTTTAAAATATTTCTTGTTTGGATGGCATATTTCCTATTTGTATTCATACATATTCAGAAGTTGAATGGTAATATGTCTCCAGGATTGTTCTCTAGGAGATTGTTCCACTAACCTGAATAGTTGCTTTATTGCTTTTGACACCTGAGTATAAGCAGGAAATCAGGTCACCACTGTGGTGATGCAGGTTACCATATCCAGGAGAAAATGATTTTCAAAAGGAAAATGATATCTTGGAATGTTTTCAGCTATATGCTAATGTACATTTGGGAAAAAGCATCTATATTTAATACCAATGTCTCCTTGTGACCCCTGAGAATCAGTTTGTAGTTTGTGTGTTTTATGAGGCAGGCCTTGAACTCATTGCAATCCTCCTGCCTCAGCATCTTGCGTGCTGTGATTATAAGTCTGTACCACCAGACCCAGTTCAGTTTTTATGTTTTTCTGTGTGTTGTCATGTTGTGTCTATTGTCACGAGGCAGTGAACCACTGTGATGCTTAGACTCGATTTTGTTCTGTTATTACTGGGAATTGAACCAGGGCTTGCATGTTAGGCAGTCATCCTATCAGTGAGCTAGCGATATTATACTCCTAATTGGAACTTGATTTTGAACACAGTTGAGTAAAAATAGGAATAGCAAAGGGCCTACATTCGTCCACTGCTGGTGAGTTTTCTCTTGTTGCTAATTGAATCAGGTGCATTTTTCCTTGGGGTTGAGGACAGTTGATTGTATCTTTGCTCCCTGAGGTCCTGATCCTGGTTAAGCTTATGAGGAAAATCATCTTCAATGGTGCTTGATGGGACCTTACTGTTTATGAAGTAAGTGGAGGGTCTTGGTATATGACATTCACAGGTGGTTTTCCTTCAAGGTCGGGAACAGGCTGAACTCACAGGGCTCCGACTTGCAAGCCTGGGATTAAAGTTTAATAAAATTGTCCATTCCTCCATGACCCGTGCAGTAGAGACCACAGACATCATCAGTAAGCACCTGCCAGGTCAGTGCTGATTGTCTTCCATGCTGAGAGTGTAGATTCACTCTTGGGACACGTTGCTGAACAGAGGGTCTGCTCTTCTTCAGGTGTCTCCAGAGTCAGCACAGACTTGCTGCGGGAAGGTGCCCCCATTGAACCAGATCCACCTGTCTCTCACTGGAAGCCAGAGGCTGTGGTAAAAATGTCATCCTTTGTACCACTGGATTAGGGCAAGGCCTGCCCTTAGCCTTGTCTTCTTCCACCCTGACAACTCCCTGCTCTGCTCCTAGCAGTATTATGAAGATGGAGCCCGGATTGAGGCCGCCTTCAGGAGCTACATCCACCGAGCTGATGCCAAGCAAGAGGAGGACAGCTATGAGATCTTCATATGTCACGCCAATGTCATCCGCTACATAGTTTGCAGGTGAGTGCCGTCAGGAGCTTGTGTCAGCACCCAGTTTCCCTGCCACTGTCGTTCCCAGGCTTGGGTCTCTTCAGCTTAGGAGCTTCCTCAGTCTTGACTCAGAGGGGAATACTGGTGAACCCTGATCAGTTCTCTACAGAATGCCTTTCCGTTTTGCCTTCCTCTGCTGTATCGGTGACAGTCCACGCGCCCCCCCCCCAAAAAAAAAAAAAAAAAAAAAAACCAAAACCAAAAACTGGCTATGACAGTGTATATGGTCAGGGAGCTGTGTTCTGATCTCCATTACCTTTTGAGAATGGTAAATGTCTAAGAACCATTCAAGGTCTTGGGTTTTTGTTTGTTCCAGACAGGGTTTCTCTGTGTAGCCTTATCTGTCCTGAAACTCACTCTATAGACCAAACTGGCTTTGGACTCAAAAGATTGGCCTGCTCCTGCCTCCCAAGGGCTGGGATTAAAGGCGTGCATCCCCACTGCCTGGCCAAACTCCTGTTTTTTACATACTTGTTCCAATTGCCTGTTGGTGGATGCTCCTGGTAGTAAGTAGTCAACACTGGACTTGCTCTGACATTTTGTTTCCTTCATCCTGTTGGTGTAAGCATTGGCTTTCTCTGTGAACAGAGTACCTTGGGGATCATGCTACTTATGATAGTCCTGAACATGTGTACAATTACCTGTTGTACATCATGACTATTGGTTTGCTTCTCCGTCTGCTTTGTGCTTTGGGTTTTGGGTTTTTTTTTCTGTACAATGGAAGGTTCTAGGTTTGTGCTGTTTCGCTGTATATTTTAGCCACTTTTCCATGTGTGCCACGGTAGTAGCCTGCTCCCTGTTCTTAGACTGTTACCGTGTGATGTTATGTATATTCCCATCACACCTGGCCAAAAAGCCCAGAGATGGCTGGGGTCAACTAGGTGAACATCAGTCTCAAGAAAATACAAAGTTATTGGGGAGCTGGGAATCCCTACTGGGCTCCATATCAGACTGAGAACTGGTAGTAGGGGAAGGAAGGTTGGTATGGTGGACAAGTACTTTAGTTCATACTCTCCAATAAGAGCAAGTGCTTCTAGGATGATGATGTCCTGACTGCTGGTCAGGATCCACCCCATATCCGTCTTAACATGTGAACAAGCCAAGGTTGCCCTGTTTGTTCTGCACCTCATCTTAATTCTATAATAGTCCCTATAACTATTGAAAATGCAGAAGGAAGCAATTACAAGCTTGGGATGAATACTCAAACTGTGAGGAAACGCAGGTAGTTTTTATTCCTGTTCAGGAGTGACCCTGAGACTGCACAGTCAACTTGGGATGTGTGGGGCTTCGTGGTAAATAGCTTATCTGACATGTACAGGAGCCTGGGTTTGATCCTCAAAAAAAAAAAAAGGCTTTAATTTTAAAAATTTGCCATTTTATGTGCGCCATAGAGCTTGTGGGGAGGTCAAGGACAACTTTGTGGAGTCACTTCTCTCCTTCCTTCTACCTTTATGTGGGTTCCAGAGAGAACTCAAGTTGACAGACTTGCATAGCAAGGGCCTTTACCCAAGTTGAGCTATCTCACAGGTCCACTTTATTGTTTAAAAACATACTTTGTCAGGTGTGGTGGCACACACACCTTTAATCCCAGCACTTAGGAAGCAGAGGCAGGCAGGGTTGCATAGTTCGACTTTGTCTCAAAAACAAAATATACCTTATATACAGAAATCCTTTCATGATCTGGGTGTGGTAGAATGTAACTTAATCCCAGTACTTAGGAGAGGCAGGTGGATTTCTGTGAGTTCTAGACCAGCCTGTTCTCTCTCTCTCTCTCTCTATATATATATATATATCAAATTCGAGGTGAGCAAGGGGCTGCACAGTAGGACTCTGTCTCAGATAAAACAAATGAAACCTGTTTATGTAAATATCTATGTAGCCCCTTGAGGATCTAAAAGCTTTTCTAAGCAGCAGTCCACAACACTGTTCAGTGTTAAGGCAGAGTGGGCAAGTGGTTGTCTAGCATGTACAAATAGCTGGGTTTGTTTGCAGCAGCAGAGACCAGTGGAGTAGGTCCATGTCTGTAATCCCAGCACTTAGGAGGTAGAGTCAGGAAGATCAGAAATTCAAAGTCACGTGTAACTACGTAGTGAGTTCAAGCCCACCTGAGCTACATACATAAAACCCTAAAAAAGAAAGTAGTAGTGTGTGTGTATAGCAAATCTCATGTCCCCATTTCAGTATTAGCCAGGTCACATCACAAGGCTTTTACATTATTTACACTTTAAAATTGACAAACCTAATAGCAGGAAATGTCACGTTTTGGTAAGCTAAGTCAGAGTTAACTCAGGCCAGTTTCTGTGGATAGAGCAAATTTACTAGAAAATGGGAGAAATGACACCAAACCGTTCAGCAAATACGTGTGTCTGCATGTAGGTGCTCTACGAGGCCAGAGAAAGATCCCCTGGAAGCTGGAGGTATGAGAGGTTGTGAGCTACCCAACATGGGTTCTGGGAATTGAACTCTGGTTCTCTGGAAGAGCAGCAGGTTGATCCATCTCTCCAGCCCCAATACTTGTGCTCTTAAAAAGAAAAAAAAAAAAAAAAGAGTATGGAAGCCGGGTGGTGGAGGCAAAGGTGGATCTCTGAGTTCAAAGCCAGCTTGGTCTACAAAGTGAATTCCAGGATAGCCAAGGCTGCACAGAGAAACCCTGTCTCAAAAAAAAAAAAAAAAAAAAGCAAAGAAACTCTGTAGGGTCAGGGTCAGGGTTGTACCTCTGCTCTGGGACACCAGCCCCATCTTGCCGTAGACACAGCACAAATTTGGGTGCTTGTTACAGTGGGAAACACTAAATGCTTTCATGTCCTGAGCACATTGCTGACTTGGTTGAGTTGAGGCCTTGTCCCTACAGATTAGATCCCTTAGATTACTGTTGAGATGTTTCCTGAGAATCCCTTCTCTGAAGACAGTAGCACCTCAGTTCCCTGGCCTAGCTAAATGTGTCTACTCCAGAAGGCTGTCACCCTTACCTGACCCCACCTCTGCCTCCAAGTGCAGCTCTGCACCAGCCTGAGCTTTCCGCTAGCATGATCTTTCTTTCCGCAGAGCGCTGCAGTTCCCTCCTGAAGGATGGCTCCGCCTGTCCCTCAACAATGGCAGTATCACCCACCTGGTCATCCGACCCAATGGTCGTGTTGCACTCAGGACCCTTGGGGACACAGGGTTCATGCCCCCAGACAAGATTACCCGGTCCTGAGGCGCCTCTGCTGGTGGCTGCAGTGTTTCCTGTCCAGGCTGTGTGCTTCGTGTTCTCTGCAGGAAGAGGGTATCTCAGATGTCACACTTGGGTGCTTATTTATGATCCAGGCTGAAGGGAACTTGCGGCTTAGATGGCCTTTTTGAAAGCTTTCTACTTTACCATTACCACTAACACAAGCCTGTGAGGTGTGACAGGGACCTTCTCAGGCACAAGGCAGGCCTGTCATGGGTACGGAATTGGCCTGGCTGTGCTGTACCAGGTGATTACAGCAGATTGACTGAACAACCCATAACCTCTGGCAGAAAACCTGTCAGGTAGTATGATGTTTTTTTACAACTGATTATTTCATATACTCCAATCTAGGAACTTTTGTTGCTTAAATATTTATCAAAGACTTTTCTCATGTGGGTTCTTGCTTTGAAAACGAACCTGTCGGCTCAATTAAGAGATCCTGTGTCGCCGGGCCGTGGTGGCGCATGCCTTTAATCCCATCACTTGGGAGGCAGAGGCAGGAGGATTTCTGTGAATTCAAGGCCAGCCTGGTCTACAAAGTGAGTCCAGGACAGTCAGGGCCACACAGAGAAACCCTGTCTAGAAAAGAAAAAAAAAAAAAAAAAGATCCTGTGTCTATTAAATCTGAATGAGTGGAAGGGAAAAGGGACTGGCTTCCTATAAGGTAGATATGAGCCATGAAAGAAGTGGGACTGCATATGGCAAGTAGGTGATGGTGGTCCCGTAAGAGGTTCTTTGGAGGCAATGAAACAGCCGCACTGACTGACCAGAGGAGGCGGCAGATGCTTGCATTTCTAGCACTTGGGAGGCAAAGGCCAGCCTAAGCTATGTAGAATGACTCAGAAAAACATCCCAGATTGACAGTTCCATCTTAGTTTGCTACTGGCTAGTGTCAACCTTTGGGCTTATATGCTATTTAGAAATGATGTGTTTACTTCAAATATTCTGATAATTTATGAATTGGTTTTGTGTGTATGTGGTTTTTTTTGTTTGTTTGCTTTTTGAGACAGAATCTTAATGGTTGCCCAGGCTAGCCTCAAACTTGAGACCTTTCTCAGTCTTGTGAATGTTGGGATTGCAGGTATGCGCTAACTATACCTGGCCCAAAAAAACCAAAAAAAACTAGTACAGTTTCTACAAAGTGAATGTGAGCAGTATGACTTGGAATATTTGACCCATCTTTCTGTCCTCTTTTGAAATATGTAATAAATTTTTACTTTTTTGTTGTTTTAAAGAAAAAAAGTGGTATAATTAGAAGCCCTTTCTCAGTCAGTGTCTTCTATCCCAGGGCTGGTCCCAGGTACCCTGCTTGGAGGACTACCTCCCACAAGCTAGAAGACACATTGCTTCCTTCTAACAGTAGGCCTGAGAGATGTCACTTGGAGTTAACTTTGGCTTCCCACATGCCACTTTCTAGAAGTAAGCTGTCAACTTCTAAACAGAGCTCAAGGCTCCTCACCTGAGCTGATGGGAAGGTAAAAGCATTTCTCAGGGTCAGTGTACTAAGGGTATGCCCACATGGTAAAGCCTCCATAGCAGACCTTTAAGAACTGGCAGTATTTTAGGAATGAGCCTTAGCTTTTTTTTTTTTTTTTTTTTTGGTTTTTCAAGACAGGGTTTCTCTGTTTAACAGCTCTGGCTGTCCTGGTCTCACTTTTGTAGACCAGGCTGGCCTCGAACTCACAGAGATCCACCTGCCTCTGCCTCCCAAGTGCTGGAATTAAATGCGTGCGCCACCACCGCCCGGCGAGCCTTAGCTTTGAGGTGAGGCCAGCTCCTTGTATGTGAAATGAGAGTTGTCTTTCTTGATGGCTGATGGTCAACTTTCAACAGCAGTGACTGCATAAGCTGACAGCCTGGCCCCTAGTTAGCTCTTCTGTCCCTTCAGACTCCATTTCTTATCACCAGTCAGATATCACACTGTGAAGTGGTAGCTAATAATGACATAAGACATGCTGAACAGTACAACCTAGAGCAAGGCCTGCAGAAGTTTATTAGTTGGTCATGGTATCAGTGATAAGATTTCAAAAAATGCTCCTGAGGGGCTAGAGAGGTGATTCAGAGGTTAAGAGCACTGGTTGCTCTTCCAGAGTTCCCAGCAAACACATGGTGGCTCACAACCATCTAAAATGAGATCTGGTGCCCTCTACTGGCCTGCAGGTACAGGCCAAATACTGCATACATAATTTAAAAAACAAAATGCTTTGAGTCAGGCCTTTCTTGCTGGGCTGTTGATAACACACACTTGCTATGTCAAAATCTGTGCTCCAGTAAGTTTCAAATGCTCCTGAGTTGGCCCTTTTTTTGCCAGGGTGTTGATAGATACAATGCTATGTCAAAATCTAGTCATTTTCTGACTTCAAAATTACACTGTTATGGGGCTGGAGAGATGGCTCAGTGGGTAAGTGCACTGGCTGCTCTTCTAGAGGACCTGGGTTCAATTCCCAGCACCTACACAGCAACTCAGAACTGTCTGTAACTCCTCACACAGACATACATGCAGTCAAAAAAGACCAATGTATATAAAATAAAAAATAAACACTTAATTTCTCATTTGTCTCATAGGAAACTATTGGAATGAAATACAACACAACATTCAAAATAAGTAGGACAGCCAAAACCACACGAAATCCTGTCTCAAAAAAAAAAAAAGGGAAAAAAAAAAGTGTGAAGCTAGGGCAAAACTAGTACTTATGATTTTTCTAGTACTTTTTTATTTGAGTATGAACAAAAAAGCCAAAACAACAAAAAAGTCCATATGACAAAATGGTAAGACTTTAAAGAAAATAAGAGCATAGGTGAAATAATAGGGAGATTTTGGTTTCTTTTGAGAAAAAAAAGATACTCCTTTGGAATTGTTTTCAGGTCACTATATTGGCTGTCTTAGATCTTATCTACTTGCAAGGGGAATGAAAATACTCTCACATAATAAACTTTGAATCCAAAACCCTAATCTCAATTCTGATATTCTGACCCATTTCTTACCATATTAAAATAGGCTTTAAAAAAAAAAAAAAAGACCTAAACATTAGAACTCATAATTTTTTTTTTTAGTCAAGCTCTCTATGTAGCCTGGCTGTCCTGGAACTCACTATGTACACCAGGTTGGCCTCAAACTCACAGAGCCCCCCCTGCTTTTTGCCTCCTGAGTGGTGAGATTAATGGCATGTCCCACCATGCCTGGCCAAGATTTTTATGAACAAAAAAGAATCTTAACACCCCCTTAGTATTGTACAATCTCAAAATCTAAATTCAGGAAAATTAAAAATGACTCACAAAAGGCACTGAAGTTGGCAAAATCAGTGCTATAGTTCTCCATTGGGGTTAAGCACCCCAAGTGTCTGTAGACTTGTGCCAGAGCCAGGACCCACCTTCAGCAAGATGGTTTTATCTGGGTACCTTAGGGTGTGTACTTGGTACACATCTTTTGGGGCTAGTGCCAAGCGATAGCTGAAAGTAAACACTAAGCAACTGAAATGAACTCAAATCTCAAGTTCTAAACTGTAATGTTCTTTAAATGAATTATAAAATATGAGATATGTCTGTCGTGTAATCATGCTCAGTGAAGTCTAAGCATAAATTTTAAGACCAGGGAATAGCTTCTACATTACTTATTACACCGACAACTAAGTAGAAGCACATGGAAGTATTGAGAAATGCTTTGTTTTTTTAACTTACTGCTGGTGAATTTTCTGTGATTATTGGCACAATTCCCAATGGCTTTAACTTTGTCATCCCCATAAGAAAAGGTTTCTGGCAGTGTTTTAAGCATTGTCACTGAAGTCTGAGATAGTCAAGGTCCATTTGCTTCTCTTCCACCTGCTTTCTCACTTTTGGAACAACTAGGATGAAGTGACACATTTTTGCCATTACGTATCAGAAAGCTGCCCCTCCCCCCAAAAAAGACACAACACAATGCACCTGTCTCAGGGACAGTAGGTGTGCCCACAGGGCTGCTGCTAACACACCCATTAGAGCGTGGCCTCAACTGCCTTTGCATCTTTGTTCCATTCCAAAGCTTGTTTTCAGGTAGAAGTTTCCACCTGAAAAGTATGAATTACTGCAGCCACACTTTTCAGACAAGTTGTATCTGAGTTTGCTACCATTAACTTCTTTCAAAATAGTAGACATTTAAATTATACTCAAAGCATTGTATTTTCTAAAATTCTGGTACCCTCAAAGGAAGGATTAAGTAAGAAGTTTTTCAGAATGCATTCTTTCATGGAATTACCCTTCTTTTAAAAACAAAGAAGTAAATGAACCCCAGGAGTGAGCATACTGGCTGGCTCTAGAGAGCTGCAAGTCGGGCCACGTGTGCCACCCTTTGGAAGTGGCTCCCATGTGCTGGACTGTAGCGTCTGGGGCTGTGCAGGCCAGAGGAGAAGGTGCTGTGGCCAGGATTACTGGGGCTGTTACCAGCTGGACTGCATCGTCCTGAGCAGCTATGAGAACCACCAAGATCCAACAGCTCAGTTGTGAACTTCCCTTTCAGTGCAGGACTTGGCCAACTACAGAAAACAAAAACAGGTTTGTTACCACAGAAAGGCAGAATAGAGATTTAAGAACAGAACAAAGACATAGGCATGACATGTTTTACAGAGAGAAGATACACCTACATCTCCAATCTGAAGACTTTACACACGACATCCATGTTGTTCCAACTACAAATTCTGGACACAGACACCCCTCGTGCACTTTGCCAGGAGCAATGGACACTTGCCTTTGTGATCAGCACATGACAAGTCAGGCTCACACTGGGAGCTGCACAGGTTAGCTTTGCCGCCTATGAGAAAGCCCCCCATCCATGAAAACCCTGTCAGTCTCTACACTCTGATGATCTGATAGTATACCTCTGTCTCTCTGAGGGCGAGTAGCCCAGGATGGTAGTTTTCCACCTGTGGACAGCTGGGTACAGACCAGGGTCAACATACGCACACTCAAGAGCTGCTAAAACATCTCGGTCTAGTTTTGATGGCTCCTCTCTAGAACACAGAACAGAAGAGATGTAAGAAAAAAGCAGAAACACTGAATAAAAAAAGACTTTTAAGGTATGTTTAACTCAAGAACCAATCTGGAGTGACTAGAGCTAAGGGGTACTTGCTGGTCTTACAGAGGACTGGAGTTTGGCTCCTAGCACCCATGTTGGGTGGCTTCCACATACAAAATAAATGGGGGAGGAAAAAAAAATCTGGCCTGAGCATATAAACCACCAAACCACTTGCATTTAAGAAAGCCTCAACTGGAGGTAGGAGCTGTTCTGAAGGGCCAGGGCCAGTCAGGGTAAATGCTGTGGGAGGTTAAAGACCTCTTTAAGATACCAGTTGGGTCTTCCACAGTAGTATCATGTGCCCTTAGTTAAACAACAACAACAAAACATGGCTTGAGTCTTGAATTAAATATAGGACAGATCAAATCATTCTGTTGGTATGCCCTTATTGACACTGGATTAGCAGTCCAGACAGAAGATCCCAAGGATATTCAAAAACCACACACTCATTACAGCGATATAAGCATCTTTAACTTACCCAGAAAGGAAGAGCCTCCTGGTGGAATCTCCTGTGGCAGATGGGAACACAGATTTCAGACCAGCCTGAACCCCAAGTTGGGGGCTGCTGGGGCCCAAAGACATTTCAGCCATTGCCTCTGACACTTCACTGTTGGTCCTGACTTGGTTATTTTCAAGTCTTGCTCTTGCAGGAGGAGGTACCAGCAAGTCACTTCCTACTATATCTTTTCTTGAAGCCAGTATCGTGTCCTCTAGTTTCCTATTTTTATTTGGTGTCTCAAAAAGGTTATCACCTAAACTCTGCAAATTCAGTTTATCAAACTCTAGCGTCAAACTAGAAACAGGTGGTGGAAGGGTCTTCTCCCCACTGGTGGCCTCTAGTCCCCTTCCACCTGTGGTCCTGTTGTTGAGAGGATGACAAAACCCATCTCTGCTGTTATAGGAGCAAGATCCAACTGAGGCTTCTCCAGGGTCCACCTTCTGTCCCAACGGAAGGGAATCATATTCAGAGTTTTGGAATTTATCAATTTCGGGCTGACTCTGACTTGGAACTGTATTTTGCTGATTTTTGATTTCTTCCAAGCTAGTATCATCATCCCCATCTAGAAATGCTCCCACGGAGATGGAATTGCTATACTCCTTTCCACTGGCTGTGAGAGCAACAAAGCAGCATATCAGTGTGCAAGATGAAACTGGAGGAGCCTTTACTCAGTGTAAACCCTACAACTCAAGCAAGAAATGACTAATTCAAAACCGAGCTAGGTTTTAAGATAAGGGCCCTGTGGCCAGTTTCCCACAAGCTGACTTGTGAAATACTATGTAGAAAAAACTGCTTCATGTCCCTACTCTGCAAATGAAATATATCAACAAACAGAGAGTAACACTGTAGTTGCTGTAACTATAGTACATGCACGAGACTCTGTAATATTAACTAGGTGCTTATAGTCTCAGGAGATAACAGAGTATATAAAAGACACATTCTGTCTCCAATCCTAGTGCAGCTCCTTTCATATCCCAGTACATAACCTTCACTCCAGCATTATTCTCCATGTTCAAGGTTGCTTCTTAGATTTTTTTTTTTATTTAGTATTATGTGTATATATGTGCACAGGGTGGGTCACCAGGGTTCTGTGGCAAGCGCCTCTATCTGCTATTCCATCTCAAGGAACCACTTTGTTTCTTTTTACAGGATATATAATTTTTCACTCTTCCCCCACATTGTTTTAGGAAATGTAGTTTGCAAAGTAAATACTTTACAGGTCAATGGTTCAATTTTAATTTAATTACATTTTCTTCTATTTTGGGGAACCCAAAGTTCTAGTTATTATAAAGTTTCTACTTGTCTTCAAAATTTTACTAGTCTGTTTTACTTTTTCATTTTTTGAGACAGGGTTTCACTGTAGCCCTGGATGTTCTGGAAATCAAGTCTGGAACTCACAAAGATCTGCCTGCCTCTACCTCCCGAGTGCTGGGATTAAAGGCGTGGTTCTATTCACTACTCTTTAAAGCATAATTTTACTCAAGCATGACCTTTCTGTGTAAGGATGGGACCAATTCCTCAGCCAATCCTCAACTCTAGGTGAAGAAAGCTACATGAAGTTTCCACTATTATAAACAAAATGCTTGAACACTTAAAACAGACACTAAATCAAGCAAACTGCCAGCCCAGAGCCTGGATAGCACATTTACTTTCTGGGAACCTCTCCACACTGGGATCTTACAATCATGGCTCAGATGTTTCTTTAAAAAGTTTGGAGGGCTGGAGAGATGGCTCAGTGGTTAAGAGCTATCGCTGCTCTTCTGAAGAGTGTGAGTTCAATTCCCAGCAACCACATGGTGGCTCACAACCATGTATAATGTGACCGGATACCCTCTTCTGGAATGCAGGTGTGCATGCAGACAGAGCACTCATACACATAAAAACAAATCTTAAAAAAAAAAAAAAGTTTTTTTTAAAAATGTATTTTATTTATGTGAGTGTTTTGCCTGCTTGTGTGTTATGTGTATTTTGTGTGTGGCTGGTGCTAGCAAAGGTAGAATGAGGGTCTGGGGCACTCTGCAACTGGAGTTATGGATAGTAGTCAACCACCATGCATGTGGGTGATGGAAACTGAATTTGGGTCCTCTCCAAGAGTAGCAAGTATATTTAACTGCAGAGCCATTTTTCCAGCCCCAAGTATTTCTTTCATTCTACTGAGATATGTGTTTTTACTTCCTTTAAAGAACATTTTCTTTTCCCATTTCACTTTAGAACATTAAAAACCTTTAAGGGCTGGCAGGCATGGTGGGGCACACCTTTACTAGCACTAAACCCTAGTTAAGGTTAGGAGGCAGAGGCAGGTGGATCTACAAAGTGAAACCAGGAGAGCCATGGATATATCGAGAAACCCTGTCTTTTAAAACAAACAAAAAAACACACTTTAATCTCTTCCCCCTCCCAACCTGGAGAGACTAATTTTACCTTCTTTAATGGTGTTAGTGAGTTGTAACCTATTTTTTGTTTTGTTTTTCAACTGTTTAACCTTTTCCAAGCATCCCATTAACTTGCTTTGTACTCAAGGCACTCTATACCCCAATGGCTGACAAAATACAGTGCCCAGTGTTCTGAAACCTATTTTCTTGTCCTTTTTCTGAGATTACACAATATATTCAAGAATAATATATATCTAGGTCAGAAAACAAAGCCAAAAGCATCACACTGCTTGCCAGGATGCCACATTTTCCACGTATACATGTATACACATACCTTACTTGTGACTCTGAATCTTTATGTAGTGTTTCGTGCATAAGTCACAAGTCATATACCTGCATATACACACAGGTGCTCAGACTCGGGGCTTGCTATGATGTCTTGTTTTGGTTTGTTTAATAACTATAGGTACATTTCCTGACATCAGTTCGAGGAAAAGATGTTTTTACAGTCAAAACACATTAAAAAAGAGAATCGGCCTTTTGGCTAAGATCAAGTGTAAAAAGAAAGAGAAACCTTACACTTGCATTTGCTTACCAACAACCGAGGCTCTCTCCTGAAGGCAGCCATCACTTTCTATTTCCCGTTGAGCCTTGTTGCTCATTTCCTGATGGGTAAGGTATTCTTCTAGTCTTTGTAAGCCTTCCTGGGAAGACAGATCAACAAAACATCCCAGAAATTCCCAGTATTCAACCCAGGGATACCCCAGTTCATGAGCTAGCTCCCTGTAAGAAATAAAACACAATTAACCAGTTGAGAAAACAGAAAAAGAAAAAACAAACACCCCCCCCCCAAAAAAAACACACCTGACTACACAGAAAGTAATAATCTTTGAAGTTCCAAAACACTGTAATTTTGGGGGTTTTACTTTATTCTAAACTAGGGACATTTTCTAGTGCTCCCCTAATGTGTCCTTTGAGGAGTTACTCTATGACACAGCACGTGACTCTCATTCATGAAAGAATCCAGTGTACAATCATAAAAACTTCACAGCAAAAAAACCAAACCAAAGCAAAAAAACCACACACACAAATCCTCCTAATACATGTCCTTGCTTTGGCTAAGTACATAAAATTTTAGAGGTCTGTGGCAGGTTCTAACTGGCTCATACTTTGAAAAAGGTTCAAAAATCTCCAAGTAATTCCTTCTGGGAACTGTTACATTTCAGTATTCGTAACATTTGTATCATCTGTCCACAGCACACAGCACACTCTTCTCAGCCTTCCAGTCACAGTCCTATGAATACCTTCCCACTCTCTCAATGCCTCGTTCTGGGTCAGACTTTCTCATGCTGTGGAAGAAGCCTGCTTTCTTTCGAGGTGGAGTTTTCCAGAGCTTTCGAAAATCTTCTGCCTGGAAGAAAGCGTCCTGAGACTTAGAACCACCAACATCATAGACCCAATGGCACCTTACAGATTCTGCACCCATTTCTACATACAGCCAAGAAAAGAAAGAGCATGACCTCCTAGGATCTGGGGAAGGTGGGGCTTGATTGTGAGACTTTTCCTAGGTAGATATTTGTTTATAACTCTTCAGGAAAAGTGGTATGAGAGAGAGCTGCCTTTTTGCACTGGTTCATGTTGAGGGTCAGCTCTGGCCCAAGTATGAAGCCTCACCCTAAGGACATCAGGTATTGTGTACCTGCCACCTCACTGGTACATATCCCATTTCCCTTACATATAAAAGGAAAGCTGACATCCATCCTTTACTGGAATTTTATGTAGTTCATGTATCAGATTGACACAAAACCTACTATGCTAACAAGGCACATAATGCAGCTCACTTGATTCCCAACTGCCTCACATCATTTTGGAAACATTTCCATTCTTGCAGATTATTTAGAAAGTTGTTTTGTGACATGATCTCACTACGTAGCGCAGGCTGGTTTTCAGATTGTGACACTCCTGTCTCAGCCTTCCAAGAAGCTGGAATTACAGCATGTGCCACCATGACCAGCTTATTTAGAAAGTTTAAAATAATAACTTACACACATCAGTAAGATATTTCACTGGAGAAAGCTACCAGTTGTCTTTTTTTTTTTGTTTTTTTTGAGACAGGGTTTCTCTGTAACAGCTCTGGCTGTCCTGGTCTCACTTTTGTAGACCAGGCTGGCCTCGAACTCACAGAGATCCGCCTGCCTCTGCCTCCCAAGTGCTGAAATTAAAGGCGTGCGCCACCACCGCCCGGCGAAAGCCACCAGTTGTAAATCTGGCATAAAAGCATATGGAAGCAACCCTATCATTATAAACTTCCTGACCATCTCATATGTGAATAGAACTCAACTGGCTGTGACCTCAAAACGACACACGTGTATGACAGGAACTTAGGAACATGGGGGAAGGGACAATAGTTCAAGTATAGGAAGCTCAGTCTGGAATTTGAATTTGTAAATGTGCACCTAAGTCACAGTAGACTGGTAAGGGACAAAAGGGGCTTTCCCAGGAAAACACTACTATGCTGGGAGGCCTGGGCTTCCAATACACCTTCCCTGGCCACATCAACAACAAAACAAACACTCCAAGGCCTCATTACCACTTCATGAGAGGTGGTCTCAGATAACTATGACCTTAGATCGCCAGGTGTGGTGACGCACGCCTTTAATCCCAGTGCTCAGGAGGCAGAGGCAGGCAGATCTCTATGAGTTGGAGGCCAGCCTAGTCCAGGACTTGGTACACATAGAAACCCTGTCCTGAAAACAAAAAACAAACAAAAAAAAGGATGACCTTAGGCTTCCCTGAGAGGAGGTTGGAGCACCAAACCATAAAATGTAGAGATGACTAGGACAGCCAGGACAGTTTCCCTTCCCTGGCCACTCACCTTGGATGGACTCAGAGGCCCCACAAAAGCCCTCAGGGTCATCAAGGGATCTCTAGGGCTACCTCGGCAGTGGTCAGTGTTAGAGGCTTCCGCTCTCTGGTCTGAGGACCACAGCTCTCCAATGACAGGAGAAGTGTCCTCTGCTCTCAGAAGTGGCACATAGTAGTGACCTGAATGGGAGATAAATGTCAGCCACAAGCCTCTACTCATCTGCTCTGAGTCAGGGTCTGGGAGAACCTCAGAGAAAACATGCTCTGAGTCAGGGTCTGGGAGAACCTCAGAGAAAACAGTGACAGAAGAGACCAGGAAGTAATGCAGGGCTTGGGGCCAAGACCAATCTGTGCCAGCAGCTGCTCAGTGAGCTTCATCTACATTCTCTGCTAAAGCAGGTTTTGTTTGTTTTTGTTTTCTGAGCCTTATTTGCACAATGGAGACAACAATACACCTTGCAAGGCTTTGAGGTTACTAATGAAGACACATACTTGAGATATCTTACATCTTCATGAGCTGCCAAGAGTAAATGTTTGTAAAAAGATGAACTATGACCAAACAGGTAAGATTCAGACCTATTCTATATTGCCTCTACTCAATTTGCAATTTCCTGTTTTGTTCAATGGTTTAACCAATGTTATTTTACCAGAACTTCAAATTTAGAAGGCATCATACAATTTCCCCCCTGTTTTTAAAAATTATCCAATCTCTCAGTACTTCTAGGCAATCTTACTTTGTGGTAAAACTTCTGGAGCCAAACTCCATTTCTCCCTCCTCCTGTTACCCTAAGGTCACCATCATCTCTTACACACACATACTCACACAACACACACACACTCCTTCTCTTCTCACATACTGTCGAATTCCTGTCCTGAAATACACTTAATAGAAACAAAACAAAAGCAGCAGACACCCAAGGAAGCTAGAAGTCTGGAGCCCTGAGTTTGATTAGAACAGAGAAAGAGCTTAGTACACACACTTCCTTCCTCCTCCCCAGCTCAGTCCCTCATTCTTGTAGAAGAAACGTGCTGGAATATCAGCTTGTCATGCTGCTTGCTATTTCCTCGAAAAATTTTAAATTTCAAGTTTTTATAATAGCTTTTCTCTTTCTTTTTCTAGTTATGAGGATGTTAATATAGAGTGTATTAAAAACTATAGCATGGCTGGGCATGGTAGTACACGCCTTTAATCCCAGCACTCCAGAGGCAGAGGCAGGCAGACCTCTGTGAGTTCAAGGCCATCCTGGTCTACAAAGTGAGTCTAGGACAGCCAGGACTACATAGTGTGACCTTGTCTCAAAACCAACCAACCAACAAATCAGGGAAAGTTATTATCTGAGATTGGGACTGGTAACCACATACCTATGAGATTTTTGTAAATGACAGATTTCTATCCCTCCCCATTTCACAGATTTTGAAATAATGGCTGTCTTTTAGAAAACATACAACAAAACTCACATATAACCTACCTATTCATAAAATACGTTTACCTTTCTTTTGAATATTCAAGACCTTTAGAACATGAGTGTGTGTGTATGCGTGTGCACTTGCTGAGGATGGAACCTAAGGATTTGTATACAAAGTCGTTCCAAGAATATACTTTACCACTGAAAGATACTAAAGCTTGTATATACAGGGTGGTGAGATAAATCAAAGGTAGAGGTATCCATATTTGAGACCCCGAGTTCAGTCCCCAGCACTTGGGAGAAAAACACAACAACACTGCATCAACTGGATCCATGCCCTCAGTCTTGTGTCTAGCTTTTTTATTCATTTCCTTAAACCATTGTGTGTTCTCCCTCTGTTTATGTAGTGACTTTCTTCTGTATGAAGGGGCAGCAGACAGCAGTGTAGTCAGCTCTCCAACAGTTCCTTGAAGCATTAAGTCTAGAATGTGAAAGCTGGCACAACCCTGAAGCTCTTGCCTGGGTTTTAATGATCCTCAGCAGGCATCAGGGAAGGTGTGCCAAACTGCACAAGGCTGAGTAACAAAAAGGAAATAGATGCAAATGTACTGTGTTTCCTCAAAAAAAAAAAAAAAAAAAAAAAAAAGGGCTAGGTAGGTGAGCAGATCTCAGCAGTGATCAACTTATATGATCACAAGAAAAGTTCCACCATAAAGTATAACTAATTACATTTTAAAGTATTTCTGGCCATTTAGTTTAATTGTGTTATCACACAACTGAAGCCTCCAAAAATTTCACATAGCCCAAGAGACACCTCTGCCACTTCCACCACACACTGGGATTCATGGGTGCGTAACCAGAAAGTACTGGAAGAGATCAGAGTACAATTAAAAAAAAAAAAAATCCAGATTATCTTAGACTGGGAGTTAGGACCCATTTCTACAGACATATAGGACTACAGGGACTCTGACCTAAGAAAACACCCAGAGACACTGTGCCAGGCCATGACCTAAGAAGGCAAAACAGAGGCCAGAGAACTACAGTTTTACCCAGTCAGCATAAACAGCAAACTGGGTAGAGACAGAGGGAAAAGAAACAACACATCTTTTTTTTTTTTTTTTTTGGGGGGGGGGGGGGGGGGTTTCAAGACAGGGTTTCT
>CAJQZJ010018538.1:58229-118025 GCA_907164525.1 Lophiomys imhausi | reverse complement strand
GTTTGTTTTTATTTGGGGGGGGTTTCAAGACAGGGTTTCTCTGTGTATCCTTGGCTGTCCTGGACTCCTTTTGTAGAACAGGTTGGCCTTGAACTTACAGAGATCCACCTGCCTCTGCTTCCTGAGTGCTGGGATTAAAGGCTTGCGCCACCATGCCCGGCCAATGCATCTTTTGAGATGCACTGAAAACAACACAGTAGCCTCTCCTGAAACTAACCATTTCCCCATAGCTGAAACCCACAGACCAGAAGCACAGAAGTCCCAATTAGGAGTTTCTGATCAGAAAAAAGGAAAGGAGGGAAGTATAACAGTCCTCCAGACCTTAGCAGGCCCCCTGACCTTAGCACAACAGATGGAAGTACCATTCAGGCCATGAAACTCAGAAAATACATGTATATACACACACACACATATACAGCATCACCTGCCACTATGAAAACAAAGACCAATCCATCTGTAGAGCAATTCAGAACACAGCTGCTCTGGTAAAAGATCACATCCTAAGACGTTCTATTTCTATGGGATCCAGATGAAATACAAACATGCCTTTAATCCCAGGAGACAGAGGCAAGCAGATTTCTGAGTTCAAGGCCAGATTGGTATAGAGGAAGTTTCAGGTAAAGAAAGCTTAGGTCCAGGTGTGGTGGTACACACCTTTAACCCCAGCACTTAGGAGACAAAGGCAAGCAGGTCTTTGAGTTCTACTCAGCCACTTCTGTTCAGTCAGTTTAGTTGAATCAGTGAGTTGAGAGGCAGTTCAGTTCGTAGAGAGAAGAGTTTTACTAGGATAGTTGTACAGAGACAGGTTGCAGAGAGAACGAGCTAAACACAGGTGAAGACATAATGAGAAGGAACCAGAAGATCAGAACAGATTGCTAGAGTTAGTTTGAGGAAAAGCTGAGAGAAGCCAGTTTGAATCAGTCATCTTGGTGGAGTTTTGAGCCAGATAGCTGAGTTGAACTAGCCAGAGTTCATAAAGAGCTACAAAGGGTGAGCTTATTCAGCAGTAAGTCTCAGAGGCTGAAAACATTCTAGGCCTAGACTAGATTGTATGGAGGCTAGAAGACTCCAGGACCAGGGTTAGGTTAGCAGATGGAGGCAGTAAGCCTCCGAGATGACAATTCAATCAGGTGAATAAAAGTTACTTTTACATTCATCCAAGTTCTGGGAAAGTCTGTAAATATACTAACTTTTCTTTTTGGCTTCTGTAGTTCCACTTGTGGCTAAGTGTACTTGCTAACTGAACTATGTCAACCAAAGGTATCATTTCTGTAATTAAAAGCTCATCCTGAGAAAGGCTTGGAGCTACACTAGGATCCCAAACACCCAGTAAAGTTGCTGGCAGGCTAATACTTCCTATTGGCTTAAACTCATGGCCAAGTAGTTTTTTCTGGTGGATACCCCACAACAGAAGGAGAGAGGATAAGAGAGAGGGGTGAAGGGGAAAGGGGGGAGGAGACAGGAAGGAAGAAGTAGGAAAGAGAGGAGAGAGATGGGTATAAATGAGTATTTTACCCCCACAATCCAGCAGGATAATGGCCCTGATGTGATTTAGTTTTGGAAGGTTAAACTGAGCTAGGCAGCCTCAGAGGGGTAGAAGAGGGAGGTAGACCCAAAATACACCCTTAGAAATAAAACAAAAAGAAAAGCCAAATAATCAACCACACAAGGAACCCTGGGCTTCAGCCCTCCCTAGCGAGAAGTGATCAGAGATGGAGTGAGTACCTGTCAGCATCAACAAAAGAAAGCCTAAAACCAGAACAAGAACAGGCAGTGTGGAATCAGGCAAGGAGGTCACTGTTCAGGGAAAAAACAATGGATAATTTCAAAAGGCTCTGAGGGGAGTTCACAGCACTATTTTTTCTTCAGAATTTGGGAAGGCAGATATACCTCTGCTGTATTGCCCCAGGTCCACTCACTCTTATCCAGGGCCCTCTTCAAAGGGCCTTCCATACCAGGCACTGAACCCACAACTCACCCATTAAGTATTCTCTAATCTTTTCTTTCAGTTCTACAGATTTGTTTTTGCTTCTTTCACAGATTACCTATTAAAAAAAAAGACAAAATGAACATTCTCAATATTACTATATTTCATTTCCTATCAAACAATATCTTTAAGTTTAAAGCTAGTAAAATAGGAAAGTATCTTTAAAAATTATATTATTTATTATGTGTATGAGTGTATGTGTGGTGTAAGTGCAGATACCCCAGAGGTCAAAAGAGGGTGTTGGTTCCCCTGGAGCCAGAGTTGCAGGCAGGTATGATGTTTGAGACAGGGTTTCTCGGTGTACCCCTGGGTGGCCTCAGACTCAGAGATCCACTTGCTTCTGCCCCCCCTGAGTGCTGAGATTAAAGGCGTGTGCCCTAACCCAGCAAAGGTTCCTAACCACTGAACTTACCTCTCTAGCCCTAGGATTTTTTTTTAATGCTAAAGATTTCACAAAACTCACACTCAAAACAATCCTGTGCTAGAGGGCTAGAGAGAGCACTGGATGATCTCAGGGACTTGGATTCAATTTCCAGCATCGACATGCAGTTTACCACAATTCCAGTGTCAGGAGCTCTGACACCCTCTCCTGGCCTCCACAGGCACAAGGCATGATGCATGTAGTGCAGACACATGTATAGGCAAAACACCTCAAGTAAATAAACAAAAAGAAAACCTGTGCTGAACAGCACAGCCTATTCTATAAGATCACTCACTGTAAAAGCTCATTGGAACAAGGCAAGAAAGCAGAATCTAGCACTGGTAAACTTTGTTTATCTTTTTCTTCACACAACTTCTCATTTTGTGCAAGGAAAAAAAAACCTTAAAATAATAATATCAAGTATGAAAACATGAACATACTGACAGTGTCTCAGCTAAAGGGGTTTTACAGTCTGAAAGTGTAACCTCTATATAAATATTTGTTGTTGGGTTTCTGAGCTCAAATAAAACTACTACTTCATATAGAACACAGATGTATTTTTGCAGTTACTGGAACCAACTTTCTGAGCCTCTGGGTAATTACAGCAGTAATAACATGTTAGAAACAACAGAAAAGCAATTACTTTCAAATAAAAACAGAACAAAACAACAAACATTCCCATAAATTACCACCTTGTGAAATAAACAAAAATTGTGGACTTGGTGCATATTTGAGACACTAGGTGCTGGTGCCAACACTGCATATATGCACATACCATGAGTTTTTGGCTGGCTATCAAAAATCATTGTACAAAAATACAGATAAAACTGTGTTTCTCTGCAGTAAAATTTCATTGTTTTCTTCTTTTGTTTTTTTTCTTCCACTCCCCAATACAAAGGCCTTATGCATGTCAGGGAAGTTTTATACCAGTTGTGCTATGTGAGAGTTACTAAATGTAGTAATAGCTAAGGAAGGGGGCCTAGGTCTAGGGAAAAATGTCCTTTAGGCTTTATTTTAAAACCAGATATAGGACAGCTAGCCGCATATAACCCTGACCCTTAAATTGTACCTTGGTTCTTATTAGATCCAGGTCTGTCTTTATACCACAGGCATAAGTATGCACTGTAGCACATTTGGTTCTGCTAGGGAACACAAAAGGCTTGCTTCACTAGGCTTGAATGCAACAGTGTGTGTGTGGGCTAGCTCCGCACATGTCTGTTATGCAACGGGCTGAGCACATTAGTGCTCTTAGCTTTGTAGCATTGTTCATTCCCATCATCATCACTGCTACCATCACCACCCAAAGCATCATCATGCCCATTTCCTTCTTTCTCTTTGAACTTGGTTGGCTAATGCTGATGGCCAGTTTCAGAAAAATAAAACCAGCAAGACTAGGTTAGCTCATTCCCTCCTGGCTCTACAAATACCCTGAGTTCACAGAGCACTTCATGCTCAGCAGTCAACATTCTAAATGTGCCCCCACACGGCAAACACAACTCAGTTACTTGTGATTTCACTAGCTACAGTCACAGAATGCTTATGTATTTTAATTTCTAACACAAGACAGTAATTGCAATTTAAAAGTTACTTACATCTTCAGGTGTTTTACCGTATTTATTCTTTGGACTTTTCACAATCAAAGGGTGAGAAGAAAGCACATTGACTACATCCACATTTCCAAACTTGCAAGCAAAATGCAATGGTGTATCAAAGCCCTAGGAAAGGTAGAAGCACAATTGCTTACTCAGATTATTAACATGGTTGCTCTACAGTGAAAGTAGGTATTTACTTAAAACAGTGGTTCTCAACCTTCCTAAGCCTGTGACCCTTTAACACAGTCCCTCATGTGGTGAACCCAACCATAAAATTATTTTCGTTGTGACTTCATAACTATAATTTTGCTGCTGTTATGAATAATACAAATATCTGTTTTCCAATGGTCTTAGGCAACCCCCGTGAAAGGGTCATTTGACCCCCAAAGGAGCTGTAGCCCACAGGGTGAGAACCACTGATTTAAAGCACTGGCCACCAAGCCTGACACCCTGAGTTCAATCCTTGGGTGGGAAAAGAGAACTATATCCTGTGACATCACACCTCTCTCCCCCTGCCCACACACTAATAAATACATAATAAAAAATGTGTTTTGAGCCAGGGTCTTACTTTGTAGCCCTAGCTAAACTGAGATCCTGCTAGCCTCTGCCATCTGAGTGATGGAGTTAAAGGCATGTGCAACCATGTCTGGCAATGAACAAACCTGTGTGCCAACACTTGACAAGTGACGGCAGAAGGATCAGGGATTGAAAATCATTCTTAGCTTCATAGTAAGTCTGAGGCCAGCTTGGGTTACATAAGACCCTATCTCAAAGGCTAGAGAGATGGCTCAGTGGTTAAAAGCACTGGCTGCTTTTCCAGAGGACCCGGGTTCAGTTCCCTGCACCCACATGGCAGCTTAGGACAGCCTGTAACTCCTGTTCTAGGGGATCTGACACCCTCACACAGACATACGTGCAGGCAGAGCACTAATGTACATAAAATAAAAATAATTTAAAAAAATTCTATCTCAAAAAGTGAACACCCCAAAAGAAGACCTCAGAAACAAAAAGATAGTGCTTTTATAGTTGGCAAAAGTACTTAGCAAGCTAACATATAGTCACTGTCAGGCCCTGAGCCTGGCACACTAACTCCTGTCACTCTTCATTTGAGGTTAAGTGCCAGGTCCAAGAAGGCTCTCACAATCAGAGGTATGCAGTCACCCTTAATTTTAGTAATTTGGGAACCACTCTATGGTCATGGAACCAATGCTCTAAAAGTGAGTAAGTCAGCTGGGCATGGTGGAGCTTGCCTATTTCCCCAACATTTCAGTCATCAAAGCATAAATAGGACAGATTGGGCATATGGCTAAAATCTAAGGTGAGGTATGTCAGAAGTGTGTTTGAGGGTATGGTGGGAGAAATTTGACTTTATTCCTATAGTTTTGTTTTTTTTAAATGTTTCTATAATTTTGCCTGGCTGACTAAATTTCTCTCTAGTTTTACAATTTACTTCTATCTGAAGTTATCGTTAATTTCATTTCCTATTTATTTATTGAGACAGATGTTATATTTTTATAGCTACTGGAATCAATTTTCTGAGCCTGGGAAATTATAACACTAATATTTTAGAAACAAAAGCAGTAACTTTCAAATAACAACAATAACAAACCCTACAAAAACCACCTTTTGAAAGAAAGTAAAATTCTGGGCTTAGTAGTAGAGGGCTTACCTAGCCTATCTGAGATCCTGGGCTCTGTCCCATCACACACAGTCCTGAGTATTAGACTAGCGGCTAGCTACCAGAGATCACTTATAAACACACATCAAACTGGATTTCCTGCTGTAAACTTTACCCCTCTTTCTTCTCATTTTGTAGACCAGGTTGGCCTTGTACTGAAGTCCTACCCTTAGCCTCCCTAGTGCTTTCTTTTACTCTTTCCCATAGTTTCCAAAACACTCAGATTTCTGAGAGTTTAGTTCTTGGTTCTAACCTATCACTGAATTCTCCCTCACATAAATAAATTCTTATGTCTTAAACCCTTATTTAAGACTTATACAACTAAAAGCCATACCTTTGAAAAGTTTTCAAAAATCTTTACTCTAAAATTTTATTTACTTCTTTAATGCATACATTCTGTGTGCAGGGTGCCTGTGGAGATCTGAGGACACCTTTGTATGAACTGAGTTCCCTTTTATCACACAGGGCCCAGGGACTAAATTAAGGTTGTAGGTCTCAGGCATCAGCTAGCTTCCCTGTCCAACCATCTCACTAATGTGCCAGGTAAACACTTTAAACCAAACACTTGGTACTTTCTATGCTTTCTGGCTTCTTCAGAGCCCAGGCCTAGAGTACTCCATCTTGATACTTTCTGACTATAGGTCTCGCTGATAACAGCCAGAGGCTTTTCACGATCTACCTATGGGATCTCTTCAAGAGTGTTACTTTCATAACCCCAATTTTTGGGGGTTTTGTTATCTTAATTATTTTATATGTATGGGTGTTTTGCCTGCAAGTATATCTGTATATAACATGTGTTCCTGGTACCCAGGGAGGTCAGAAGAGGGAGTCTAATGCAGGATATTTGATGACATTGTAAACCCCGAGATTGTGTAGTTTCTAGTTGTAATGTGGCTCGGCTCTAGCATATACCTTTAATCCAAGATCTTTCTTTTTATTCTAAACAGGATTAAAGTCAAGGTCAAGGGTGGAGATCATAGGTCAAGAGGTGGAGCAAGCAACCAGTTGATGGAATGAACATAGGAAAAAAACAGAGTGAGAAGAATTCAGGAGGACCGACAGAGAGACATAAAGGAAGTACAAAGGAGGGAGATTCAGTTTGAAGGGTTTTTGAGACAGTGTGGTGAAGGACTGTTTTTTTTTTTTCTTCTGGGAGGTCGATTAAGGAGGAAGATCAGCTGGATAGTTTCTCTGCCTCTCTGAGCTGGCAGGTTTTCACCCCAGCATCTGGCTTCTGAGTCTTCATTGGTAAAATCAAATGACTGGGATTTTGTTTAAAAACAACAGGAGTCAGATGCCCTGGAAGCATTTAGATGTTTATGAGCTGCATATATATGCTGGAATTTGATGCATATGCAGGTAATCTGGAAGAACAGCCAGTGCTCTCAAGTGCTGAGCCATGGGTTGGTTGGTTTTTTTGTTTTTTCGGTTTTTCGAGACAGGGTTTCTCTGTGTAGCCCTGGCTGTCCTGGACTCACTTTGTAGACCAGGCTGGCCTCGAACTCGCAAAGATCTGCCTGCCTCTGCCTCCCAAGTGCTGGGATTAAAGGCGTGCGCCACCACCGCCCGGCTTGGGTTGGTTGGTTTTAATATAGTCTCACATAGCACAGACTAGCCTTAAACTCACTGGGTAGCCAAGAGTGACCTTAAGCTTCTAATCTCCTTTCTCCCTCCAAAGTGTTGGAATTAAAGGCAGATACCATCACAGTTTTCTTATGCTGCTAGTGATCTAACTAGGACTAGTTGACAACTAGGCAGGCATTCTACCTACTGAGCTACATGCTCCTACCCTACCTGTTAACAGTTTCCTCTGAGACTGAAACATTCCATCCTGCAGGGAAGTTCTTTAAACAGGAAGGAAAACAACTCAAAATAACTTCAGGAAGTCCCTGAAACTTCCCAGACTCATTATGTCCCTCCCTGCCAGAGTAAACAATAAAAGCTGAGAACGCCCCTCATACTGAAGGAAGCTGAGCCGCAAAGACTCTGAGACAGAATATGTGGTGGTTTAGATAGGAATGGCCGCCATCCCATAGGTGCATAGATTTGAATGCTTGGTCACCAGGGAGTGATGACCCTAACCCAGAGCGATACTAGTAGGTGTGACCTAGTTGGAGGAAGTCTGTCACTTGGAGTGGGCTTTGGGAGTTTCAGAAGCTCTAGCCCGGCCCACTGGTGTGCTCTCTCTCCTGCTGCCTCTAGACCCAGATGTAGAACTCTTAGCTACTTCTCTAGCACTGTGTCTTACCTGCATGACACCATGTTGCCTGCCATGACGGCAATGGACTAAAAACCTCTGAACTGTAAGCAAACCCCAATTAAATGCTTTCCTTTATAAGAGTTGTCATGGTCCAATGGAATACTACTCAGCTATCAGAAACAAGGAAATTATGCAATTTACAACCAAATGGATGGAACTAGAAAAGCCCAACCTGAGTGAGCTAACCCCAGACCCAGAAAAAAATACACATGGCATGTACTCACTTATAACTGGATTTTAGCCATATAGTACAGGGTAACCATCCTACAACCAACAGACCCAAAGGAACAGAAACATGATCTTTGATACCTATTACTTTGTTACCCTATCTAGCTAAGCTTCTAATCTGTGGAAAGGAATTAAAGAAAAACTTTAATCCTGACACTCAGGAGGCAGTGGCAGGCAGATCTCTTGAGTTTGAGGCCAACCTGGCCTACAGAGCAAGTTCTAGAACAGACAAGCTTAGGCAGTGAAGGAAACCACCAAAAATGGAAACCTGAGGCTGGAGAGATGGCTCAGCTGTTAAGAGCACTAGCTGCTCTTTCAAGGGACCCAGGTTCAAATCCTAGCACCTCCACAGCTGTCTGTAACTGCCAGGCGTGGTGGTGGACATCTTTAATCCCAGCACTCCGGAGGCAGAGGCAGGTGGATCTCTGTGAGTTCAAGGCCAGCCTGGTCTACAGAATGAGTTCCAGGGGTGCACAGAGAAAAACAAAACCAACCAACCAAACAAACAAAAAAACCCAAAACCAAACAAACCCCCACCAAAATATAACAAATCATTCCCACCCCCATATAAAAACCAACCAAACAAACAAAAAAAACTCCAACTACAACGAAAACAGTAAGCTAGTGGAAATGTATTTGAACAAAGAGGGGGCCATGAACAAAGAGGGAGCCATGTTCCAGGCCCAGCTTTGGCTACATGGTTCTGAGTATAGAGTCAAGGATTTAAGAAAGTGGTTGTGGAATCTTCCTTTACTGCTAAACTGGGAAAGCCAGGCATGTGTCAGGGGTGTCCCTGCATGGAGGCCCAGAGAGGCCATTTCATGAAACTGAAGGTGAATCCTGGATTACGCTGGAAACCCCAAGATTTTGGAGATGCCAGAGCCATGGGATATCTGCCAAGGAAAGCTTGCAGACCAGGAACTAGCCTGAGAGAGAGAAGTGTGTTGCAGTCAACACTGGAGGTGGAGATCTCAAGAGCGCTTTGATATCAGACATGGAGATGCAGAATTAGGAGCCATCCTGCTGGTCTTCTGGTCTTGCTTTAGTCCAGTATTTCCTCATTATGTTCCCATTTCTCCCTTCTGGAATGGTAATGTATATTTGTGCCATTGGATGTTGGAAGTATATAATCTGCTTTTTGTTTTTTTTCGGGACAGGGTTTCTCTGTGTAACAGCTCTGGCTGTCCTGGACTCACTTTGTAAACCAGGCTGGCCTCGAACTCACAGAGATCCACCTGCCTCTGCCTCTTGAGTGCTGGGATTAAAGGTGTGCACCACACCTGGTGACTATTGGGGCTTCTGAAGTTGGATTAAATGATTTTTTTTTACAATTACAGCCAGGGAGTGGAATGTGGTGGTTTGAAGAGGTATGACACCCATAGGCTCATAGATTTGAGTATTAGGAGGTGTGGCCTTGTTGGAGAAGGTGTGTCACTGGGGGTGGGCTTTGGGGTTTTAGAATAACTGAAGCCAGCCCCAGTGTCTCTCTTCTCTTCCTTCTGCCTGTAGATCTAGATGTAGAACTCTCCAGCACCAGGTCTGCGTGCATGCCACTATGCTTCCCACCATGCTGACAATGAACTAAACCTCTGAACTGAAAGCAAGCCATAATTAAATGTTTCCCTTTATAAGAGTTGCTGTTCATGGTGTCTCTTCACAAAAATACCAGAACATGCCGGGCGTGGTGGTGCACACCTTTGATCCTAGCACTTCGGGAAGCAGAGGCAGGTGGATCTCTGTGAGTTCAAGGCCAGCCTAGTCTACAAAGTGAGTCCAGAACAGTCAATGATACACAGAGAAAACTTGTCTTGGAAAAAAAAAATATCAGAACATTAACACAAACCAGAACCCTGGAAGAGGTTTAGATCAACTGAGGCATGTAAAAAGGGCACTCTCTAATCTGTTGAGCTGCTTGCAGGCTATGGAGTGTGTTCCAGGTTCCCAGCTCTTTGTAAGTTGTCACCCATGCTAGGGTGGGCCTTGGTGATGCTGTGGTCTTTGAGTCATTCATTTCTGCCCCTGTAAGCAATATTCGTAAGTAACCCCAATAAAACTCACCGGTTCACCAAGCTGGACTTTGGTGATGTTTGTCTGTCATGAGGTCCCTTTCTAGAGTTCCCACGTGTGTTGTGTCTCCCCCGGAAGTTTTGTTATGTAACACTGCATAACCATTTTTCTAAGTCAGTAAGTGTTCTTGTCTTCATACTGTTCCACACGCTTTGCACATTGATGTCACACAGAAAAACAAGAAATACTCCCACATATCAGAAACCTAGGTCAGAAGACTACTGAGGGTGCTTACCACTTTGTCAGGAGTGTTCAGATAAAGGTCGACAATGTAGAGGATGCGCTTCTGCAGCATGTCCATGTTATCATCTGGGTACATCAGACGCATAAACTCGGGGCTCTCCAGAGTCTCTAATATCAGCTGGCAGATAAAAGCCTGATTCTCTTTGGCAGCAACATGCATGACATTGTACCTACATCCTTCCTGAAAGAAGACCACATGCTGAGCTTTATGTCTGTTAAAACACCGCCATTGGTCAGGAACAAAGTGACCAGGAGTGATGTTGGAAGCATACTTACTTGTACAATGGTTGGATTGTCCCCAGAACCAATTAGATATCGGGGATTACTCCAGATAAGATCAGAAAAGGTATGTTCTTCCCCTTTCTCAACAGCTTTCCGCAGCTTGGCGGTGAGGTCCTGTGTACGAGGGTTTTTATAACTGTTTGCTCGTTCTTTGTTTACTGTTTCTGATTCAGCCAGGCACAAACCATCTGCTAACAAGAGACAGAATAGAACACTACTTAATCTGACATTTTCTTCTCACTTAGTCTGCTGTGGTGAAGGCTGAAGCCTCTCTACAGAGGATTAGCAGCACTTGGGAGTGATAGGTAAGAAATGACAATGACGCAAAGTACGCCACAGTACTAATGCAGTGCTAAGTCCAATCAGATGGCTGAAGACTGATACTAAGACATCATTTTGTGGAGGCTGGAGAGATGGCTTAGCTATTAAGAGCACTGGCTGCTCTTCCAAAGACCCAGGTTCAATTCCCAGCATCCACATGGTAGTTCACAGCTTTCTGTAGATGCCAGGCATGGTGGCGCACGCCTTTAATCCCAGCACCTGGGAGGCAGAGGCAGGCGGATCTCTGTGAGTTCAAGGCCAGCCTGGTCTACAGAGTGAGTCCAGGACAGTCAAAGATACACAGAGAAACCCTGTCTTGAAAAACAAAACAACAACAAAAACAGACATTATTTTGTGTGTTTTGTTTTTTGAGGTCTCACTATGTAGCCCAGGCTGGTCTAACTTACAGAGGTGCATCTACATGCACCTCCTGAGTACTGGCATTAAGAGCATGTACAACCATGTCCTAGCCATTTAGTGTACTTTGAAGATAAGTCAAGAGGCAGTGCATACCTATAACCCCAGTACTGGGGGGGTTGAGATAGAACTACAAGTTCAAAGAAAGTCTGGATTAACATGATTGAGAGCTTGTTTCAAAAAAGCCAATTTCAATACTCCCTTAGAGAAAAGAGTTCCATATACAGCTTCTAAAGATTTAATCAAAACCTGAGAACTTCTTTTTCTTTCTTTTTTGGTTTTCCAAGACAAGGTTTCTCTGGCTGTCCTGGACTCACTTTGTAGACCAGGCTTGGCCTCAAACTCAAAGAGATCTGCCTGCCTCTGCCTCTGGAGTGCTGAGATTACAGGCGTGCGCCACTACGCCTGGCCTGAGAAATTCTTTAATGATTTTCTGCATGGGCTTTCCAAAGCTGAAAGGAGAGAACCTGAGTAAGCAGATGGGGGCAGACAGGGCTCAAATGAAGGCCAGCGGTCCACTTCAAACAACTGTAGGGAAAAGGGATGTGAATCAAATCAAGCCTCTCCAAATAGGCCTCTGGTTCTGAGTCACATAGAGGGTGTAGTCAGATTTCTAGCTCTCACCAGGAGACTGACTCTTGCAGATCCTAGAAATAGGTGTACCTTCAGGTGGGAGTGTAGAATGCTGTCAGCATCAAAATAACCATACTCAAACAAGCAGCAGCTAGAGCCCCAAGAAGACAGAAAGTGTTCCCTTTGCTGCTTCTGTGCCCCACATGCTAATATTTGGCTCGTCAGCTTCAGGGCCTACCAGCACCAGGCTCCATCTACACTTAGGCCTTCAACCTACCCAGGGATGCCCCTAGTCCCTTTCTCTTCTGTTGTTCCATTGTAGGGCACCTCAGTTCTCTACTTCTTCCTACACCAGATTTATCTCACAGAAAGAATCAAGGTGCCACACATCAGAGAAGAGAACAATAAGGGAAGATAGTGTGGTAAGCACAGCATGGTTCACCTCTCAGTCCATCACGGCCAGAGAGCGGCACTGCTTTCACCGGAGACAGTGACAACATAGTTTTGTTGGGTGAAGGGAAATAATCACATATTCCTCTAGCAAATTTCTCAGCATCTTCTCTTGTTGGAAAAGCCTTAAACCGGGATCCTTTGATCAATTTGACGGCTTGCAATGCTTCCTTTTTATCTTCATAAACATGGATTCTTTCTGGGTATGAAAATAACAAGGAAAAATTAACAGATGAATAGGTTGAACCCTATATTAATTGTACCCAGAGTTCAGCTATCAATTTAAATTTTTTAACAAGTCTCTTGGTTTTTACCCTCATATTCACAGTTCAGATTTTCAATCTTTTTTTTTTTTGTTTTGTTTTTCGAGACAGGGTTTCTCTGTGTAAGAGCCCTGGCTGTCCTGGACTCACTCTGTAGAGCAGTGCTGGGTGATAGTTACATGCCACCACATCGGGGTTATACGGCACTGGGGACTGAACACAAGGCTCCAAGCATGCTAGGCAAATGCTCTACTAACTAAAACAGACCTCTAGGCCAAATTACAATTCCTTGAGATTGATACATTTACATTTATTAACCTAAAAACTGTTTGGGTTGTAATGAATTGAAGAGGGAGACGGAAGATGATTAATCAGCAAAGTTACTAACAAATGGAAGTGAGTGAAATCATTTTTGCCAATCATTTGCAAGTCACAGCTCCTAATCCTAGTAATTAAAAAGTATTCCTTAGATTTACCAAAAGAAAAAAAGAATCAGAGAGTAACAAAATATGAGTAATAAAATTAATCTTGGGTGATAAGATCATAGTTTCCCACACATTACTGCACACACACACACACACACACACACACACACACACAGAAAGCACATTACCATTTCTCACAAGGCCATCCTCATATACTGGACATACTCCATAGTACACAAGTGGTTCCTTAGCAGCTGTCATTCCAGCCTTGTGGTTGTCATTCTTGGCAGAGACACTGAAGGGTACTGGGTGGGCATTAGATGTTACGGCTTCCTCTTCTGGAGGGTTCAACCCCACACTGTAACCAAAATCTTTGTCTTCAGGAAAACTGGACTGCTGAGTCTGTTTCCCTTCCACAGATACAGGGATCCGTGGGGTGTCCTGGATAGACGCCATGGCAGTCACTTCACTGTGGTTGGGAAGACAGGAATTCAGCAATCCACCTCGCTCTACTAAAGCCTGAGCTAATTTCTTCTCAAAAATAAATCTTGTTGTTGATGTAATGGGTCCACATTTCAATCCAACTTTCATAACTTCTTTTCTAAGATCATCTGGATTCAGGAGTTTCAATCGAGCCAACACGGCATCCATTGTCACTTCACCTAAGTTCAAGAAAGCAAAAATCAACTTGAACTACAAGGCTGTCATTCGGCAGTGAAGCACATGCGTTAAGTGAATGCTAAGTTTCTTCACAGGATCGTACCTTAGATACAATCTGTATTCTTATTTTAAAGCTACATTTTTAACTCTTAATTGTTCAAGGAAGGTTTTGTCCCTGCAACTTAACAAACTTCAACCTTAGGATAATTATTGGAACCCTAAACCTCAGTTTCCTCACCTACAAAATGGTTATATTAGATCAACTCGGACTGTAATGAGAAGTGGATAAAATAATAAACATAAATTCTGTACCAGTGGGTCTGACATTGATAAAATACCCATAAATGTCTGCTACAGCTATTGAGGAACACAGGCTTGTTAATCTTCAGGGTGAGTAACAGTACCCTGGAAAAGTCCATTAAAATTAAAAGCAAACAAACAACAGCAACAAAACAAACAACAAAACCCTCTCATACACTCAAGGACAGTCAACCCTGACAAATAGAGTCCACAGCTGCTCTCTAAAGAGCGTCTACTAACAGGACAGGTGAGTTCATAGCTCACCAACTGCATTGGAACTGGAAGGGTTGGCACAACCTTTGCAGTCTTAGAAAAGATGGGTAGATCGATAGAGATATAAGAAATTGACTTAGGTCTGCAGATTAGACAATTATGTTCTGTCACTGTTAATCTCCTTGTCATACTTTGTGGTGTGATTATGTGGCACAGAAAAATCTAGAGAATTTAGCCAACAGTTTACAGAATTCCTTTACCCTTTTATTTTGAAATGATTTGTAGACTCAAGAAATTGCAAACTCTGTAGAGTTCGAATAGGCCCACCATCCAGCTTTCCTTAAAGGTTGACATTTTTTATAATGATAGTGCATCATCAAAAACAGGAACTGACTTCATAGAACAATTCAGTGAGCAGACTTGGACTTTGAAAAGCTATGTAGGTTCTATTCTTTTTTGAGTCTTGATGTACAAGATTGTAGCAGCATTCCACCTCTCTCTCCGATCAATCGATCCATCCATCCATCTGTAATATGTGAGATAATAAATTTTCAAAGTCGGGAATATTCCTGTAATCCTAGCCCTTAAGGCTAAGGCAGGCCAACGTAAGCTACATAGCAAGAAAATTAAACAAGAGTTTCATTTTTTCTAGGACAAAAGCTTATAGGTACAGGACAGGGTTAACTTTCTTGAGACACTTCTAGACTAATCTCCAGAGGGACTATACCATAATAGACCCACCAACAATGCAGGAGAGCCATCCTCTCAGCATTTGCCAACTTTTGGGAACATTAGTATTTTTTTTTTTAATCTTAGTTAATCTAATAGGTATGGCTCGATACCTCACTTCAGGATGAACTCTTTTTTTACCCCTACTAGTTGGTCATGTAGAATATCTTTGTACATGAGTTGAATGGTTCTGGATTGTTTTTATTATAAAAACACCTTATACACTTTATACAACTAAAATTATTTCAAATTGAAAAACTAAAAACTGAAAAGAAATTTTTAGTGAAACAAGATGATGCAAACACTTGTGTTTTGGCTCTATACACTACTAGTCACATACATTGTTCTGCTTCAGTGTCTGGGAGATTTTCACTGTGACATTCTCTTGAGTGTTTGGTACAGTGTTCAGAGTAAATGGAAAAGTGGGCATTATACTTATTAAAGATGCTCTTATTTTGTGTGTTCCTATAAATGCATGTACACGTGTGTGTGTGTGTGTGTATGTGTGTGTGCAGAAGTCAGAGAATAAGAAGCCTCATGTGTTACTTTTTTACAGGTTTTAGCCTTACTCTCTAGGTGCCCCCCTTTTAAATTTTTATTAATTAATTAATTAATTAATTAGATGGTTTCTCTCTGTAGCAGCTCTGACTGTCCTGGACTCACTTTGTACACCAGGCTGGCCTGGAACTCACAGAGATCCACCTGCCTCTGCCTCCCAACTTCCTCCTTTTTAAAAATTCAAATGTTTGTTTATTTTACATTCAGACCTGCAGTTTTCCCTCTTTCCTCTACTCCCAGTCCCACCCTCACCCATATCAACCAGCTATGACTTATCAAGTTGCATTAAGACTAGGCCACATGGCTGGAGAGATGGCTCAGAGGTTAAGAACACTGGCTAATGCTCTTCCAGAGATCCTGAGTTCAATTCCCAGCAACCACATGGTGGCTCACAACCATCCACAATGTGATCTGATGCCCTCTTCAGGCTGCAGGTGTACATGTAGATACAGCATTCATGTACATTAAATAAATAAATTCTTAAAAAAAAAAAGACTAGGCCACAGGTGTGTGGTGCACGCCTGAAATCCCAGCACTCGGGAGGCAGAGGCAGGCAGATCTCTGTGAGTTTGGGGCCAGCCTGGTCTACAGAGTGAGTCCAGGACAGCAAGGACAGAGAAACCCTGTCTTTAAAAACCAAACAAAGCCGGGCGGTGGTGGCGCACGCCTTTAATCCCAGCACTCGGGAGGCAGAGGCAGGCGGATCTTTGTGAGTTCGAGGCCAGCCTGGTCTACAAAGCGAGTCCAGGACAGCCAGAGATATTCAGAGAAACCCTGTCTCGAAAAACCAAAAAAAAAAAAAAACCAAACAAAAACAACAACAACAAAAAAACTAGGCCAGGTGTACACTTTTTTTTTCTTTCTCAAGACAGGGTTTCTCTGTGTAACAGAGTCCTGTCTGTCCTTGAACTCACAGAGATCCACCTCCCTCTGCCTCCCAAGTGCTGGGATTAAAGGCAAGTGCCACTACACCTGGCAAGGTACCACTTTCCTTTTTTCTTTTTTTGGTTTTTTGAGACAGGGTTTCTCTGTGTTACAAAGCCCTGGCTGTCCTGGACTCGCTTTGTAGACCAGTCTGGCCTCGAACTCACAGAGATCTGCCTGCTTCTGCCTCCTGAGTGCTGGGATTAAAGACATGCACCACCACTCCCGGCAAGGTACCACTTTCTTTTTTTTTTTTTTTTTGGTTTTTTTCGAGACAGGGTTTCTCTGAATATCTCTGGCTGTCCTGGACTCGCTTTGTAGACCAGGCTGGCCTCGAACTCACAAAGATCCGCCTGCCTCTGCCTCCCAAGTGCTGGGATTAAAGGCGTGCGCCACCACCGCCGGCAAGGTACCACTTTCTTAAGAGGACAAGAGAATGTAAAACCCCAAAGACAGGGTGTTAGACCTGTTGTCATGACACATACATTTCACCTCTCCACAGCCATGTACAATAACCAGCATGACCCTGACCTTCCTGTTCCTGTTTCTTCTGCAAAAAACTGAAAAATCACTGAGTACTAAGGAAGGTTTGAGTTGTACTTCAGTGGTAGAACACTTGCCAAGATATGCCAGGCCTTGTATTTTATTCCTAGCACTAAATAAATAAAAAAATGAAATTGTGTTTAAGTTCAAAGTAGCAAATGAAGCCTCAGTTACTCCTAAGATCTTAGGGATTGGGTTAGCCCTAAAGTTCTAAAGTGCAGTCAACAGTTTAAAATTTCATCTTCTTTCTAGAATATTTTGGAATTACTATTTATCTTCCACTAAGAACCAGACTTAAAAGCAAGGGGGTGTTAGTGAAACATGGCTTCTGAGGAATGCTGATAAGCATAGGATTAGAGTCCAGGGAGGTGGAGAGCTGAGAAGAAAAGAGCTAACTAACAAGAGGAGTGTGGGTTCATATCAGGAGTTTCCAAAACAACCAAAAGGGCCACAGGATCCTAGAGAAAACTGACAACCTTATAGAGTGTCCATGAATTCTGTTGAAGACTCCTGGGTTTTTGTCTCCGGTACCTTTCTCCATAACTGAGATATGCATCACCTCAGCAGCTATTACGTGGATGATGAGAGCAGGTAGTAGGGTTCAGTTTCCAGCACTGAATTTATTACTCTCAAAAAAACCACAGTAGGGCTATTATTATTCGAATCCTGCTAATGGCGACGCTGAAAAAGTGAGTGAATGACTTGCCCAATACTGAGAAGTACGATAGGAGTAGTGGCAGAGCAGACGTGACACGATTTCATTCCAGACACCAGGCTGCTGTCTAACAGTCCCCTCGATATTAAAGCGACCATCATTCATCCCCACATCTCTCCTCACTCAGCCCTTACAGTCCAGCTGAAAGCAATGAACAAGAACCAAATCCCTCCATTTTCCCTGTCCCTAAGTCGGGAGTCACATATAAGTTCTTGTCTCATCCTCTCACGTATTTCGTTAAGCTTCACAAACAAACCACCGTCTCTTCGACTCTGACTTCTTCGGCGCGTGTGTCCTCTCGTCTCTCGTTCACCCTGACCTTCCCCTGGAAGCCCCGCCGCGCCCCAGAGGCCGGGTGTACGGGTCTCGGCCACAGTCACAGGAACGCCGTACAACGTAACGAAAGCTCCGCTTCTCGGGGAACTCCGCCAGAGGACTCCGGACGCCGCCCGTGTCCGCCGGGTGGCCGTGGGGCCGTGGGGCTTCCCTCCCGCCGACTGACGCCGCCGTACCTGGCTGAGAGGCCGCAGCTTCAGACGCGCCCGGCGGAGAGGACGGTGTCCTGCAACCGTCCAGGTCCCGTGGCCGCTTCTCCAGACGCCGGACCAGCCAGCGCACGGCGATGAGCAGCACCGAGGCGCCCAGGAGCTCCCAGGCCAGCGCCGCCCACTCAACCACAGCCAGCTGCTGCCACAGCATCGCCACCGCCGACGCCGAGGCCTCGAGTGCGGCCGCCGCAGTTACACGCGCGCCTCGGGCCTCACTAGGCCGCTCGCTTCGCCACCGAAGCCTCGACTACCTCAGGCCTCCGCCGAGCGCTGAGGCGACCGGAGCTGCAGCTGCCGGGGGAGGACGAGCCGGTCCCGTTTCCAAACGATCAGGCCAGAACGCTCAGCTCAGGCGGCGTCGGAGGCAACCGGGGTCCTGAGTCAAGAGAGACGCAGCCCGGCAGTGGCGCGGGCACCACGTCGGGGTCCTTAGTCGGCTCGGCGCGCTGTCTCAGCCGGGCGCCCATCAGTGAAGTGGGCGTTCCGCCTTCAGTTTCTTCGCCTCGGGTCTGGGCGCTGGAGTGTGAGAGCTGGCTTCTGGGCTACCCAGATCGCGTGCCATCTCGTGGCCAGAGGAGCGGGGGCAGAGTCCTTGACTGGTAGGTGCTGGGGGTGAATGCGGCGGCCAAGTCCAGAAACCCTGCTCTGTAGCGCCGCCCCCTACATACACAGCTGCGAATGGAACTGTTTCTCTGGAATACTACGGGCAAAATGCCCATGCCATTCTGACGGATAACACGAAAACCTTCCCAGCACGGGGATTAAAGATGTGTGCCACCATGCCCGGTGCGATTTATGATTTTCTCAAGTCCTTTTCTAATCTTTGTTTTTCTTTGAGTCTTGCTGTATACCCCTAACTGGCCTCATGCTGGAGATCTTCCTGCTTGAACCCGCAGAATGTTGAGATTACAAGCATGTTACCATAATTTCACTTCTGACAACAGATCACAAGCCCGTGATGGTGTTGTGGCTTCTCACATATATTCTGAGCAAGAAGGGTGCAGGCTGCTTTTTTTTTTTTTTTTTTTTTTTTTTTGGGAAGAAGGCAGAATGGAGGCTTTATGTTAGGATGCCTGTACTTTTCAGTTGTGTACCCTACTTTCCTGCCAATCAGGACTTGATGATAAAACCAATTCTCAATATCCAAAAAGGATGTCCTGAGAAATGCTCTGGAAAGGGCTGATTGGTGGCCGGCAGGTTATGTGCAGAATCAATTTACAGGCTGGCCAAGAGTTGGATATACACCTTTCAGGTCGTGTCTTCAGTTAAAGATGTTACTCCTCAAGCCGGGCGGTGGTGGCGCACGCCTTTAATCCCAGCACTTGGGAGGCAGAGGCAGGCGGATCTTTGTGAGTTCGAGGCCAGCCTGGTCTACAAAGTGAGTCCAGGACAGCCAAGGATACACAGAGAAACCCTGTCTCGAAAAACCAAAAAAAAAAAAAAAAAAAAAGATGTTACTCCAGGGAAGACTCCCGAACTAGATATAAAACAAACAAACAAAACCCAGCCAGGTAACTGAGAAATGCTAAGATTAATTTCCAATGAGTTTTACAGCCCCAGGATTTACAAGGCAAATTTAGATATGTTTCAATTTAGCTGGGCATGGTGGTGCACATCTTTAATCCCAGTGCTTGGGAGGCAGAAGCAAGTGGATCTCTTGAGTTTGAGGCCACCTTGGTCTACAGAACAAATTCAAGGGCAGCCAGGACTACATAGACAAACCCTGTCTCAACAAAACAAAAATCAATGAAATTGTAGACTGACACAGATGAGTAAAGTAGTGTTAATTCCTTCAAGAAACAGGCCCAGGAATATGTGGAGAGCAACTGTAGGGAGTTAGATTAATATAAATTAGACTTAGTAAATATCTAGGTTTTTGATGCAGTCTCTTAATCCGGGGCATGAAGATCAACTTGGCTGTGAGCAATTAGCTTATCAGCTTATGGAGGAAGTCATGTGAAACGAGGGGAGTCTCTATGGACTGAAAAACAAGGTTGAAGCCAGGTAAGACAAGGAAAGACTTTATGACCTGGCATTGTTTTCAGCTGCTAAGTGGGCAGAGCCCAAATTAAGCTGAAGCAAGTGGAACAAGGAGCAATCAGATTTAAGGACAAGTGGATGAGCCCAGGAGGGGGAATACTAGGAGCTCCATGCTAGAGAGCTGATGCTAGCTAAAAGGATGAGTAGTTTGTATCCTCTGATGGAGAAAGTGCTGGTGGATTGATGGCCAGATCTCCATGAGGCAGAAAGAAGCTGGTGAGCAAAGAAAGCCTCAGCAAGACAGCAAAAGGCCAAGGACTAAACCCTGTGGCTCAGCTTCTGCCTAGAGGGGTCTGACCTGTCCGAACAGTGGCCTGAACAGAACTGTGGCCAGCTTTAAAGACTGAGGCAGAACGGCAGAGTTGCTGATACGAAGGAAATAAGTTTGCCAACAGACGGCTGAGGTCTCCCAGAGAGAAGAAAGCCTCAAGCCTTATTTAAGGTGAGACTGCTATAGCCAATTTACCCTGACGAATCTACGTCTGAGATATTACTGAAAAAGACTAAATGCATTAAAGGGTCTACCCCAGAGACTGTATCCTTCTAAAAGGTTATGAAAATAGTTGTAATAGTTATCAATACGTTTTGTGGTTAGGTCTTAGGGGTTGTAGGAATTTATAGGAATAGTAGTTGAGTGTATTTGTTATAAGTGAATATAGTTATTAATAAATAAATGTTTAATAATTAAAAAGTATGGTTTCAAGCAACTTTTGATGTTTTGCCTTTTGCTTCATTGTATTAAGACCATTGTTCATTAAGACTGTGAGAAGCTGTGTGTTGTGACTAAAACATTTACCTGAAACTGAGGCAGTTGAGCAGGATGATCTTGAGTTTAAGACCAGCCTGTATGTATGTACCAGGAATGTACTATGCTTTCAGAGATCCAGCTGTATGTTGATATATACAGTTGGTCTAAGCCCATGGCAGAGAGTTCAGTTGACAGAATTGGGAACAGCAACAACTGGGAGCCTGAGATTCTCAGGTGAAGACATGCTAGTTCATATAACTAAAGTGGGAAAAGCAGCAGGCCAGGAGCCCTCACTCACAGGGAGTGGTTGTAGCTAGGCCAACAAAAGGCTGTCAAGGAGGTCTCAATGTGTTTTCAGAATGATGAGGCATGTAAGTGTTGAGACAAGCACACTTCGATCTTCCTGGTGGAGATAGTGAAGTATAAAAAGAAATATGGCTAATTAAACTATTTACCCAGTATTTATATCATTGTTAATTGATTTGCTGCCGTTAATCTTTAAGCAGACATTATAAATGAGCACACAGAGACCGCAAGGATTTTTACAAGCCTTGGCCTGAATTGTGCAATCCTAGCCCATCTAAGCTAGGTCGTAATTCTATTACCCAAATATGATCCCATATATACATACATACCCTTGGACTGCTATTCTCCACGATATGCCAATGTTCCTGGCCATGTGGAATGAGGTTCTTTTTTCTAACCCATGGCATGCATCCTCCTTCCTGCTGCTCCTGGCTGGAATGCCTTCTTCTCTCTAAAGCACAGGCTTCCTGCTCTAATCTCAGGAAGTCCCACCTTTCTCTGTCTTTGCCCAATCTCAGGCCTCAGCATTTTATTTAACCAATCAGAGTCAATGTAAGTAACAGACAGCAAACAGGACCAATTAACATTTAGAATGCTTAACATTACCCCAACCGTGAAGTTATATAAAAGTGGGCAAAGGATAGTGGAATGCATATGAGATGCTTTTTTAATGTTCAGAAAACTTTATGTGAGGTATATAAGTCCAGGCTGCCCCTCAATACAGTTCCACTACTCTATGATATCATACAGAAGACACAAGACTATTTTACTGTGAAGGTAACACCTGACCGAGATTATGTACAAATCACCTTTTGCAGATACCTACCTGAAGGGGGAATAAAAGATGTGTATCCATGGTGCTACCCCGAGAGCTCCCCCATCCTAGGAGCTGCTGGAGCTGACTCCAGGGAAAAGCAAGCACTTCTCAATCTGGGCTGTTACAACTGCAGCCTAGTAGGTGCCATCTTCAGCTCTAACTCTAGTTCAACTATGGAAGAACACGAAAGGCTTGTGAAGGTGGTACGAGGGACTCCTGAATCAAGCCAGCATTATTTTTCAGCTGTGCCCTTTGAAGGATTATCCTAGCTGGGTTTCCTGACTTTATGTCCCTCATGAGAACCTTACCTGAGTATCAGTAACTGGCTCCCTATCAGTTGTATTTGGAGAGGCTACAAAGAAGACTCTCCAAATGGGGAAGATTAGGGGAGGGGTACTCTATCTGTGGCGCTATGGGGAAGCCCTCCCTGCAGGGTAGAGGCTTTCCAGGTGCACCCGTATTCCTGTAAATGCCCTCTCCTATGCTCTGTAAAGACCCAATAAATTCATTGACATGGAGATTTTATACAAAGGTGGACAAAGGATAACTGAATGACACAGATTCTAAGAATTCTTCCATACTCAGGCTTGGGGACTCTTTAATTAAAGACTATCATGGTTACCCACTGTGGTAGTTTGAATGAAATGGCCCCCATAGACTCACAGGGAGTGGTATTGGAGGTGTGGCCTTGTTGGAGGAGATGTGTCACAGGGGGTGGGCTTTGAGGTCTCAGATGCTTAAGCCAATATCACTCTTTTTGCTGCCAGCTGATCCAGATGCAGAACTTTCAGCTACCTCTCTAGTACCATGTCTGCCTGCCACCATGCCAATAATGGACTAAACCTCTGAACTGTAAGCCAGCCCCAATATGATGTTTTTCTTTTTTTAAGAGTGGCTGTGGTTGCAGATAAGAGCACTGGCTGCTCTTCCAAAGGACCTAGGCTCAAATCCCAGCACCCACATGGCAGTTCACAGCTGTCTATAATTGCCTGGTGTGGTGGTGCACGCCTTTAATCCCACCACTTGGGAGGACGAGGCAGGTGGATCTCTGAGTTTGAGGCCAGCCTGGTCCACAGAGTGAGTTCCAGGACAGCCAGGAATACACAGAGAAACCTTGTCTTGAAAAAAACCAAAAAGAAAAGTTCACAATTTTGTCATGTGTAGAATTTACTTTTGTGTTTAGTGTTAAGTAGCAATCTGGCTTATTTTTTCTAAATAGATAGGCTTTTTCATTACTCTTATTTAAACACACACACACACATACAAAGTTGCTGTGGTCATGGTGTCTCTTCACAGCAATAGAAACCCAAACTAAGGCACCCATCATGGATGGCACAAGTGTTAAATAATCCATTTTATAGTTCCCTCATAACGTGCTTCCCAATATTTCATGAGCTATCAGGTTTCTAAGTGCCTCATTGTCTTAAATACTGAGCTTCCCAAATCCTATTAATAACATTTAGCTGCAATAGGTCTGGATAATTCATTGATTGAAAATAAAGGGTGAATGAAAAAGAGGAGTTGCTTGAGATATGAAAATTAACACAGCACCGAGCAGACAGGCTCCCAACTACCTCTGCTCTGTGCACACGCTTCTGCTTGTGTGCTGTGCATGGTGATGGTGGACACAGGCCAATGAAAAGAAATGGTCAGCATGCTACTGCTACTGGTCATACACAACAAGGAGTGAATCTTTTTTGGTAGGATACAATTATCGTTTAAAATGGTGTGAAACAATATGAGCTAAAAAAGCTACTCCCAAATATGACAAAATGCTAGTACTAAAAATGAAGCCCTTAGGCTGGGCGTGGAGGCGCACACCTTTAGTCCCAGCACTCGGGAGGCAGAGGCAGGTGGATCTCTGTGAGTTTGAGGCCAGCCTGGTCTACAGAGTGAGTCCAGGACAGCCAGGGCTGTTACACAGAAACCCTGTCACGAAAAACAACAACAAAAAAACAAAAACAAAAATAACAAAAAAATTCCTCCCCAATGAATTATGAAAACCTTTACCAAAAATAGTTTATTGCATAAAATGTAAGCAATTCCCAAGCACGCTTATATATTTTTTAAAAAAGCAAACAAAAAAAGGTCAACATGCATTTTAAAGTTACAATTTGTTACCTGTGATGACAGTTTTCCCTGGAAAAGCCTCAACATGAAAACTGACTCTCTTGTGAGGAAATTTTTTTTTAATAGAAATGAGAAACTCAAAAACCACTGAAATTTTGGACCCTCTAAACTGGACATTAACCCAAGGATCCTGTCAGAACCTAAGAATACTACAGAATAGATTTGGCTAGAATTCTAAACCACTGAGCATGTTAGGATAAGACTCAGGATAGCTTATACCACAGCATTATTATCATTAGGGTATGTTTCATACCACAGCATTATTCTTGTGATTGGGGTCCTTGGAAAGCTCCAAAACTTTTCAAGTATGATGGTCCCTTTCACTCTGAGAATCTTCATCTGTCAATTTCTGTTTCAAGATACATGAAAATATATATCATGGTGACTCTATAAGTCTATGGCTTTTACAGTATCCACATACTGGTAAAAGTTATGTTTTGAAATGGAGGAAGAATTTAACACAAGGTTTCTGATCTATACACTAAGTCTACCTTCTGGGAGGGCAGTCCTATTAGCTGCACCCCAAGCCCAAGTAAAGTCAGTCTCACATCTTCTCAAAATCATTGCCTGGTACAATGGTGTAAAAATCAAAGACCTATCATAGCATCAGTCTAACTTGTACTATAAAAACAATGATGGAAATCTCATAGTAATAATTTTTTGAACATAAGAAAAACAAATAATTTATAAAGCGTGCATGCCAAGGTGTCAGGGTTAGGACATGATACACGAATGTTACACAGTGGTAAGCCTGCCTTGGCAATCCTCCAGGCCTGCCTGCAATTTTTCATTAGTAAACCTAAAATTCCAAGTTTTGGCTAAGAGGCCACAGTAATTCAAGCTGTATTCACCAAAGAATAAGCTCTGGGAGGTGAAGTCCTTTGGAAAAAGGAGGAAAAAGCCAAACCAAAAAGAAAACAAAACAAAACCTTAGTTCAAGGTTAACTTGCAAATTCAACTTCAAGGTGATTTAAGGAACCCTAAGAGAATACCAGCTCCAATCTAAGAGTCCTCTGAACCACAAATGTGAGAAAAGACACATTGATACACAAAGATGGACAGAGAATGAAGCCAAGACATGCCAGGCCTTTCATGGAACCAAGAGGAACCTAAGTAAGGACCTGCAAGGTAGACTACAAAGCTTAGAGAAAGTACCATGTCCGAGGGTGTACATGCACATGGGACAGTAAAACAGCTGAAGAAATGGGTTAAGACATGAAAACAACTTTCACTTGAATGCGTTCAGGGTTAGCTAACCCTTTCCTAGGACAACTCAACTCACTTGAAGACCCTGCATAGGAAAGAGCAGCTGTTTAGCAGGTGCTATTTCAGGGTTTTGAAATAAAAAATACAAAATAAATAAGAATGTAAATTACCACCCTTTTCTAATTTCTAACTTAGAGATAAAAAGGGTATATTTAAAATGAAGTTTTCAAGTATTTTTAAAAGATTAACCCTGTACAAAAATGATAAACAAGCCAGGCAGTGGTGGCGCACGCCTTTAATCCCAGCACTTGGGAGGCAGAGGCAGGCGGATCTTTGCGAGTTCGAGGCCAGCCTGGTCTACAAATTGAGTCCAGGACAGCCAGGGCTACACAGAGAAACCCTGTCTCAAAAAAACCAAAAAAAAATGATAAACATATATATCATTTTTGATATACAGTTTCTTTTAGCAAGTTCCAAAACTTGCTAGGGAGTACTGTTCAAACACCAGACATCATTGTGGATAGTTCTACTCTAACCATATCAGTTAACCTCCTAATGGGATATTACAAGAAAACACAGATTAAAAACTCCATTCTGATTCTCCACCAAAAAGACAAGAAACCCACTAAAAGATACCAGCTGGCTGATCACGGATGCTTAGAACTTCCCTCATCAGGCCTTTCTCTTTCTCCCTTCTAACAATATTTCAGATCTTTTTTTGTTGTTGTTTCAGCTGTTTGTCCTTTTAAATTATCATTCTTATCTCAAACTTGCTATGTAGCTGAAAACTGGTCTTGAACTGATCCTTCTCCTGAATCTACCTCCCAAGTGCTGGGATTACAGTCACGAGTCACAAAACTTACTTTATTTTAAATTTTCTTTACAAGTGTTCACAAAGATTAAAGACCTCAACTTTTCTAATTAGTCAGTATATGATGTGGGAGCAGACTGCAATACAGCACATACTTAGTGCTTGCTAATTTAAACAAGGCTTTTGTTTCTTAATCCTCCCATGTCTCAGAAGACCACAGCTGCCCACCTTCTTCCAGATATTTTGCTGACTTCTTGTGCCACCATCATTCAACAGAGGCTCAGGTAGTCCCTGATGACCACACAGAGAGACATTCACAGTGCTCCATAAAGTCCATCTTTGGGACACAGGGTGTGTAGTCTATAACCCACACACAGACCAAGGCTGGCTCCTCTCCTGTTCTCTCCTTTTCCTGTGCTCTCCAAACATTGGGATACCTTGGAGGTTCTTTCATCCCCTGCTAACTACAAGACCTGACTGGTCCTGCCTGTTCATAAGCCCAAATGAGTGGAACCACATAGGCCATAGGCCTAAGAGGTCAGTGTGGTATGAGTTTATTAAAACCAATTGTGAGAATGTTTTTGTTTAATCCCAGGTGGGCTGCTTAAGACACAGGTATAAGTATTAACGCTCTTCTGAGCTAGCAGGGGTGTGGCTTAACCAGCTGAGCAAGTTCAACTCTGAGGACTTGGGAGAGAGGAATAAAAAGCCAGAGCCCCGAGGAGAAGGGGGCCACAAAGAGAAGAGAGAGAAGGAGCTCCACAAAGAAGTAAAAGAGAATGGGCTTTACAAAGAAGAGTAAAGAGGCTCTACAGAGAAGAGAAAGGGCTACAAGGTAAAAAGTGGTTGCTGCTCTCCCAGTTGCTGCTGCTCCCCCAAACTGCTGCTTGTTCTTCCTGCTGCTGTCTCCTGGTTTGCTGGACTTCTACTGAGACTGGTGTTACCCCCAAAGACTCCAACGACCCTAATCATCAGGAAGTAGCTCAAAGAGACCTACGTCCCTTCACCCTCTAACCTTCTTTCTCTCCCACCTTAGGTTGGGGGGTTGAAGGGAACGAGGGGTGGAAGGGAGGTAGAGTTGTTAAGTAAAATAAATTAGAATGTATAATTAATATAATACAAAGTAGTAAAAGCCGCCTTGCTACAGGTCAGTGTTTTTAATTCATGGAGATGCTGGCAGAAAAGACCCTCAGAAATAAGAAGACTAAAACTAAAGCAACCCTTTCTGTGCAAGAGTATTTGGTTTTAGGGTGCATAGGAAATAAGTTATATTTCTTAAAATACATTTTTTAACTGACATCCCTAAAGCTACATGTACACTGTTTCCCAATAGCAAGTTTTCAAAAGGCATCAGTAAGACAATTCGGTCCTTAAATAATGTAGGGTTCAAAAGATTTTCAATACATATGATATACATCCTACAAGGGTGGGATAGTTTGAAAAACAAATGAAATAAAAAGCAAAAAACGCAAATACAAATTCATTTCTGTAGGAAATTAAAGGTCTTCATGAGTGGAACAGTAAAGACCTCTAGGTGCTGATGCCCACTGAGCTCACTCTGCATAGTCCCAGATAAGAACAGGTCCCTGGCATCACACTTACATGTCTATAACCCCTAAGATCCCTTCTTCTGCAAGTAGCTGTTCAGATTTCACTGGCAATCCAAACCCTAATATGTGTGTGTGTGTGTGTGTGTGTGTGTGTGTGTGTGTATTGTTTGTTTATTGGAGACAGGGTTTGTGTGTGTAACAGTACTGCCTATCCTGGAACTCACTCTGTAGACCAGGCTGTCCTTGAACTCACAGAGATCCCCCTGCCTCTGACTCGTGAGTGCTGGGATTAAAGATGTGCACCACCATGCCTGGCCATTATAGACAGTTACAAACTGCCATGTAGGTGCTGGAATTTGAACCCAGGTCCTTTGGAAGAGCAGTCAGTGCTATTAACCGCTGAGCCATCTTTCTCCAGTCAAAACTCTGATATATATATATATTTTTTTTAGGTTTTTCGAGACAGGGTTTCTCTGTGTATCCTTGACTGTCCTGGACTCACTTTGTAGACCAGGCTGGCCTTGAACTCACAGAGATCCACCTGCCTCTGCCTCCCGAGTGCTGGGATTAAAGGCGTGCGCCACCACGCCCGGCCAAAACTCTGATATTTTTAAGATTTGGTTATTTTATGGGAAAAGTTACACCTTTAATCCCAGCACTCGGGAGAGGCAGGCAGATCTATGTGAGTTCAAGGCCAGCCTGATCTACAGAGTGAATTTCAGAACAGCCAGGGCTACACAGAGAAACTGTCTCAAGAAAAAAAGACTTTTTAAAAAAAATTCTTGCCTCATTCAGTTATTTCATTTTATTTTTTTTTAATTTTTGTTTTGGAGACAGGGTCTCTCTGTGTAGCCCTGGCTCTGTGTTGGAACTCATTCTGTAGACCAGGCTGGCCTAGAACTTAAGAGATCCACCTGGATCTGCCTCCCAGGTGCTGCAATTAAAGGCGTGCGCCACTAGTTCCCAGCTCATATAGTTATTTTCATCCTTGATAAAAAGCTAAAGGAAAATTTAAATCTCATTTCTAAAAAAGGAAAAAAAGAAAAACAAAAACCACCAAAGCACTAGATCAAATAAATAATATTGACAAGAGTATTCCCTTCAGCAGCCAGAAATACTTGGTGATTAGGACAGCAGTAGTCACTGGCCCAGCCCCTCTCTGGGAACACTGTTTTGACTATGTGGTTTTGTGTCTCCCCTGGGATGGGGATGCTCTCCTGAGGCAGCTTCCACCTGAGCCCACGAGGACAGGGACTCACGCACAGTGACGGTATGCTCCTCCATCTTTTGCTGTAGACTGTCTATTTCCTGCCTGGGGAGATGAGAGAAGGCAGAAGAAACCTAAATCATACAAGGACTAGACAGAACCACTAGCCATAGCTCTCTTCACAAGGAACACCACCATAAGTGGTTCCCTTGGAGTCCAATAAATACATCACAGACCAGCAAAATTAGCTGGAGTCAAAGAAGGCAAAAGCTCAACATTTTTTTTCTCACTCTGGCTAGAAGCCAGAAAACAATCTGGTACAGGCTTCTGCTTTTTGAGAGGTGCTTCTATCAGGAGCATGAGAAAGACACAGACCTGAAGGCCTGATGTTTATCAAGTTTGCTGTCTAGAAGCTGTCACCTGAGGCCATTGTCACATGGGATTTCCCCTCACAAGGTCACCTGTCTGTCGGGTCCCAGGTGCTACATATAGCCCATGGTGCTGGTCTCTTAGCCTATAGGGGATAGGTATAACACCTGACCTTTTACGGGCCCAACAAGATAGCCTACTTAGCTATTTTCACCTTACAACGTGGGCCCCAGAAACTCTGCCAGTAAAAAGTCTTTACAAGAGCTTCAAAGACATAGGTACTCTACAAACAACAGGGAAAACATGTCATGTCTAAAGGCTGAATAAAATGGAGCATGGAAAACAGATCATACTTGAGCTGCAGCAAACAGCTGTTGAGATTCTTGAGGGGCTCCTTGCTTACAGCGGGTGGAGGCCTCAGCAGCTCCTCTAGCAATGAGGCTGGAACAGGACAGTCTGGTATCTTGATGGGTGTTGCAGGGCTGGAGGAGTTGGATTCACCTTTTGGCTCTTTATTCTGTTTGTAAAAGTACATCATTAGCCCCTGTACAGCCCTCCTCATTCTCAACTGTAACAATGGACCCCCCCCCCATCCCCTTCTGAGAAGAGGACTGAATTGCCAGGTGCATGAAGACAGTCTTCAGTAAGCTGGTCCAGTGACCCTAATGCACACAGTTAAGCACAAACTACTTGTGCCTGACCCTTAGGATAAATAACTAAACCCTGCATTAGAGCTCTCTTGTAAGTTACCTGAGACACAAGTCTATGCTTTGAGACTCCCTAAGAAATTAGGCAATATTTAGATTGTCAAAAAAACAAACAAACAAACAATCGGCCAGGTATTTGAACCCTCCATCAGGTCTGATACTAGTATGAGTCTCCTACCTGAGCACATCCTGAAGCCACTGTGTCCCATGATGGCAGCACAGCAAGGTAGTGTGTGTTCATTAGGTTTTTTTTTGTTTTGTTTTGTTTTTTGAGACAGGGTTTCTCTGTTTACCGGAGTCCTGGCTGTCCTGGACTGACTTTGTAGACCAGGCTGGCCTCAAACTCACAGAGATCCACCTGCCTCTGCCTCCCGAGTGCTGGGATTAAAGGCGTGCACCACCACGCTCAGCCTGTTCATTAGTTTAAAACAGTATTATGGCAAGATGATGTGTGTGTGTTCAAGAAGAGAAATAGTCTTGGAAAAGGTGCCAAAATAAAGTATCTTGCCCCATTGTCCAAGCAGACTTCTCTATGGACTTTGTGCACAGGACAGTTCACTGTTGGTTAAATGTATTTGTTGATCTGTGAATGACTAGAAAGCCTGTCAAATCTCCTGCCCAAACAAATCTAAACGAGAGGGACAGTTAACGCCTAAGGGACACAACCTAAATCCTACCTTGGCTGCACCACGGCGGAGATCCAGCTTGAGCTGTTGGTTCTGCTGCAGCAGGGTCTTCATGTTGTTCTTCAGCTCAGACACTTTAGCTTGAAGCGTAAACTTATCCTTCTGGGTCTCAGACAGACCTTCCTGTGCCATTTCCAACTCAGACTTGATAGTCTAAGGAAATGATCACATTTTTTTTTTTTTTTTTGGTTTTTCGAGATAGGGTTTCTCTGTTTAACAGCTCTGGCTGTCCTGGACTCGCTTTGTAGACCAGGCTGGCCTCGAACTCGCAAAGATCCGCCTGCCTCTGCCTCCCAAGTGCTGGGATTAAAGGCGTGCGCCACCACCGCCCGGCTACATTTTTTTTTTTTAAGCTTACCGACCCTACATACCTGGCATATTGAGTGGCACACACCTATAATCCCAGTGGTGGTGAGGCTCAGGAGGCAGTAGGATTATGACTTCAAGGACAGTTTTAGCTACACAGGAAGTTTGAGATCCTAAGAGCTGGACTACGTAAGAGCCTGTCTCAAAAAAACCGACATCTTAAAACACACTTTGTTTTTTGTTTTTGAGACAGTGTTTCTCTGTGTATCCTTGGCTATCCTGGACTCACTCTGTAGACCAGGCTAGCCTTGAATTCAGAGATCTGCCTGGCTCTGCCTCCTGAGTGCTGGAATTAAAGGCATGCACCACCACACTCGGCCTTAAAATACACTTTAAACTGCCCCTAGAGGCATGGAGCAGCAGGAGGCAGAGAGGAAAGAGGCTATGTCTACATTCAGTGTTCTGACATATGAGCATCTGAATGAATAGTAGCCTAATATTCCCGGAGGGGGGAGGGGGGAGAAGCCTGAGTCCAGCACCAGGCAAGCACCAGATGGGGTCCCAGGACAGGAAGCAAGTCAGAGTCTAGAAGAACTCTTTCTGGCCCTGGATGTGGATGTTGTGGGTGAGCCAGCCCTGCCTTTTGTCTGCTTTGTGGTGGTGGTGTTGAGGGAAAGATCCCCTCCCCTCCCTTTTCCCCTCACCACCACTGTCAGACAGGAGATATGGCCCCATGGGGGGGGTCACAAGAGCAGGAGAGCTGTTCCTGCCCCTCACATGCTGCAGCACTTTGGGGAGCAGGCCCTGCACCTTGCCTGGGAAGCACAGTAGAACTGGCCCTGCACGGGGCGGGGGGGGGGTGTTTGCAGGCCCAGAACTAGGGCTTTGAGTTGGCCCACCCTGACATATATTCCATGGATGAACTGTGGGAGTGCATGAAGAGGCCAGTCCCACAGACTCAAAACTACAGGATCTCCATGACAGAGGACAACAACAGGATAACTAACCCTAACCCTGAGAGGAGTCCCTGTGAGGTTCCAGTATTGACAAAGTAGCAGAAGCCAGATGGGCCTTGTACCAGACCAAGGAGTCATTATAATGAACATTTGCAACCAAAAAAGTGTAGACAAAAGGGAATATTGTGGGACACACTGAGACACACTACAGCTTCCACAGTGAGATTTTTTTTTTCCTGTTGGGAGAGGTTGCAAGGGTGGAGGGTGTGTTTGAGGGGATGTGGGAGATGAGTGGGAACAGGGTGCATGATGTGAAATTAACACAATAAAAAACAATAAAAAGATAAAAAAAAACCCCAAAACCCCGACACTTTTAAGATGTTAATTGGTATGTCAGTTTTGAGAACATTTTTTTTTGGCTAGGATGCGTTATGTTTCATCTCAGCAATTTCCTCTATAGTTACTTAGGCACTGACAAGTTCATTTAAATCAAACCCTTGACTTAAAAAATATTTATCCTAATTTTAATTATATATGTGTCTGTTATATGTGCATGAGTGCAGGTGCCTGTGGAGGCCAGGAGAGAGCTGATTTTCTAGAGCTGGAGTTACATTTGGTTGTGAGCTGCCCAATGTGGCACTGGAAACTAAACTTGAGTCCTCTGGAAGAATAGCAAGAACTCTGAATTACTGAGCCATTTTTCCAGCTCTAACCCTTAACATTATTTTTAGATTGACTGATTGGCTGATTTATGTGTGAGTGCTTATGTGTGTTTATGTGTAGCACGAACATGCAAGAGCCCTCAGAGGCCAAAAGAAGGTGATGACTCCTATAGCTGCAATTATAGGAAGTTGTGATCTGCTATGTGAGTCTTGGGAACCAAGCGTAAGTAGTAAGTGCTCTCAGTTGCTGAACACCACTCCAGCACCCTGACACTTAAACAGCCTTTTCAAACACCAGTATCTACATGGCCACAGTTAATCCCAAAAATCTTTAAATTCCAAAGTCAGCTATTAGAATAAGTTAAACCATTCCTAAGAAATAGTACAAACCAATCTAATGACTTCAGCATTTCTTTTTTAAACAAGTGAGGAATATTAGCAAGTTATGTCTCTGGTCCTTTCCCTGAGTAGTAAGATTACTTATATGAGCCTTCATGGAGAAGTTGGTCATAAGCACACATTGCATTGGGCATTACTCACTAGACGTAAAAACAGCATGTTTCTGGCACATACACTTCATACAGCATAACAAAGGGACAGTACTTGGGTTTGTCTCAGGTTCTCCTCCATCTAGCTATGACACCTGAGCTGGGTAACCATGCTGAGCTTCATTCTAAAGTGGTGACATGTCTTCAGATCACTGAAGTGGGGTTGGGGAGCCCAGAGGGTGATCTAATTCAATGAGAACTCCTGTTACATGTGTAACACTCAGCTTGGCAGGGACTATACCCCTCTCAGCAGATCCAGGGCCCCAGGACAGGGACAGGACCAACCTGTAGTGTCTGTCGGGTGCCCTCTAGCTCTTTCTTGCCCTGTTGCTCTGTCAAGTGAAGCTGCTGCTTCAGGGACTGAATTTCTCGTTCTTTCTGATCCAATTCCCATTTGAGATCTTCCATCTAAAAGAACAAGGCACATGACTCAATTTTAAAATAGTGTCTTACACTATAAAACAGTTCTAAGGAATTTCTACTCATTTTTTTAGTACTACATTTTAAAAAAATATATAATTTCTGTCTGAACAGATAGGGCCACAGGGGCCTGGCTGTCACCTCTTGGTTCCCTGTGGGTTGCTGGCTCAGCTGCTCATCCAGTTTCTTCTGTAGGAGCTGGAGCTGGGTTCTAGCTTCTACCAGCTCAGTCTGGAATTGTGCTATTTCTTGGGAATGCTTTCCCTCATGAATCCTGGCATTTAAACAAACAAACAAATAGAAAGGTTAAAAATAAAATGCTCAAATTCTATCAATTTGTCCTTCAAGGCTGTCCATAGTGAGACCCTTTAGCATTGGCTATAGACCATGCAGAGCACTTCCAATACTCTAACCTCCACTAACCCTGCAAAGCCCTTTGTACTCTGGGAGACTCACTCTTCTCACAAAACTGAGATCAGTGTGCTATCAAACACATTCATAACACAATGAACAGAGACCTCTCGGGCTACTGTAGAGGTGTGTGTGCATACCCTAGGCTTACCCTGCCCCTTCCCACATGTGTGAATTGATGCTGTATTAGTGTGAAGCTGCAGAGAATCCCTGAATATCCAGGATATTCCTGGATTGAGTGCTCAAATGGGGCTTCTATTCCAGGAAGAAGTCGAGGAAGAGCTGAGTAAAGGTTAAACTCAGGCTTCTTGAGATAGGAGTCAGATAATTCTGTTCCTTTGACTTGTCCCGTAAGTACTTGACACCTTAGGAAAAGACAGATTATCCTTGCTGTGAGATTTAAAATGAATTAAAGATGAGGGGAAATCCCAATAGCTCTGACTGCTATATGGAAAATGGTCACTGAGGTCACCATGGCCAGCCCTGGGGTATCCTTGTATAAGCACTGGACACTTACTGGAGCTCATCCACCTCGGCCTGGAGTGTCTGTACCAGGTGTTCCTTGGCCTGCAGTTCCTTCTTCACCTCACTCAGCTCCAATGTAGCTGCCTTAAAGTGGCGGCGGTTGTGTCCAGCTTCCACCCTGGCAGTAGCCATCTAGAAAAAAGTGAGGAAATTGACATTACTCACACCAAGTTATATCATGATGAATGACACAAGTTTGATGGAATACCAAGTACCAACACTGAAGCCCCTCCCAAACCCATGTAGAACTGGTCTGTTCTGTATTTTCCTCTCAAGACCAACTTACAGATAAAGATAAAGGTACCTGGCTCTGTTCTCACCACAGTGGACTAGTGACAGACTGCTGGATGAAAAAGGTCACTCACAGTTTTCTCAGTTTAAATAGGTTTTATATTCTTCAACTAAAAATGTTTACTACTAATTAAGTTTGTTCCTAATTCTTTTTCTTTTTTTTTCCTCTCTCTCTTTTTTTTTGGGGGGGAGGGTTTCAGGACATGGTTTTTCTGTGTATCCCTGGCTGTCCTGGGATCTTGCTTAGTAGACCAGGCTGGCCTTAAACTCACAGAGATCCACCTGCCTCTGCCTCCTAAGAGCTGGGATTAAAGGCATGTGCCACCACACCTGGCTATTTCTTTCTTTATTTCTTTCTAATTGTAATACAGATTTATTAAATAAATATTTTATTTAAAATCTTTAAATATACAAAATCTATAAAATCTAATTTATTTAAAATCTTAAAATCTTTAAATCTGTAAAAATAATAAAATAAAGATGTAATTCTATTTATGATGTAACTGGCCTTCTCTGAACATGTGCTGATTTGCAAAGTCAACAAGAGACTCTCTCAACATTTCCAAGCAAATTCTTGAAGGCATAAAACAAATTCCATTTTCTTTTCTAATAATTTAGAAATATTAGTTAGAGAAACAACTACAGCTGGCATCTGCCTTAGTGGTAGCGTTCTTGCCTAGCACTTTAAGAGGGTTCACTGGGAAAAAAAAAAGAAGGTATCAACAGTGTTAAATTATTAGTTATTCTGTGTGCTCTATACCTTTATTTTAATGGGCCTTAAAATTGTGTCACAGGTTTTCTGGTCAAGTTATTTCCATTTAATAATGACTGCTTTGCCGGGCGGTGGTGGCGCACGCCTTTAATCCCAGCACTTGGGAGGCAGAGGCAGGCGGATCTTTGTGAGTTCGAGGCCAGCCTGGTCTACAAAGTGAGTCCAGGACAGCCAAGGATACACAGAGAAACCCTGTCTCGAAAAACCAAAAAAAAAAAAATAATGACTGCTTTTAAGATAAGAACCAACACAGAGATCCACAACTGGACAATGTGCAGACAATGAGAAACACCGGAGTTCTCAGTCCTACATCAGGCATCTCCATCACACCCTCTCTCCAGGGTTCAGGGAGATAGATACTCAGAAAAGGGGTGGATGATGTCTTCCAAATAGGGTTGAAGTACGTATGAGCTCGTAGAGACTGTGGCAGCATGCACGGTGTCCGTACAGGGCTAAGTCACACAGGGTCCAAGCTGAGAGGGATGAATGCACAGGGACTCCCACCCTGACCAAGAAACTATTTGCCTGTGACATCCACTTAAAAAGAAAAGATTAGTTTTATTCAATGGAATCTCACTGGGTATATTAACCACACCCCAGGGTAGGACCCATTCTCAGGAGGCTAACACAAAATGAACTCAATGGTATTTTTGAAGACTTTTTACAGTCTTATATTGTTTTGTGGAATTTTCTTTGTCTTATTGGTTTTTTGTTTGTATATTATGGTTTCTGATTTTGTTTTATGTGTTTTGGTGTGTGTGGGTCCCACCCCCATTTGGTTTGTTTCTCTTGTTTTTTAGAGAAAAAAAAGGGATAGAGATGGGGAGGTAGAGGTCTGGAAAGAATTAGAGGAGGGGGAAAAGCATGATTAGAATGGATTGTGTAATAAGTGCTTCAATAACAGAAAAAAAAAGACTGCTTTTTAAAACAATACACACACACGCACACAACTTAAAATATTCTCCAGCTGGGCACTACCATGCACACCTTTAATACCAGCACTTGGGAGGCAGATCTCTGTGTAGTTGAAGTCAGCCTGTTCTACACTGCAAGTTCCAAGCCAGACAAGGCTATATATGGAGACCTTGTCTACAAAAACAAAATCAAACACCTCTCACAAATTCTCTTTTCCTTCTGAAAGTTTTAAAGCACACTATCAATGTCTTACAGGCTGGGGAGATATATTAGTGATTAAAGTACTTGTCATGAAACCAAGAGGATCAGAGTTCATATCCCCAGAACCCACATAAATACCAAGTGGGGATGGTGGGCCATCTGAAAGGACAGCATTAGAAGGTAGAGACAGGATCCCCAAGGAGACTAGCCATTAGCAAACTCCAGATTTGATTAAAGGATAAGGTGGAGGATCAACCAAAGAAGATTCCTGATGCTAGTCTTTGGCCTCCAGGTGCTAGTCCACAGCCCTGGATGAATATCTGCATACACATATATGCCCGACACATGCAAACATACATATATATACCATACATGCAAACAAAAAAAAAACAAAATTATTTTATCATCATGTACTATTGTTAAAATTAGGACTGGATGCATTCAGGAGAAGAGTCTAAGCTTCATTCATAACTGTCCTTAGGAAAAGAAAATCAGTTACATCCATATTATTGCTCCAGCATTTCTAGTTACAAATTTCCTAGTCATCCTTCTTTTTTTTTTTTTTTTTTTTTTGGTTTTTCGAGACAGGGTTTCTCTGAATATCTCTGGCTGTCCTGGACTCACTTTGTAGACCAGGCTGGCCTCGAACTCACAAAGATCCGCCTGCCTCTGCCTCCCAAGTGCTGGGATTAAAGGCGTGCGCCACCACCGCCCGGCTAGTCATCCTTCTTTTAAAGCAAGAATAAAAATACACATGATGAGCTGAGTCTACACGCCTCTAATCCCAGCACTCAGTAGGAAGAGGCAGGTGAGTTCAAGGCCAGGTTGGTCTACACAGTGACAGGCAAGGCTATGAGAGAGACTATGTCTCAAAAACACAAAACTAACAAACTAAGTGCTATCTCACCACAACACGGATGACAGATGTGGGTTCTATCAGCACAGAGCCATGTGCCAACATACCCAAGCAAAGCCCGGATATCTACTCAGATAAGCAAATGTGAGCCCTGAACATGCCAATAACTGTTCATATTAAAATGTCTACCAAAAAAATGTTTACCAAGCCTTAAAATTGTTTTCATTTTAAAACCTTTTACTGGGCCAGTGAGGTAGCTCACCAAGTGAACGTGCTTGCCACACAAACGTGACCATCTGAGTTCAATCCCTGAAACCCATGTAAAGGAGAAAAGAGAACTGCCAAAGCTGTCCTCAGGCTTCAACATGTATGACATGACTCATATACATCATGTACATATATACACATGGTAAATTATAAAAAAATTTAAAGTTAAAATTATACTTTACTATTTCAGATGGGCACCGAGGCACACACCTGTAATCTCAGCCCTTGGGAGGTGGAAGAGGATCATGAATTCAAGATTTCCAGGGATGATGGTACAAACTTTCAGTCCTAGCATTCAGGAAGCAGAGGCATGTGGATCTCTGAGAGATAGAGGCCAGTTTGGTATATGTAGCCAGTGTCAGGCCAGCCAAGGCTACACTGTGAGACCCTATCTAAAAAATACAACAATAAAAATAAAAGTAAGAGTTCAAGGTTATCCTCAGTTGCACAGCAAGTTCAAGGGCATCCTGTGCTACAAGAGACCCTGTCTCAGGAAAAAAAAAAAGAAAAGAGAAATTTCTGTGTGTATACAAGAAACAGAATATACACATACATAACAGGGACCCTGAGTATCTGCTCTGTGCCAGCAGGTGTGTCAGCAGGAAGCTCACATTCTAAAAGAGAAGAGGGTATAAAGAATGGGGGATGGGATGGAGTGCATCAGGGCCACCACAGGCCTTCGCTATTATGACTCACCTGATGGATCAGCAAAACTGCAATGTGGAAAGAAGCCAGCCATAACGAGAGCTCTGTATACTTGAAGACTGTTTGCAGCCGTCGTTCTTGACTGTGGTTAGACCAGGTCTTACTATAGAGCTTAGCCTGGCCTCAAACTTACCACATACAGGTCAAGCTGGCTTTGAAGTTAGGCTCCTCCTGCCTCAGTCTTTTAAATGCAGGGATTACAGGAGTGTGCACAAATGGTTTTTTAAACTTTACAGTGATATCTTTTCCTAGCAAAAAATTAATGTGCATATGTATGGGTGACTCAGTCTACCTTTCCCAGTCCTACATTGCTAAAGTCATTTAATGTGATGCCATTTTCTCTGCAGTCTTGGTCATAACTGCCCAGTCCTTAGAAACAAAATTAACATGTGAAGGGCTATACACCTCCTGGAAGGTCCTATGAATTTGAAGCTGGCCACATACCTGTTCCTTCAGACTGTTTACTTCCATCTTTTCTTTCTCTAATGACACTTGTAAGGCTTGGACAAGTTGCTTCATCTGGCGATCCTCCTCCTCTTTGCGCTGTAAAACTGCCTGCACCTATGTAACATTATGAAAGGATGAATAAGGAGCATATAGACTATAAGCACCTACAAAACCTGAAGTGAAATTCGAGATCCTCTATCATCAGCCATCATGTGGAACCTAGTAGGATGACACACATCACAGGAAAGGGTACAAGGTAGAGAAGGTGAGAACACTCTCTGGGCTGCAGATGTAGCTCAGTTGGCAAACTGCTTCCCTAGCAGGTATAAAGCCCTAGATTCGATTCCCAGCACTTACATATAAAACAAAACAACACAACAGGCATGGCTGCACTCCCAGGACTCGAGGCAGAAGGATTATAAGTTTAAGGTCATCACCCTCAGCTACCTAGTGACTGTAAGGCCAGCCCAGATGAATGATTCCACCTCAGAAATAAACAAGTAGATGAATAAACGCAGAAGTCTGAGCTCACAGGAGTGTGTCACATGGCTGTGTTTAAGAACACAGCTGAGAACCCAAAAGAAGGACACAAATGTATCATAAGAGTTTACAAGCAAGGCAGCCCAGCAAGAACAGGAGAGATAGAAACTAGAGCAAAATGTAAATTAACTAAACTGTTCTAATAACTATGTATTTTAAGGCTTGTGTGTGACATGAGTGTATTGGCTGTTTTTTTGTCAATCTGTCAAGCTAGAGTTGTCAGAGAAGAAACTCAGTTGAGGAAATGCTTCCATGAGATCCAGCTGTAAGGCATTTTCTCAATTAGTGATCAAGGGGGAGGGCCCAGCCCATTGTGGGCGATGGTCCTGGTTTCTATGAGAAAGCCAGGGGAAGCAAGCCAGTAAGCAGCACTCTTCCACGGCTTCTGCATCAGCTTCTGCTCTGGATGAGTTCCTGTCCTGACTTCCTTTGATAATAAACAGCAATGTGGAAGTGTAAGCTGAATAAACCCTAACTCTTCCCAACTTGCTTTTTGGTCATGATGTATCATCACAGCAATAGAAACCCCAACTAAGATAGTAGTAGGGTACTGCTGTGACAGATTTGTTTTGGGGAAGATTGTGACAGGACTTTGGAACTTTGGGTTAGAAGAATCATTGAGTTCATCAAGAGGTCAGTGGGATGGTCTGTGAGAGCTTGGAAGGTAAGAATGTTGACAGCAGTGCAGATGGAGGCCTGGCTTGTGAATTTCCAGAGGGACGTTTGCTATTTTGAATTAAGATTCTGTCATTCTGGTCAGTTGCAGCTGAAGAGTCAGCTGCGGTTACGATTAACAAGAGACCAGCCACCACTGGGGTGACTGACGCTGGTCAGCTGGGGCTGAGAAATGAGCAGCGACTGAGAAGAGGCCAGCGACATTGAAGTGAAATCTTCTGGGAAGTGTTTGCTGAGAGCACAGAGAAGCTGTGGTCCAGAGGTGACCAAGGTCGCAACTCATGCTGTCAGCCGAACTTGGTAGCGTTAAGAGTCACCCAGGTGGTACAAGGCATAAAGGGGTCATGGAGATTAGCTGAGGACTGGCACTGTGAGAGTCCATTAGTGAAGGTGCAGTCTCAGTGGCCCTTAACTAACATTCTGAAACTTTCCCTGAAGTGTTCAGCTACCTCCAAAGCATTGTAGAACCTAAGGAGCTAAGAAAAGAATCTACAGTAAGTTGCCAAGTTGAGGTTCAAATCCCAGTTTTAAATCCTATCATGACTTGAAGCAAATGTCTTTTGCACAGGCTACTGTCTAGAACCAGAGGACAGTCTGATTTGTCCCACCAGGAGCCTACTGTGCACAAGGGACTAATGAACTTGGTAAAATGACCACAGGCTGGGGATCCAGGTTTGTGCAATGGCCAAATTCCTCTGCGCCACTGAGACAGGTGTGCTGGTCCCTGAGAGTGGCTATGACCCAGCATGGTGAGACACTGACACTAAGTGTGGTTCACATCACTCTCATGCTGCTCCTGGCAGATAGGTCTCAGCACCTGGAGATTCAGCTGCACCAGGTCAGCTTCCCTCTTGGCTAGTGCAGTCTCCAGGATGCTGTTGTGCTCCCTCAAAGCTGCATTAGACTGTCCGAGGCCGGTGAGCTTCCCTTGCTCATGTTCTAACTCCAGAGCCAATTTCTTATTCGACTCTTCAAGACGTTTTATCTTCTTTCTGAAGCCTCTGGATTCTTGAAGCTGAAACATATTGGTACATGTAAAATTTTATGCTCTGGGCAGGTGTGGTGATCCATGCCCATAGCGGCAGTACTTGGGAGGCAGAGGATCAATCAATTCAAGGCCACACTGGCTACAGGAAACACCTCCCCACATACAAAAATCATATTCTACTAGACAGACTACTCAACTGAAACAGGTGAGCAATTTTCAACAAGAGCTAATAGTAAAGCAAAAACTGTCATTGACTTATTTACTTGTGAGGCTGCTACTCTTTTGGGTTCAGACTTCAGAGAAGCTAGTCCAGAAACTTCTAGAGCCTTGGCTGTGCTACTCACAAATGGGCATGGGGCTGGGCTGATCTCAGCAATACTCATTTGAGGACTGGACACAAATTGTTGAATAAAACACACATCCCTAAAAGTTATGTAAAATTCCTAAAGACCCTGCTATACCAGCATGGTAGGCAGTGGGACAGACCAGGAGCTGGAGACAGGGCCCTTAGTGACAGTGCTAACATTGCCTGAACAGGGCCAATAAACTGTTTCTGTGTTTTCAGAAATCTTTGGCAGATTTATTTTGGGTTTGTTATTTACAATCAAAGCATTCTAACTGGAAAAGAACAGGATTATCCCTTACTAATCTTTAAACACTGCAATATGCCATATCTGCTACCTACAAATCTGCTAGGATGGATCTGCAGATAACTATTTTGGGCCTCACTTGGCACACAGGCTAGACACCCTGTAAATGTGGTAACCTCTGTCACCCTCCATAGAGTACTGGCAACAATCTTGTCCACCACGTGCCAAAGAGCAATGCTGACCAGACAGCAACTCTATGCTTAGAAATATAGATATTACCTCATCTTCTAGCTCCAGCACCTTCTCCCGGGACTCTTCTAGCTCCTGGCTAGTCATTGTGATCACTTCCTGTAGCTCCTTCTCCAACAGCATCTTGCTTTGGCCAACATTCTGTAGTTCCACCTCCAGAGCCCGAATCTTCTCCTGAGGGCCAAAATGGGAGTCATGTTTAGTTACTAACCCTTTCCTCCTTCAGCTCTCAGACACATGCCTGACCACATTCTAAATTGTTGTTTTTAAGTTTTTACACATGTTATTTATTTATTGTGTGTGTGCATGCGTGCATGTATGCAGGTGCCCTTGTGTGCATGTAGAGCTCAAAGGACAACTTGTGGGAGTCAGGTCTTTTCTTCCCACCGTGTCACTCAAGTCACCAGGCATGGTAGAGGGGACCTTTACCCACTGAGCATTTAGCCAGCCCTGCTGTTTTGTTTTTTGAAACAGAGCTCAGATTGGCTTTGAAGTAGTGAACCTCTCTCCTTGGCCTCACAAGTGTTGGGATTATGTAAGTACACCCAACTCAGGAGGCTCTACTCTTTTGTTCATTTCAGATAGGCCTCGTGTAGCTCATGCTGGACTAGAACTTGCCATAAAGCCAAGATTAGCAGTGAAATCCTGATCATACTATTTCAGCCTCCTGTGAGTTCACATCTACAGAGCAAGTTCCAGGACAGCCAGGTCTGTTACACAGTAAAACCCTGCCTTGAAAAACAAAAAACAAAACCAAACACAACCAGAAAAGTTGTAAGGACTTTGACAGGTAAAATGTGTTTACCTACATGTAGAACAGGGTCACTGCTGCCACCAATGCTCTGAGCCCTGAGCTGGCTCAGCTCTGCGTCTGTGGCCTCCTTGGCAGATAGAGCCTCCTGCAGGCGGCGGCTAAGGATGCTGACAGCATTCTCATAAGCCTTGTGCTTGGTCTTCATCTCCTTCTGGGCACTGGTCAGATCTGAGCCCAGCCGCTTCATCTTCTGCTTCTGTTCTGTGATGGCCCTGAGACAAGAGTAAGAAACCCGAGTTAACCTCCAGTGCAACCAACCAGCTCCCTGGCCTGAAACACCATGGGCACATGCTATAGACCACCTCCACGGATAGGTGGTGACTCTTTTGTTTTGAGACAGGGTTTCTCTGTGTAGCCCTGGCTGTGCTGGAACTTGCTCTGTAGACGAGGGCTCTTTAAACTAAAGAGATGTGCCTGCCACTACACCAGTCTTAGGGTAGTGGCTCTTGAGAGAGGTCAGAATCTGGCTGACCCTCAGGAGAACTTGGGCAAGTGTGTTCTTGCTCTGGTTTGGTTAGTGAAGAGGTATCCATCAGGGATCCATGCTAGAGGGACAGGAAGAACAATGTGAATCCACTAAGTCACACCCATCATCAAGACCTGTTTTCCCACCTGAGTGACTTAAAAGTGATTTTGTGATGGGTATGGTGGTGTACACCTGTAATCCTAGCATCTGAGAGGCTGAGGCAGGAAGATAGCTCCAAGCAAGAGTTATGCTGGACACAGGACAGCTGGGCTACACAGGCTCAACAAAACAGGATGCTCTTGTGAGGGCAGAGAAACAGCTCTCTCCAACCAGAAAATGTCCCCAACACACTTCCTGATGGTCAAAAACAAACTCGCATCAGACTTATAAAGATATTACCAGCTAATTAAAAACACAAGCAGCCCAGAGAATATCATGGAGTAAAGAGGTCCCAAGAAGTTGAGAATCAAAAAAAAAAAAAGAAGTTGGGAATCAGAACTCACACTGCAATCTCAGCTTTTGAGAAGGTGAAGTAGGGATATCACAAGTTTGAGATCAATCTATAAAGACTGTCTCACAAAACCAATAAAGCAAAGGTACCTGGATTGCAATGTGTTCTGGGGTAGGTAGGGCTACATAGTGCTATTCTGTCTCAAAAAATAAAATTCAAATAAATAAATAAATGGCCCAAAAGGGTGTTTGCATATGTATGTACATACGCAGATATGAGCAGTTGCTGGTAAGGGTCACACGTTTAGATTTATGTGCATACTAGATTATGAGGGATAAACATCAAAGTACCAACCCTAGTGAAGGAACAGGAATGAGAGGATATTAACCCCAGTGTGTACCATAAAAAAATCAAACTAAATAAAAGGAGAAGGAGTTTTAGGACTAGGGATGTAGCTCAGTGGTAGAGACCTGCTTAGTATGCTCAACACCCCGACTTTCATCCACTGCTTGTGTGTGGGGTGCTTTTGTTTTTTTTTATATTAATAAATTTACTTATTTGTTGCTTCAGGTTACATCTCCATCATATTGTCCTCTTTCCCCCCTTCCCAGTCCCACCCTCCCATCCTCTACCCCCTAACCCTTCCATCTTGCTCCTCTGGAGTGGAGTGTCCCTACATAACAGTCCCCCACCCCAGTTCAGAAGTCATATGAGGGCCAAGAGCCTCTTTATACACTGGGGGCCTACAAGGCAGTACCACCAGTGAAAAGTGTCTCATTGCTAGGGAGGGAAAACTAAAAATCAGACCAACAAACAAACAAAAAACAACAAAAAAGTCTATGTCCATGTTCCCTTTGGTGTGTTGGTTGTAGTACAGATATCCTGTACTCTATAGCTAAAATCCTACTATTAGTGAATAGATGCCATGTGCATCCTTCCGAGTCTGGGTTAGCTCACTCAGGATGAGCTTCTCTCGTTCCATCCATTTGGCTGCAAATTGCATAATTTCATTGTTTCTGATAGCTGAGTAGTATTCCATTGTGTAGATGTACCACAGTTTTTTAATCCATTCTTCAGTTGAGGGACATCTGGGTTGTTTCCAGTTTCTAGCTATTACAAATAAGGCTGATATGAACATAGATGAGGAGACTTCCTTGTGGTTCAGTGAGCAGTCATTTGGGTGTATACCCAGAAGTGGTATGGCTGGGTCCTGAGGCAGAGCTATTCCAAGATTTCTAAGATATCGCCAGACTGACCTCCATAGTGGTTGCACAAGCATTCTTTACAAAAGCACCCCACACCTGTCAGAATGGCTAAGATCAAAAGCTCATATGACAGCACATGCTGGCGAGGGTGTGGGGTGCTTTTGTAAAGAATGCTTGTGCAAATCAACTTATAAACTCAGAAAAATATGTGAGGAAAAAGAAACTGCCAAATCATGATGGAACTTTACAATCCATACTCCAGGCTGCCTTTTTATGAGCTTAGCATGAGTAAGAGCATGTTAGGAACACAGCAGTATCAGGGACTGTCTAGACTGTTCCCTCTCAGCAGAGCTGGTGCCCTCACAGGTGGTGTACGCTGCTCACAGACTTACTTCTTGGTCTCTTGCTGCAGCTCTTCTATTTGTTTCTTTAGTGTCTCATTGGCCTCGGTAAGGGCTATCATCTGCTCTTTGTCAAACTGCAAGGACTTTACAAAGAAAAAAAATGTGCAGTAAGTAAAAAGCCACCCACTCCAGATATCTGTCACTGATGAACAACACTTCACAGAGGTTAAAAAGCATTTCCTGGGGTTGGAGAGATGGCTCCGCACTTAAAGGTACTTGCTGCTCTCCTAGGGGACCCAACTTCAATTCCCAGAGCCCACATAGCAGTTCATAATCATCTATAACTCCAGTTCTAAGCAAATGAATACTCTCTGGCTTCCATGGGTAGCATGCACCTGGTACACAAATATACATGCTGCCAAAACACCCATATACATAAAACAAAACAACAACAAAAATTTTCTGGTCACTGTGCCCAGACCATTAAACACCTTCCTGAAGTTAATGTCCTAGCAGGAAAGATAAGTTCAGGATGGCCCAGGACTTACCTGATGCCTCATAAAAGGAACAAGCAAGGTGCTGCTGGGTGAGCGCTGGACACACCACCCTTACATAAACATGTTGGCCATTCGTCTACCTGGATTTTGGCCTGGACTTCTTAAGACACTTTCAACATGTTTTTTGTTGTAGCACCCTGCATTTTCACCTCTACAAGTTTCTCATCTCAGGAAGTATTCCTTATTTGGTACAGACATCTCTATCTTTACCCTTCACTCATATCTTACCCCTCCCTTGTTGCATCACCAAGCCAGTCACTGCACTTATTAAAACAGCTGGACTCAGGGGCAGTAACCCGTCCAGAGGGCATGGGGAGCTATCTGATCCTCTCAGTGACTGCACCCTGCCTAAACTCAGGCTATCCGTAGAGCACTCTCTCCTTCCTGTCTCAGGCCAGCTTTGTGCACTTCTAGGATCAGCCACTAGCTCCACAGAGCTTGTCACAGCTTGGCACGCACAGGAGCTTGCTCTTCTTTGTTTCTTTCATGTGGCATTACAGCCTGGATTTATCTGAATATTCGTTTCAGGAAGGCCTTGTCTCTAGATTATTTTAGAAGACTTTCTTGGCCACTGCTCCCTGTTTCACCCTATACACAGTAAGGTTCACCCCAGCACACTTGGCTGAACCTTCACAACTCAAAAGAACCTATCTACTGCATTCCACCTGGAGGTGAATCTCCATTTCATCTCGTTCTTCCTGCACTGACTGGAGATGCCCCTCAAGATCTGCCATCTGCTGGTGAATCAGGGACATGTCCTTCTGTAGTTGTGAGTGCTCTGCTTCCACAGTCTTCTTCTCTCCATGCAGCTTGATGAGCTCCTGCCTCAGTTCCTTCATCTCTGAGTCCAATCGTCTTTTTGTGGCTTTCAGCTCGCTAATGAGTTGGTCTTTGGAAGTAGCATCTCGCCGGTAGGCCTCTACCATTACCTTCAGGACAAGACACACGTAATAAGCCAGTGCCAGTCAGTACCTTACCCAGGGAATAAGGCTGCCTTATAGACATGCTTACCAACAATTCAAGACATAACCATCTTCTCACCTACACACTAGACATGGAACTCAGGGCTTAGAGGATTAGAGGCAAGTGCTTTAACCACTATACTACATCTCTAAGCCCTAGGGCATAGCTTTTTACATTAAAAACAATACACTTTATGAAATCTGACACTACCCATTGAGAAACACCAATGATGATAGCATGTCGGGATTTCTGTCACATGATGTGACTACAAACTATGTCCACAAAATCTGGACATTGTATGAAGTATCCCATTACCGTCCTAAGACCCTTATATCTTCTGGGTAACCTCACAAGGACTAATCTCCCTTTGGTTGGGGTTCTTGGATTCTGAAAGTTAATCCTTTGCATATCTCAGTGATACACTTAAAACATTACTTATATAAACAAGCTTTGGAGGATCTTCCTTTCTTAGAAGAAAATATTCAACTGACGGATGGCAACAAAGTAAGGAATCAGAGCCATTCTTCCACCAGGAGACAAGGGGTTCATAATACAAAACTTGTATCATAGACCTTTTAGGTATAAGCTAAATTTATTTTAATGTTGGATTACAGTGTAAGCTTTTCACACACTTTATACAGCAAACACAACCAGTTCAGACTGACAAAAATTTATAATACACACAGCTTTTAGGAGTGATAATGACAGGGTATTCTCACAGATACCACCATGGTAGGTATTACACTCAGTCTTTGAGGATCTTAGATCCTATCTCAGGGAGAAAGGGTATGCTGCCACACTGACTGCAATGGGGAGGGGGGACAACTTAGCACTAGCACAATACCTTTAAAAAGGATAAGAAAGACCTAGTGCTTCCCTCTTCCTGATTTTTTTCTACTGAAACACACAGACTGCTCAGCAACGTGCCCAATGCTTGTTCCCTGTCTTACCTTTTGCTGAAGAAACTGCTCCTTTACCTTCTGCATCTGTTTCCTCAATGTGGCTGTCTCTTGCTGCAAGTGGTCCACCTACAGGAGAGGTTTGCACAAGGGTTGGTGGCCTGACAGTTCTAGATCTGTGACCAGTGGCATTTCTTAAGAGCTAGCACCATCCAGAGCATAGAAGGTGGCTTTCAATCAGACACATGCTGATAGCCCAAAGGCTGCTCAGGCAGAACACATAACCAGCACCCTCCCTCCTTGCCACTTAAAAGTATGAAGACAATGTGAACAGCAGTGGAGTGAAAGAAAGGATGAGGCAGGGATGCTCTAGAGTAGAAAGATGCAAGTCCTTCTTGGGATAGCCAGATAGGAAATACTTTTAAGTTTTTTTTTTTTTTTTTTGGTTTTTCGAGACAGGGTTTCTCTGTATAACAGCTCTGGCTGTCCTGGACTCGCTTTGTAGACCAGGCTGGCCTTGAACTCACAGAGATCCGCCTGCCTCTGCCTCCCAAGTGCTGGGATTAAAGGCGTGCGCCACCACCGCCCGGCCCATACTTTTAAGTTTTGTGGCCCATACATCTGCTATAGCTTCTTAGATCTGTTCTTGAGCAGTAAAGCAGCCAGACACTACATAAAGATATAAATGGGGTTCTAATCCAATGAATCTCAACTTACAACACCCCACATCCTTGTGACTTGATGCAGACCAGAGACTAGCCCACCCATACTATTTAGAATTTTATAGAAATTGCCACCTCAGGCCCCAGATGAGTCAGATCTGCTCATAAATAGCCCCAGGGATTCAGGAATACATGATGTATGTGAAGGGCTAATCTGATACAGGAAAGAGCTTGCTGCTGCTTTGTTTTGGTGTATGAGAGAAAGAAAGATGGAGAGATCTGGGGATTGAACTCTGGTGCATATGAGGCAAGTGTTCTACCACTAAGTCACACCTCAAGCCCAATAAAAATGGACAAGTCACACACCCTACCAGGACTCTTAACGCACTCTGCATGATACATGTCCATGATAAATGACAGAGATAACCAGGCATATTACATTATCCCTTCAATCATTATACTCTGAAGTGGCAGTGAAATTGCACTCGCTCGGCAGCAGTTAAGAACTCCATCTGAGACATGATGCAGTCAGGGTACCAGTTTGCATCCAGTGCCTTGGAGATGGGAAGTGTGTTGAGTACCAAGGTTTTCTATATTAAAATGACTTCTACTCAAAGACCAAAACATGCTCCATACAAATCCAGTGATAACTTGACACAGCAAGAAAACCAGCAGCCATTTTCCCTACAATCTGGAGACTGTTCTCAGAATCTCCTACAGGAATCCTGAGAAGGGACTAAGGCTCTGGCTCTTCTAGACATATCTTTCATTTCCTTCTGCACACCAGGCCCCATCACAATTCCACAGAAGGAATAAAAAGATGGTCTAGGCACAGGGGGGAACTGAGGTAAGTCCCAGAGCTTTGTGTGGACAGGACAGTGCTTTCTCAGAGACCCTGAGGACATGTGCCCATTCTAACCAGCCAGGTGGGACAGCTGCCACCTGGGCAGGGCAGAGGTTGAGAGACAGTGGTTTCCCTGTAAGGCTGCCTATGTGGCCCCACCCCTCAAGTCAGGAGATAGACTTCCGAGCTCCAACCAACATGCAAGAGAACCTCACTCCACTATGCTGTTCCATCTTTAAGGAAATCATAATACAACACAGTAAAATCTCAACATGATAAATACTATACAGTGTCAGTTGAGGTCCACACTAACAGAGAATTCTGACAATTCTCCTAGATTAATTTTTCCAAGAAAAACAGGCCCTGATCCTTACAGGCCCTTTGTCCTCACTGGGCAGGGTATTCAGGCTGAACCATTCCAACACTAGGTCCACTTCCTGAGCATCTTCTTTTACGATGTATTCTCTATAGATTTGTTAATTTCTAGTAATGTCACGCTGTTAGCATAGTGGTGTCCCTCACATGTAGCTAGTCCGCTGGGCTGGGCTTTTCCATTCCAGGACACTGTGGACCTACTACTGTGAGCTGTCTGTCCCACTCCCACTGAACACCTGTCACATTATGACTGTCTTGCCACATACAAGGGAAAACAAGCAAAACCGAGTATACTGTAACTTTTCCTCCAGCTGAAGCCATAACATCAGCAGCAAAAACTGGTCTCTTTTTTGGCAGATACATTTTAAAGCCCCCCACAAAGCTTGGTTTCCCAGTATCTGGTTCCTCCACACCCACAGGCTAATGGAGAAAAAGGGAACAAGAAGTACTGGTTTCTTGCTCAAGAACACTCTTCCATTGATCACTCACATTTGCAACAGAACACATCCCAGAAAAGAATCAACATATATTCCTTCAGAAAACAGCTAAGATAGTGTTACCTGGTTGGACTTGACAGCCAAGTCTTGTCTCAGTTGTTCCAGAAGTCCTGATGTCTCCTCAGTGTCTTCTTCCAAACGCTGTGCTCCTCTGTCAAGTCTCTCCTTGTCACTCCTGGCCGAGTGAAGAGCCACTTCCAAGACAATCTTCTCATTCTGCAAGAAGTGAATTGTGTCCTCCCTGGACTCAGCCTCTCCTTGCAGCTCTTCTAGCCTTGCTTGTAGCTCATCATAACGTGTATGCAAGTCATCAAGGGACTGCCCTTTGGCCTGCAAAGCCTCCTGTGCCACTGTGAGCTGCTTTATCACATCTAGGTGCTCCTGTTGAAGTGCTGCAAGCTGCTGGTCTCGCTGGAACAATGTCAGCTTCACCTGGGAATAAGCAATATAACTTAGCATGCTGCCTTCCACCTGGTACAAGAATTTATATATTTTTGATGTTCAGAATTTAAATAATTTTGGTGGATTCATTGAAGATTTTTTTTAATGTAAATTTTTAGAGTAGAAGAACGTGAATAGAAGCAAACCCATGGTCAGGCTGGCAGCAGAGGAGTCTGAGAGTGACTATCAAATATATTCAACAGAGAGCATAAAACAAACCTGAACTACCAATGTGGCTTGATGCCAGAGATCACACACAGGCCACATATGTGGCACTTGGACATCCATACCAGGCAAGGCCATATCACAGAGGTCTCTGTGAGTCTGGGGTCAGGGAGGCAGTGTCACTTGCCTCTTCCAACTGTTGCTCTAGGGATGATGCTGCATCTGCCACTTTCTGTAACTGCTCCCGTTCATCTTCAAATTCTTCCAGCCTCCTTTGGAGGTCCTCCTCCACCATTGTTTTCGCCTCCTGAATCTGTACAAATGCTGCCTCCTGATCCAACATGTCAGCCTGAATAAAGAAAATAGTGTTTCTTTGATTTTGTGTGTATGAATGTTTTGACTGCATGTATGTATGGGTACCACATGCATGCTTAGTGCCTGCTGAGGCCAGAAGAGGGAACTGGATCTCTTAGAACTGGAGTTAAGTTGGTTGGTTGTGAGCCACATATGGGTGCTGGAAATTCAACCTGAGTCCTTTGAAAGAACAGCAAGTGCTCTCAACTACTGAGCCATCTCTCCAGCCCTAGAAATAGTATTTCTTAAAAAGCAGAACATTTGATCATCAATAATAAACTTCAAGTTTCATCCTTTACAGAGAAACCCACTGCTATGCAAGAAGTCCCTATCCACATCTCCATCCTGTCTATAAACTTTAAACTGAGAGGCTCAGAGTCAGTGGCTGGTACCTAACAACCTACACAAGGTAGAAGCAAGGCCAGACTACTCAGGACTCTTACCTCAGCTGACCAAGGCCTGTCCCAGGAGAGGACCAGTCAAACAAACCTCCTCACTTGTTAAAAAGCTGAGGTGGAAGGAGGATCACTTGAGACAAAGTTTAAGGTCAGGTAGAATTAAGCTGGAGGTTTGTTCAGCTATGAAAAGTACTTGCCTAATATGCATGAAGGCCTGGGAAGTACTGCATAAAACCACACGTGGCACACACACCTGTAATCCCAGAAATCTAGGCAGAAGAAGTGGAGACAGAAGAGACGGAGGCAGAGGGAGATTTCTGTAGTTCAAGGCCAGCCTGGCCTATGTCCTACAGCAGCTAGGACCATACAGTGAGACCCTGTCTCAAAAAAGAACTTTAGTAATAGTAGTTGCTGTTCAAGGACGTCCTTGTTATACAGCGAGATCAAGGCCAGCCTGGGCTACATGAGGCGCCATTTCAGTCACCCAATCCGTGACCTTATCTCCTGAGAGGACAAATGAGAACCACACCCCCTTTTTTCAAGTGTGGATATTAAATAACTTCCCGGTAAGAGTTTATTTGGCATTAGTTAGTAAAACAAAAGCAACAGGGATCATGGACAAATATGGTATTTCTTTTTGTGTTGTATTTTTGAGACGGTTTCTCTGTAGCCCTGGCTCTCCTGGAACTCACTCTGTAGACCAGGCTAACCTCGAACTCACAGAGATCCGCCTGCCTGTGCCTCCGGAGTACTGGGATTAAAGGCGTGCGCCACCACCTCTGACCATTACAGACAAACTGCCATGTGGGTGCTGGGATTTGAACCCTGTCCTTTGGAAGAGCAGCCGGTGCTCTTAACCGCTGAGCCATCTCTCCAGCCCCAATGTGGCATTTCTTAACAATTTGACAATATGGGTAAAACCTGACATCGTAGTACCTGCTTTTTAAGTACAATGTGTGTATGAGGAGGAGATGTGCACACACGCGAAGGTCAAAGGACAACTGTGGTTGTCAGTTCTGTCCGTCTACATGTTGGTCACAGTGACTGAACTCAAGTCATTGTTAGGCTTGATGACAAGTGGTTTAATCACTAAACCACTTCACTGCTCCCTCCATTTGTATTTTGAGTTGTAGGATTGGTCTCAAACCCACAAAGATCTTCCTGCCTCTGCATCCCGAGAGCTGAGATTAGAGGTGTGTCCCTCCACACTAAGTTTTTTTTTTCTTTCTTTTAAATGCAGAAGGTCTATAAGTAAACCGAGTTGGTTGTAAACTTGTAAACGTGTCATATTTCTCTTTCTACCATTATCTGAGCCAAATGGCTATGTGCTCCATATGAAAAAAAGTACAGGTAGAAAATTGAAAAGATGAGAAATCAGATAAGCCATAGGAAAGCTGAGTTCCTATATAACTGTCTATAAAAGGTGAGGGTCAAAACTGGCCCAGCAACACAGTTAACAACCATTACTGACTAGATAATTTTTTAAAATAAATTTTAAGTAAAATTTCTAAATAAACTCTTTTACAGTTAGTGTGTGTGTGCACACATGTGCACATGTGTGTGTGCATGTGTGTGCACATGTGCACACACATGCCATAGTGCCAATGTGGGTGTCAGAGGATAACTTTCAGCAGTCAGTTTTTTCTTCCACAATGTGGGTTGCAGGGATCGCACTTCAGTCAATAGTTTGGCAGCAAACAACTTTACCATCCTGTCATTCTTTGACTGGGTGCTTTATGAGTTTTCGTGTGTGTGCCTATGTTTGTTTGTTTTTTTTTTTGCTTTTTGTAACAAGACTATTAAGCACATAATACTATCCATTTTATAAAGAAGTAAACTAGGGGAAGAGCTAGGGATGTAACTCAGGTAGTAGATGACTGCGTAACCCTCACAGAACCCTGGGAAAGCCTGTAAAAGTCATCAGGTACCTGTGACATCACTCATAAGTGGCAGATCGGGGTAATAGCTAACCTAATCACAATATATCCTTACTTATAATTATTAATTATGCAATTCAACAGAGCTCACTAAATTAGTAGCTTGCATTTTCTCTAGGCTAGCAGTGCTCACAGCAGGTGCTCTTACCCACTAAGCCATCTCCAGAGGCCCAAGAGAATGTTTTGAAATATTACATAATATAGAAAAGTATACATATTCACAAGATATATTTATGTGCTCTTATAGGTGTTTTGACTCCATCTGTGCATGTTTCACACTTGCCAGCAAGAACCAAAGTCAGATAAAAATTATCACTCTGCTAACATCACAGCCCTCACCTCAATGCTCTGCAGCTGAACAGCTATGCACTCTTTCTCCTTTATGGATCTATGCTGAGTTTCTGTCAGCTGATGTGACAGGGACACATTTTCAAGCTTCAGGTGCTCCAAAAGGCCCGCTTGGGTCATCTGTCCAACCTTCAAAGAAAAAACCCAGGAGGTAAAAAGGAGCATAAAATTAGGCATCAAGTGCGGATGGGCCTAGTCACTAAGGTGTTGGCATCTTCACCCAAAATAGCCAGTCAGGCCCTGATCTTCAGGGTAAAATACATTTCAGAAACTTGCCTATTTCTCTTGCATGTTTCAAAAGCAAGGCTGCCAGACAAACTTCATGCTAAAACATACACATCACTGTTAGTTACTTCTGTCTAAAAGATACACAGACCAACACATGATTTCACACATGCAAATTCAAAGGTTGGCTTGTTCAGCTTCTACTAACAAAATAGGAAAGAGGAAAATGTCCCTCACAGAACCTGAAAGCAACAGTTCACATAGGAAATATCTGCTGGCAAAGGCCAAGCAGCCAGAGAAAAACACTCTGAGAAGGACTTCCTGCCGAATTCTTTGTCGCAAGGACTCAAGAAAGATTCATAGCACAGAAGACATGATGGGAGAGCCTCATAGTCCATGAAATGTGGGTCTGAGGGCTGGGGTCAAACAAAGGTTCACCCTTTAGCTGAAGGGAAGGCCTGAGAGGCTCTTGCAGAGAGGTGAGATGGGGAGGTGTTAAACATCCTAAATGTTAATTGATTGGTCCTGCTTGGTGTCTGTTACTTACATTGTTTCTTATTGGTTAAATAAATGCTGAGGCAAAGACAGAGACAGGCAGGACTGAGGTGTGCGGGCTTCTGAAGCAGAGAGGTTGATGGGAAGAAGAAGTCTCCAAGACAAGCAGCGAAGAGCAGGAAGGAGACACACGATGGGGTAGATTAAATAAGATCATTCCACGTGGCCTGGAACATCAACATAACGTGGAGAATGGCCGTCCAAACGGACATATGTATATATGGGGGTCATATTTGGGAAATAGAATTAAGAGCTATGGCAGATGGGCCAAGTTTGCTCAATTCAGGCCAAAGCTTGTTAAAAATCCATGTGGTGTCTGTTTGCTCATTTTAAATGGCAGGTTAAGGATTAACACTGCCAATCAATTAACAATAATATAAATACTATTAAACAATTTAATTATTTCTACAGAGGTGTTGGCTAGAAAGTAGTCAGCAGATGCTAAACAAAAACATATCTATGAAATCTAAAACCATAAACACAATTTTCACCATTTTGCTAGTTTGAACAAGTGATCCTCTTGTCTTAGCCTCTAGAGTTTTGGATGCCATCACACCCAATGTAGAAACACCTTTGTAATGCAGGGGAAAGCATGTTCCAAAGCCCTAAAGTGAGTTTCCTGCACTATACCTGGATGTGGGCCATTTCTCCCTGCAGCCTGACCCTGGCCTCCTGGGCCAACGCAAGCTGCTGTTGGTACCACTGCCGGGCATTCTGCAGAGATGTGATTTCAGCTTGTGACGCTTGTAGCTTGCTGGTCAGGGTTGTGCGCTCCAGCTGTACTTGCTGGAGCTGACTCTGTAGGGCTGCCATCTGCTGTCGAAGGTCATGCACTGAAAATAAGCAAGTACAGCTAACTCAGACTAACCAGCACTAACAGGAAAGCCACAGCTGAGTGGCCATTTGACCTAAAATTGAAGTATACAGAGAGAAGCAGTACAGTTGATGTTGGTTTTGTATAGTGGGCAAGTTCTATAAAGTTACCACAAAAACAGCAGGAGTGGACAGAGAACCACTGCTCCCACACAGAAATGGGGGTCCTGTGAGTCCCTAGACACAACAGTTCTATCAACTGATGAAATTGCCTGTCCATTTACCTGTGACTTTGTTTAAACACACCTTATTTAATGTGTTCTGAATTATTTATCTATTATCTACTAATTACTCATCCACTTGTCTATTGTCTTGATTGTTATGAATGACTATAAAGCTCGTGGGCAATAGATCTATAATAAATCAACTACTGTGCCTTAGCAAAGTTTCTATAACAAATTGTCTTCTCCACAAAATTGCTGAGATCCTCCTCACATACGGAATGTCAGCGTTTGGAGCCATTTTAAACACAAAATGACCCCCCCCCCCGCCAAGAAAGCCCAAAATTGGAGCTGTGGCACTAAACAGTTACAAGGGGACATGTTAACAGTTTGAGCTGAGGGCAAGAGTGAGGGTAAACAAGAGATCTGAGTATTGCCTTCTCCTACAGAGTTGGAAGAAAACACACATCAAGCAACTCAAATATTTAGCTAATATCATGCACGGCCCTATCCATGAACAATCATAAACGTGCTATGAATAACCCCGGAATTACAAATAAATTTAAGTTGGGAAGAAATTCCAGTTATGGAATCTGCAATGACAAAAAATCAACCATGTGTCCTAGAAACTGCCACGTCACTCATCTCTTGAGTACCCAGTGATCAATTTGCCATAAAGAAACAGCACCATATGGTTGATTCTGCACTCCCACCTGCTAGCTTGTCATCTGGTAAACTCACCATGAGCAGGGTAGGAGGGAAATTAGAAGGGTAGACAAGAAGTCAGTCACCAATGAAACAAATAAATCATACTATGAACAAAATTTTTAAATTATATCCTGAACTTAGGAAAGTACTTGTCCTCTGAAGACATTTTCCTTCATTTCTTTATTTTAATGTGGTTACAGGGACTTGATAAGTTGAGCAGGCTGGCCATAGTCTTTTGATTCCTTTGTCTTAGCCTTAAGTAGCTGGGACTAAAGTTATATGCCACTAAACATGGTTTAAATATTTGAAGTGAGAGAGAGAGAGGTAACCAGTCTGTGGGATCGTTTTATGTCAACCTGACACAAGCTGAAGTCATCTGAGAGGAGAGAACTTCAATTAAAAAAAAAAAGCCTCCATAAGATCAGGTTATAGGTAAGTCTTTCGAGCATTTTCTTAATTAGTGATTAATGGGAGAGGGCCCAGCCCATTCAGGGTAGTTGCCACCCCTGGGCTGAGTGGTCTTGGGTTGCATAAGAAACTGGATTGAGCAAGTCATGGGGATGAGCCAGTAAGAGCACTCCTCTTCATCAGCCTGTCACCAGGTTCTTGCCCTGTCTGAGTTCCTGTCCTGACTTCTCAGATAAACTGTGATGTGGAAACATAAGCAAAACAAACCCTTTTCTCCCCAAGTTGCTTTGGTCATGGTGTTTCATCTCAGCAGCAGTCACCCTAACTAGGACAACCAGGTATCGTGGCACAAGCTTGTCAGCTTACCTCCTGGGAGATGGGAGGCCAAAGGGCCAATGTTCAAGGTCATCCTCAGCTACATAGCAAGTTCAAGGCCAGTCTAAGCTACATGACACCCCGTCTCAAAAAGAAATATAAGAGTAAGATTATTCAAGAGAGTTCATGATCCCTTTTATGCAATGCTTCAATTCCAAAGTAATGGGAGACAGGAACTTAGAAAGAAACAATATTAACCTATTTAAAAATTTTCAGACTTTATCTCCCTAAGGGACTAAGTACCATAAAATGCTCAATGACTGAGAAATACCAAATACCGGCTGTTTTGATGCAGGTGGCTTTGCTCAGGGTTAGAAATGAGCTTCTGGGGCAGCAGCTCATCACTGTTCTCCTTAAGGTCATCACATCCTCACAGCCAAAGCTGAAACACAGGCTGCAGAAATAGCCCTCCACTGCACTGGACAAGAACCTCATCTAAGAAGCCTGTGTTTTTCTGTGTCATGAGGCCTTGGTCTTCATCTAACAACCCCACTTCTCCCTCTCTTTCCAACTCGTGTCCAATAATAATATCCTTTTAGTGTCCACTAGTATCAGGATTTGGCTCAGGTGAAGAGACTGGAACCAGCAGATCTCTACTATCTCCATCTATCCATCTCTATGGATGACCTGTAGGTAGGCCCTAAGAGCTACAGACCAACACAATGAACAAAGGGTTACTAATCAATAATAGAGGCATTGCTCTTAAATATTTTAGATAGCTTTTGCAATTAGTAAGAGTAAATGCTGTAGTGAGAATTTTACTTTCTTTTAAAAACACAGAAATAGGAATGTGCTTTCATTTTAATAAAATGAAATGTGTGGGATGTGGGGTGCTTCAGAGTGTCCACAGCAGCTGACTAGGATTTGCCTCGTGCTCTAGCAGGGGTGTGATTTTGGCAGTTGCAGATAGTTTCTGCAATTTTGTGACGTTTGGAATTCTGGGGACTTTTCAGAGAATAAACAGGTGTTAGGGCCCCTCAAAAAGCAGGTTTGTTGTGTTGTTGGTTGTAGTTAGTTAAGGAGTCGTGCTCCAAGAAGAAGAAATTAGATATCCTGACAGTGAAGATCAAACTTGCCCCAAGGAATTCAACGCCCCTAATCACCAGGAAGCCATCTAACAATAATTTCTCCCCCTTTCCCCTCCATCCTTTTTTTCTCTCCTATCTAGTGTTAGGGGCTTGAAAGGGTGGAAGAAAATGGGTGGAGAAGGGTGGAAGAAAGAAGAAACCACAAAGTAGCAAAAGACAAGCTACAAAATGTAGAATAAATATACAGCTCAACTACCCCCAAAACACTGGATTTAGGAGGAAGAGTAGAAAGGATTAATTCTAGTGGTCAAAAGTCTGAGGTCAGTTTCTGAGATTAGATTACCTACTGTATGCAGACACAGACTCTCAAGAGTTCAGCCGAAATTGTATTTACTTTAGCAATGTACAGACTCTCTGTATTGTTCAGCTAACATGAACCTGAAGCTTCATCCACATGGTACCGATTACAAGATCCAGAAATCACATCTGGGCTGCGACCTTACCTGTGTTGTCCTTGCTGAGGATGTTTCTCTGCATGTCCTCGACTTTAGTCATCAGTCTCTGATACTGCTCCTCTGCCACTTGCAAGTCATTGTTTGAGGACGCCAGGCTGGCATTTTTAGCTTCTAGCATTTTCTGCAGGTCAGTCATGGCACGCTCTAGATCCCAGCAAGACTGCTTCAAAGTGTCCACTTCAGAACTCAGAGAGTCCTGCTTCTGCTGGCTGCTGTGGCTGTGCTCCATCTGTGCCTGCAGCCTTGTGCTTAGGGCAGCAAGCTGGGCCTGTAGCTCAGCCTTCTCTTGCAGTGCCTGAAAATATCCCCAAACAACCCTCATGGCTTTCACAAAAATAAGTCCCTACTGTTTTAACAAGACTGCTGAAGCCGGGCGGTGGTGGCACACGCCTTTAATCCCAGCACTTGGGAGGCAGAGGCAGGCGGATCTTTGTGAGTTCGAGGCCAGCCTGGTCTACAAAGTGAGTCCAGGACAACCAGGGCTACACAGAGAAACCCTGTCTCGAAAAACCAAAAAAAAAAAAAAAAAAAAAAAAAGAAACAAGACTGCTGAAACCTATTACATTTACAATCATTGAGACAGAGAAAAATGAGTTTTACTTAAAACACTCTACCCAAAAACCAGTCACTTAAATGTTTCAGTTAGCTGTCCCCATATCAAAAAAATTGACAGATCCCTGACAGATAAAAGCAGTCAGATTGAGATCAACGAGGAAAATGGGATCCAAATCCCTGCAGGAAAATGCTGCTGTTGTAGAAATCCCAGGGTTAGCCATAAGACAGGTGCAAGCAAGCATGACCCTGAGTGAGTACAGCAGCCATGCCACAGGGCAGAAGCTCCAGTTAGTTACGAGACAGGGAGGGCTACGAGTGTTGCTCAGTGGCAGGGTGCTTGGTTAGCGTGTAATAGGACCTGAATTCAATCCCTAC